>BSAI01000191.1:894638-950970 GCA_036245035.1 Adrianichthys oophorus | reverse complement strand
TAATATAATATAATATAATATAATATAATATAATATAATATAATATAGGCTGCACGGTGGCGCAGTGGTTAGCGCTCCTGCCTCACAGCAAGAAGGTTCCCGGTTCAAGTCCTGGCTGGGGGACCTTTCTGTGTGGAGTTTGCATGTTCTCCCCGTGCATGCGTGGGTTTTCTCCGGGTACTCCGGCTTCCTCCCACCGTCCAAAAACATGCTTCATACTCTAAATTGTCTCTAGGTGTGGATGTGAGTGTGTATGGGTGTGTGATTGTGGCCCCTGCGACAGACTGGCGACCAGTCCAGGGGTGTCCCCTGCCCTCGCCCATGAGTAGCCGGGTTAGGCTCCGGCAACCCCGTGACCCCGAAAGGGATAAAGCGGATTGGAAAATGAATGAATGAATAATATTATATTATATTATATTATATTATATTATATTATATATTTTTTCTTTGTTAGACATTTCGTGTTAGTAAGTGTTTGCTATGACTCCATTTCCCATGTTCCCCGGCGGCCCCGCCCCCTGCATACCTCTGGTGTTTGCTCATGCGCTGCGGGGATCCTGCGTCTCACTAGTTGCCACAAACTGCAGCCTGGAGCGGCTCCGCACAACTTTCTCCACAGGAATGGGAGAGTTCGCGAGTAGCCGTCTGCCGTTGTTTGTCACGTCTACGAGGCACGCGGCCGCGAGGAGACAGGAGTAGGAGCGGACGGGTGGAGAAAGCAGCTTTATTTTTCGTTTTCTCTCTCTCTCTCTCTAATTTGTGGGCTTTGGCACTTTGGACTGTTTGCCGAAGAAACGACGACGTTCCGGAACAATGTGGTCCTCCTGGCATCCCGGGACTTTTTCGGGGTTCGCTGCGATTTTCTTGCTGGTTCTGGGACTGGAGCGCGGGTCCGGGTCCAACTCGAGGACGTGCCCGCCTCCCTGCCAGTGTTTTGGGGAACTCGTGGACTGCAGTCGGGTGGAAAAGGGACGATTCCCGAAGTGGTTCCCGGATTGGACCGTTCGACTGTAAGTTCAATCCCAACAACATTTATTCTTTAATTATTGTTGACCATTTCTAAAATGTTTCTTTTTTTCAGGCTTACAGACTGTTTGCACAGGAATCACTGTCTATATTTAACCTAAATTGCCTCAAACCATAAAACTGATTTGTTTCTGTTACATTATTTCATCTTCTAAAGGCATGATGGGAATAATCCATTTTTGCCTTATAACGCTTTCAACATAATATTTCTAACTTAATTTGACTAAAATCACCAGCTAAACTTAACTTTTAGTCGATTTTCCTCAACCATTGTTGTCAAAAACGTTTGAGTGTTAACATGTGTAAAACCATTTATCCACACCAAGACCAAACACCCAATCTGTTCATGTTCGTCCCTCCATGGGTCTGTTCTGGTGGAGTTCTGTTGAGGCGGTCAAAGCATCCGACAGGTTCTGTTTGTGTGTTCTGGTTTCTACATAGAAGTCACTGTTGGAACCAGAAGAGCATTCATGGGTTCAGATAATGATGTCATTTATTATCATTATTATTGTTCTTTCTGGCTGGATTGTTGGATCATGAAAGCGGGGGCTCTTCATGTGGATTGTTCTGTGTCAGGCCTGGTTCTGTGCCTGCCTTCTCCTCGGTCCAGTTTTTCTCCTCCTAGAATGTGCTGCTGTGGAAAGTTGAAGCTGCCAGAGAAAACAGCCCGAGCCTCATAGCCCAGTCCTGTTCTTCCAAACAAAATGGAGTGGGGTACAAAAAAAATAAAAATGAAAAGATCTCCACACCAGGGAAAATTCTTTTCACTCTGGCGTGCGACTTAACAAGTAGCTGTCCAGCACTTTTGGAACCCCTTAAACCGCCCAGCCCTTTGTTTTCCAGCACCCCCTTATTTCTGCTGACTTAGCAACGGCAGAGCCAGCAGTGAGGCTGATGAAGGAGGAGCGAGGAAGATTTAGTTTGGGACAAATTCATAGCAGGGGAAAGGGGGCGAAGATAGACGGATGGAGGAAGAAGGATTAAACCCTGACTGTTAAGAGATTTGGGGGTACAGTCAAACATGTGGGATTGGTTGTAAATAAATCCCTAAGATTAAAAAAAAGTAGTCGAAAGATGCAAAATACGAAACGGTTTCAAAGATATATTTTATTTGTTCAGCTTTTTTTAACTTTTTCTGTCGGCGTAGTTCCTTAGAGACATTTGAATTTTGAAACAAACATTTACGAGCTAACATCACTTGACTTTTTATTAGCTTTTCTGTGAGCTAGCAGTTTTGTCTTTGCTAGCACCCCATATGTAGCAAATAAATTAACAAACTCAGTAAGATTAGCCTCTGACCCCGTACAATACAAGCTAATGTTAATCAGCCAGAAAAAAAGGGAAATAGAGAAAGTACGATGCGGAAAGAACTTTGCTGATAACCAATCCTGATAAACAGGATAACCGTCGATATATTATCACTGGATAAAGCGAGGTGTTGATGTGACCAATAGAAAATTCCTTACCACCGGCTCTCACAAAATGAGGCCAAATCCATCAATATCGCTTCCTTATAAATGTGCCACCATTTTAAAACCAATCGACAGCGATTGGTCCCAGTCGATCTGAGTCATGTTTTTAGGAGACCTACAGTAACCAATCATTAGTGAGCTTGTTCAAAGTCCACACCCCTTCCAACTACAGGAGAAGCTGTCAATCAAACATTCGAACGGGCACCACGTGCTTTTACTGAGGCATGTGATTGGTCAGTTTATAACCTGCGATAAAGAAAAAATATCGTGAAAAAAAATTAGGATTAGAAAAAAGGTATCAGAGCCATAACGGTTATTCTGACAAAGAAAATGACCGAGTATTAACTGTACCAGCAGGTACTTCCTGTTTAGAACATGAGGGGAGGGGTTGTGCTGTCCAGGGATCTATGTCAACGAGGATAACCAATCCTGGTTAGCAGCAATGTAAAGGGAGGAAATGGTTAACAATTTTGAAATTAGTTGAAAATGATCCCTAATAAATGGTCAAGAACACAAGCAAAACCATTTACTAGCTGACACCACTTGGGTTTTTATTAGCTAATCGTCATGTCCTTTCTATCACTTTAGGCTAATTCATTTTTTGCTTGAAGAGCCAAATGAAGTAAAGAAACCTTTTTCTTTAGAAAAATATTTTTAAAGGGCAAAATAATGACGAAAAATACAGGAATATTAGTTTTTAGCCCCATAAAAACCAAGCTAGTGTTCATTAGCCACTTGGCTATTTTATTAACCAGCATCTTAAGCTAATATAGGAAAGCTAGTATCAAACAGGATGAAGGAAATATGATTTCCTTCTAAATATTGTATTTTTTAGTCACCAGAGAAAACATGCAGGTTTAATTGTTACCGTATTTTTGCACTAATAGGCACACCAAATTATAAGGCGCAACATTAATGAATGGTCAAGTTTCAAACTTACGTTATAACACGCACCAAACAATAGGGCGCATTAAGCGAGGCAAAAGGATCAGAGATCAGACGGTCATTGATTGTGCTATGCATTAGCCACATTAGCATATTCACAATACTTGTAACTCCCAAAATTGTTCCCAATTGTAAACAAAATTTGTTTACATTTGCTTATAGATCAATTTGTCTGAGGCAAGTTGTTAATCAAGTCGACCAATGTCTTTAAAAATTGTTTCTAAATTAGATTAATCAATAATCAATTTGTTTTGTGACTTCAGTACCAGGTATTTATCTGAGTCACACTGGTTAAAGTCAAATCATTGTCAAAGCCCTATTTACAACATGTAAGAAGATGGACTGGTACGGCTAAAACAAACGTTACTTTGACTACACTAACTCCCAACCTTGTTAGTTACAAGTAAAAAAACACAGTCCTGCTTGTTAGCCATGTTAGCATACTCACAATAATACCAAACCAAACATTTTGACAGAGCACCGTGTACTTCTCAAAATCGCTTTGACATCAGCAAAAACAACCAGAATTATTCCATAAATGAGACGCTCTGGGTTATGAGGTGTTTTTGAAAACAATTAAGGCTTTTAAGTATGCCTTATAGTGCAGAAAATCCAGCACCCCTTGTGTTTCTTCAAACCATTTTTTTGCTAGTGCTGCTGCCTTGATGTGAATTACTCTCAGCCTAAGAGCCTGTCAATTCCTTCACTTTTCAGTATCTGATAGGAAAATCTTTCTGTGGGTTTTCAGCAGAGCTGCACCAACAGGCTGCAGCTTGCGGCTCTTTGTGTTATCTTGCTCTACTCAGAACCTGTCCTGTGAGGGAAATGGACGTGTGTGGGTTTATCTGTGGAGTTTGATACGACACCCTCTTCCATCTGCCTTCCCTGGGCCGGAGCTACAACAACACAACGCTGCTTGTAGGGAATAAGTTGTCATGCTTTAAAAATAAAGGTGCACAAATATCTTTGGTTGAGTGAAGCTTCACCTGAAGCCAAAACAGGCCCTACCAAATCCAGCATGGCTGTTTCAGGCATCTTACTCATTTTTCCCCTGCATTGTGAAGACATTCCCAGTTGTTAGTTTCTCCCCCTCCTCCCAGTGATCCTTAATGCTTTCCATATGAGGGAGGTAAAGACAGAGGAGGGGAGGTGTTAGGAAAAAAGTGTCTGGCACCGCGGCGTTGATCATGCGCAGCAGCGCCAATAACTTCACTTCTTTTATGGAGCGCCGCGCTCTGCTTGCCAGACCTCTTGAGCTGAGTTTCAGGCGGGTTTTTTTTCTTCTTTTTTTTTTTCCTTCAATGCAGCCAAAGCTACGCCAGATGAATCCAAGACCCAATTGACTGGTGCTGGGGGGGGGTGTCTCAGACAAAGTCAAAACACAGAAAATCAGATTCAGTCTGAAGCAGACAGTGAACGCCACACATGGTTTGAGTTTACAGTCTGTTTCAGTACAAATACTCCGGTTCCGAGATGCTTACACACTAAGTAGCGACACACTTTGTGATTACTTTGTGATTACACACAAAGTAATCACAAAGTTTAGTAAAGTCTCAGTTATTAAAGGACACAAAACTGCTGACAGCTGCATTTGGCTTCTATTAGTCTACTATTTGTGATTTAAGTTAGAAAACGAGTCTGACTCGAGATATCTATCTGGAAGAAGACCTCTTCCACTTTGTTTCTCAGTTGAAGGAAAAAAATCCCATCAGTTTGTCTGTTTTGGCACAGAGGAAGGAAGGTTCTGGGTATGATTGAGCCCGTTTGGCATGGACCTTCTCTTCTGCCTATGAAGGAGGATGGAAAAGCCAAAACCAGCTCTTTAGGTCATTTGAACAAGAAGCTGCACTTTTGGAAACTTTCTTCGTTATTCTCAGATGTTTAGCAGCTTCTGCAACCGGCTCGGTCTGACTCTGGTATTTGTGAGATATCAAGACCAGACTTCGTGGAAACTTATAAAGACAACAGGTCAGTCTTTAAAGTTCCACTCCAATCATCTTTGGATTTATCTTCAAAGTGTTCCCAGTGCTCCTTTATTTGTGATCATGCCATTTTTAGCCAAAATCATAAACATGTTGTTTTCTATGACATAGTTTCCGCAGAGTGGCAGGAGTTCATTAGAAATTTGCTTCTAACTTGTGGGACCGCTCCCCCTTCCCGTCACCCATAACTTAGAGTTCTCTGTTCACGCTCTCTGCTGATAGCTTACAGCCTCTCACATTCCCAACTAGTCTTGCACAATATGAGTAAAACTTGCGATGTGTTTGTGTGTGACGTGATATTAGTGATTAATATTGCGATGATGATATGACTTAGAATTCATGAACAAATAGCAAAACAACAAACAACTAATAAATTATTCTCATTTTACTGCAACAGTTTTGTTTGAATAAAAGTTTGTTTAATACTTCAAGCTGCCATTAGATCCTTTTAAGGAAATCATTCATCTCAGTTTATCGATGTCGTTTGTGATACACGTGACGATTTTTACAATACAATGACGATTTATCGTGCAGGCCAACCCCCATACCTAACATTACTGGTGCAACAGAAATTGTAAGCCGTAACAGAGCTATCCAGCCGGACAGTTTTGATGGAGATTCCAGCTCAGACGAGGAAAACAAACATCTGTGGATGCAACAGATTGGAGCGGAGCAGAGATTTTATGGCCCGCGCAACGTATTTTCTACATTACAACAAATATGACTGATCTTTTCAAATGGCATTCTAATTCATAACATTTTGAATAAAGAAATACTCAGAATTGCAATTTTAAGCTTCATTTGCTTCATCTATGTCCTCCATCATGAGAAAAATGCCACAAGAACATGTTAAAACCACCAAAAGCATGACTTTCATTGGAATGGACCTTTGAATCTTGACCTTCTTATCAACATGAATCCAGAAGAATGCGTAGAATTTTCACATCGACTGTTTTCATGAATAGTTTGGTTGCAGTTGCAACTGGACTCTTCTTTGAAATTAAATAGCTTGAAAAATGTAAACATTTAATAAGTAAGCCTAAAATAATCTGTTATAGGTTATTAGAATGTAAGGCTGTCAACGATTAGTTGACATCATCGACTAATTGACTAAAAAATCATAGACGTTAATTTGGTATCATCGTTGTGGGTTTTTTTTTTTCTTGGTAATTTGAAATTAATCTAAAAACTGCAGAACACAAAGTCATTTGGATTGCAAAGCACAACAGGAAGTTTTGAAGGCGGTGTAGTCGTTCCTCAACCATAGAAGAAGATAGATACAAATGGACGTTTCACGACAGAGCAACAGCCGTGCATGATCACCTGAAGGTCGCATCCCACGGTCTTAGTGTCTTCCTGTCCTTGACATCTTCATCAAGCTAGTTTGTACAGACATTTTATTATTAGAGAATGGGTTTCATGTTTTCTATCATCGTGCTATTACTGGTCTGTAACGAGTATCTGAGTACTCTGATGCTCAATCCGATCCCAAAATGTGAGTAATAGTATTAGTGACGTTCAAGATTGCTGATTCATGATCTTTATAAAAATCATTGAGTTTAGTAAAAATTCAATTAGTGGAAAAAGTAGTTTTTCATCTGAAATGCAGAATAATGGTGGATTTCAAGTTTATAAAGTAAAAATAAGCCGAATGCACGGTGCCATCACCGGAAATAAACAAATCTTCAAAATAAAGTGCCGCTGAAGCTTCCTATTTTCAAAGTAAAACTAGTGAGTGCGTTTTGTAGTTGAAAAAAAAAACGAGACTGAAGTTCCATTTACTGACATAAGTTCTAAGAAAACTAATTTACTAACTGGAGCTTTAGCCCCTGTGTTTACGTTCTTTTTCTCTGCGCCAACTCTTCAGTTTTACGTAATTACCGTAATTCTAGTGGATTGTGATGCGGAGAAAAGCAGCGTCATGCTGATATGCAGCGAAGCATAGTGAAGTGATTACGTAATCAATGTGAATCAGCTGGTTCTGCCGTGGAGAAAAGCGGTTTTTCATAACGGCTTTGCACTGAAATGTGATGCTTTAGAACGTTGTGTTGCAGAACCGTGAGAACAGAAAAACTGGAGAATATTTTCAGGATTTGTTCTTAAATGATCTAAAACAACAGTGATGTTTAGGTTTGTTTACTGCTGAAGTTAACCAGAAAGATGACCAAAAAACAAACTTGTTTAAAGTGACAAACACCATTTCTTTCTGTCTAAATCTTTGTGTTTTTATCAGTTTTGTTGGTTCTGATCTCCTGTTCTGAATAAAAGTATAAATGATGGTCATTTTAATTCAATACATCCATATAGAGACCTGGTCAATTATGGCTTTTTTGTCCATATAGTTTACCTGGGACCTTAAACTTTTTATCTCATATAAGGTGAAATTGAAACTATACACGTCAAATTTCAGTTTCTGTTAATGCACCATAAGCATTAGCATCAGCACCATACCAACATTGTCGCCTTTTGTAAAAAAAAAAAAAAAAAAAACATTGTAAAACGGCTTACGTACACAGTTATTGTTGACTAATCAAAAAAATAATCAGTGACTAATCGACCACTAAAATAATCATTAGTGACAGCCCTATTAGACTGTCATTGTGGAGCTTTTTTTGAATGCTTTTTTCTTTACGGCTGTTTATGGGTGGATGTCAGTATTGTCACATGGCTTGTTGGTTTCTATCAGACCGATTTGAAATCCATTCTTAGCTTTTTCACCAGGGCCATCCTGACCAGACATGATGGAGTTCAACCCCAGTCTTTCCAACTGCAAAAACAGGCCTACCTAGGGAAGCCATTATAGATTTGAGGATTCAAACATCACCTGTCAATCTAGAGACAACGCTGCGTTTGTTTTATTTGACCAGAAATCAAGCTTCAAAGAGATAAAAGTTGTACAGCAGTGCGGTTCATGTATGATGGTGCGAGTTGCAAAGTTAGACCATTTTACTTTAGGAGTTGTGCTACGTTCAAACCAAACTCAATTCACATCCACGGCCTGCGTTTTGACATGGCAAATTTATTGCTTGATACTTGTCCAAAAACACGCTCATAAACCTGACGCGTCCACCAAATGTGGGCGGATCTACCTTCAAAAAGTTTTAGCCCCATTCAAGGGTGGATGATGGGGATGGATGATGCTGAGAGTTTAGGCTTTTTTTTTTTTTTTGGCAAACTGTACAAAGGCATTGGTAAAAATGTTGCTGTGTCTGGTCCCACATTAGCCAGAGGAATGAAAAAATAAGAAGAAGAATATAATTAGAGGAGTCAAATAAAAAGTAGCAGGTTTGTGAGGAGTACAAACAGCAACAATCAGCTTTTCCTGGATGGTTTTGGAGTCCAGCTGCTGTTATTATCATCAACATGTCCCTACCAAAGCTGACGGCTCCTGGCTGTTGGCTCCAGACTGTTGATGGGATGCATAGCTTCGCCAAAGTTCAGATATTTGAACTCTGGAAACATCACACTATGCAGCTAAAATTTTGACATTTCAGAATTGTTGCTGCATCACCAAGGCATGTTACCATGCCGCCCGAAACGCTGTACCGCTAAAACCATTGTGCCACAGAAATTGCATTTGATGTGAATGTAGCTTTATTGAGTGGTACAGATCCAGAGTGTTTACTTCCATTACATTTTCTTGCTTCTCCATAAAAATGTTGACTAAAAATGAGGATTCATCTTTTTTTTTCTTTAACAGGGATCTTAGTCATAACAAACTGCAGACGGTAAACAGAGATTTGTTCTCCAACCTGCAGAATCTGAGTGAAATGTAAGTACACTGTTCATTCTGGCTTTCAGTTGACGTTTCTTTTAGGTTTATAACAAACATTTGTTTTCTGTCTTAACATCTAAAGAAAACTGAACCACAACGAACTGAAGGAAATTCCAGTTTTGGGACCCTTTGCTTCAAGAATCACAGCACTTATTTTGTAAGTACACTTCCTGTATGCTCCTTGATGTAGACTGTCACAGGGTCTGGCATTGATTCAGCTGAGAGTTGGCCCACTGCCTTCCCTTCTCACTATAAAGTTTATCCAGTTTAAATGAACTGGTTCCCGGATGAGGCAGTCCAGGACTTGGCGCTTAGCCCCAGACGGGGTCAAATCTTTGAGAACTAAGAACGGGACTGTTATGTGAAGTGGTTGTTGCTGTACTTATTATTCCTCTGGAGCCAGTGACAGGATGCTGAAAAAATAAAGAAATCAGAGTTATTTCTGCTGTTATTATATCTTTCTGCCTCAAAGTGCGTTGTACATTTTTGTGGGGATTCAGATTAGTTTAAAGACGATCTGGTTTCATCTCAGCAACAGTTCAAGTCCAAGAAGTAAGAAACACACCTTTACTCTTTCAAAGTGACATTTTAGAGGTTCTTTCTGTGGCGCTCTGGGAGGGTGTGAGTGCCTGCGTTTACTTTCAGCTGCTTGTTTCTAAAAGGTGCCAAAGGGAAATTTGCTGCGAAAGAATTTGTCTGATTCTCAGGTTCATGAGGCATTTTCCTCATCAAGCCCCGACATGACATAACTGGCGGCTGCAGGGAGCTCAGCCCACTGACAATCGACAGTTTGTTTGAAGGTTTCGAGCACTGGATGTGTCTGCTGCAAATGAAGGATTCTTATTAGTGTTTTTACTTTGGTTTAGTTTTTTTTCATTTGTTTTATTTTTATTTGTTCCTGTTAATAACTCAGTTGTTTCCTTGGATGATTTTAAAAAAGATTAAACTCATTCTTGTAGGCTAGCGATGAAATAACCAGTTTTTGTGAATACCTTTAATAGCTAGTTTAGCTTTAGCATTTAATAGCTTTGTAAACTTATTGTATCATTTCAGACTAAAGGGCACAATATCAACAAACAAAGACCTAACAGTCTTTACTTTTGTAAATGTGTCTGTTGGTACTTCACCTTAATCCTGTTTATTTTATTTTATTCTATTAATACTTCTGTTGAAACTTAACTTCAAAATTTTTAAAGTGACTGAAAGTCCAGACATTATGAGAAAACTGTTTCAGTTAGAAAGATGACACGAGCCATAGCCAAAACCATAGCTATCAATATTGCGATATAAGTTTTTCTCAAAAGAAAAATTAGAAATTCTCGATAAACTTTTATTTTGAAGGGTTCGAAATTAACACTCGCCAGTTGCGAAACACTTGCCCCTTGTTGGTGAGTAAAAGTTGGAGGGTTAGTCTCCACATGGAGAGTAAATGTTTGCATAAACTGTTTATTAGCTCTTCTTTTGGTGAATTTCTTTACTCGAGGTAAACAAACAAACACGATGCGAGACAGGCTCCTCCCCGTGGTCATTTCACCTGTGCAGTGTTTAGTTTTACTGATGAACCAGCAGAACGTGCTGTAATTTTTAACAGGATCCAGTCAGAACTGGAGGATAAACTGCCAGACCTACAGCAGCAACATACAGATTGATAAAAGTGTTGATTTGGAGACGGCGCTGTTGTTAAACGCTAATGTTTTGATGCTATGCTAACAAGCTATTCTGTGTGGCACCTAAATGTAAACAGGACCAGTTTAAAGTCAGACAGTAAAAGATACAGCCAATAAATACAACAAGAATAATTCAGGACATGAATAAAAAATGTATTTTCTAAATGATAACGTAATTAAGTCCGCTGTGTTTTAGCAGTGTCTTTGTATCATAACGGAGTCTGTGTTACACCAAAAACTGTGACCTGTCAGATGTTGTTCTGAATCCTCCCGCCTTCTTGAACCTGCAGCTTAAATTTCAATAATGATATATAATGACAATAACCTAAAGCACTATACTGTTAATTTTTGTTATGATTTAATATAATATAAAATTTCATTTTCTTAAGAAAAAAAATCAGAAAAAAGTTCAAAAAGTAAAATGCTACGGTATTTCTGTGTAAAATAGTGTTAGAATTTGGCCAGTAAAATGTATGTTTGGCCAATAGATTTCAACCATGTGACTCAAAAGTTAAATTTCGGCCCCTGTGTGGAGGTATTTCAGTTGATAAAAAACAATATGATTAAAAAAAAACAGAGTAACGTGTAAATTGTGCAGAAGGCGTTCCTTCTAAAACTGGAAATCCCACCAACCTTTTTATCACATGAAGCAGTGTCACTGAGCATGCTCAATCTCAGACTGAAATAGATGATTATTCTTCAACAAAAACAACAAAGTTCAGACCTTCACAGCAGCAAGAGTCTAAACTACCAGAAGAAATTCAGAGAATTTGCTTTTAGTTCCTAACTTATTCACTGGATGTTGACCAAGATGTTTGTCAATTTTGTTTGTTCTGAAAAACTTGAAAACATTAGAATTTATTTGTAGAAATAATGCTTTGTTTTTAAATAGAACTGATCAAGTAGTTTAGTGTTCTGTTTTATTGATGTTCTCTTTTGAAACTTGAAAGCTTTTGCTTTAATTTTCAGTTTAGTTTGTAATATTTATGCCTTTCCTCAGTTATCTAAAAAAAAACAGTTGCATCATGTTCCTTCAGTGCATCTGTTATGTTTAAAGTATGATAGGAAATAAATATTGAAATCTGAAGAACCTGCTGATGAATACACATTTCTTTAATGAGCCACAGAGCGTTCACATTTGACAGATATAGTTACGGTATTTGGTTTATATCGTGGTATGTATCATTATCACCTGATATAAAAAAACAATGTAATAAAAAAATTCACTATCGTCCAGCCCTACTTGAAGGAGAACTAAACGGTCTGATTTCATCAAGAAGATTTGAAAACTGTTAAAACAGACTGATGGGGTGCGTTTGTTGTAACTCAGGATTTGGTATGACTTTACCGCCAGACACATTGTTTCCCTGCCCGAATCTCTGTTGGTGATCCACCTGTGTGTCTCAAGATGCACACAGCGTGCTCATCCGTGCGCTCGCCATTCCTTTGTCAGCGAGAAATGCTCCAACAGTCAATCAAGTGGAGCGCTTCCCAAAGCTGCACAAAAACATTTTTACAGAGTTTGAAACTCGGTACACACAAAAGTCGCACTGGATTATTAGGTGCACAGACGCCTTATATTGTGGAAAAGACTTTACTGTCAGTATTTCTGCCGTTAACACTAAAAACAAAGTCTTTTCTGGTCTTTTTGGAGACTTTTTAAAACTCCAATTACAACGATGAAACTTTTACTTTCTACAACTAGCAGTGAGTGCTGCCATAGGCCCCTCCCACACCCCAAAGCACTAAAGACATAGGTTAAAGGCCAACGGTCCCCCCTTTAAAACACAGCAGAAGTTCCCCCCTTTGTGTAACTGGTTTTTAGTTAGCAATTTTTCACATTGTAACTCTAACATGTACATTTTCTTTAAGCGTACTATTAAATAAATTCTTTTGTAGTGGGGCTTTAAATTTGTCAAGTTTAGGGGACTTTAAATCAAAAGTTCACTTCAGGTAAAAAAAAAAAAATGTTATCGTATCTAATCACTAGTGGCTTTGATTCGGTCTTTGTGCGACAAAGAGTTTGAAAAATGTCTCAAAAAGGTCACAGAAAGCAGTATTTTTGTGACTTTCCCTCCAAAATAGTTCTGGGTACAGTTTAATAAGCCAAAATGTACATCAGTTCAGCTAATAGTTGGCATTTGTTTGCTGCTCTCTGACCAACAGCTACTTTGCCAATAAAGTGTTACTTTTAAAATGAAGAATTTCTGTCTTCAAACCAGAAACTTCTCTAAGAATCCCTGAATTCTCTGTCAACTTGAAAAAAAAGAAACTGGGTGGAAAAATGCCTTGAAATTGACGCCTCTGCTGTTTTTCACTATCTTTGTTGACTACCAACCAATCTCTTCCCTCAGATGAAGCTGTGCTGCTTTTTCTTGGGTTTTTTCTCTCTTCAGTGGAACATTTTTCCAGAATTTTTCTCCCTCCTTTCGTTTCATGAAGCTGGGAGGGTAGTAAAAGGGAAAAAAAGCGCTTCAGGGTATCAAATACCACTTATTCAAACAGCCAGTCAGACAGAGCGGCAGCTCTCGCCGACTTCTTTGACCCCTTCGCTCAGAGTAAAAACAAACGTCAAAACCCTGCAGCTGGTAGCAATTGGGTTGTGATCATCTTAATTAATTGAACAATTTCCTTGGAATTTATGGAGGGGAGTGTTGGGGGGAGACCACTGCCAAGTCCCTCTACCCATGTTCAAGATGGATTTAACAAATGGCAGCGCAGATTCCAGGTTTGATTTCGTGGGGAAGCTCCTAAGAGGAGCGCTCTCTACTGGAGATAGGAATCACGAACCGAATAGAAATAATTCCTGTAATCCTCTCGTGACATTTACATAATAAATCTAAGTGATTAGCGGCGGCCGCTAATAAAGTTTTCCATAGTTTGTTTGATTGCTGTGAATGCACTTGCTAAAACTTTGCCGCTCATCAATGTTTGACTTTGGACAGAAAAGGCCCAGTTTGGCGCGGAAAACGGACGAGTCAATGGATTAACTACATTGACTGAACGGCGAACGCAGCGCTGGTTTCCATTACAGGAGCGCAGCAGAGAGAGCGAAGCATGTGATTCCAGCTGAAAATGTTTTCTACAAGGAAATATCACAGTGACACGAAAGCTTGCAAGCTCTACAACCGAGACATGTCTGAGAAGAGTTTCAATTTAAGAATCATCGTCCATTAAAGCTATTAGGTGCTTAGATTTGTTTGACAAAGAAAGACAAACTCTTTAAAAACTGGTGTAGTTGGACACAAAGGATTTATCCACATATTAGACGTCAGCATTGCTGGTCTTGTTTGGGTAGTAGGTCTTTTGCTTGATTCCTAAGGTCAGATTAAAGGAAAGTCCTGAAGCCTTCTTAAGGTGGGCCACACCTTGGGAGTTAGGCTACTTGGCAGGGGTACTAGAACTGTACCCCAGACATCCAGGGGCCCATCCAAGGGTTTATTCCCTCTTGTGTGCCGATAGTGGAGGTTCAGTTCTGGTTTCTCTGGTTCTATCTCTGGGTAGCTGGTATCTGGTTTTACTGGAGGTTAGAGGTTCTTGAGTTCGTTTTCCAGTAGGTGGTCTGGGGAGGTCCCCTTACAGCTGTAAGATCTGTGTGTATTGGCAGGGTTGAGGGTTCAACATGGTACATTCTGGGAAGCAAAGACTTAAACCTAAACACACCTGCCTGCTCACCTCTATTTAGACAGTGATGTTTGCGTGTCTGATGTATGACACATGACACGCGAGTGAATTAGCTGGTATAGATAGCCTGTCCATTTGTCTGTGGATATGTGTAAATGGGTGTGTTTGCAATGGTTACATGTGTGTTTTGTATATATTTTTTGAGTGTAGTCATACTCAAAAATGCAGTCCTTCTGTAAACGTTATTAATAGCATTGATAACATTAAACCTGAAGAAACCTTTGTATCTTTTAGCTTTTCTCTCTTTTTTGTCCAATGTTTTTCCTGTTTTCTGTATCCCCTCCCCTCTTTACCCTCTGTTTGTTCCTACAGGTTTTGCTAACATCTTTGTCCACTACTCTCTAATGCTACACAGTAGACATATGATTCACGTTCAAGAACGTGCTAAAGACTGATTCCTGAATGCACTTTTAGCATACAGTGTTCACACTGGACTGTTGCTATCTAGTGCATGTACCCACAGTTGGAAGAGTCTTGGTGCAAATCTGGTGAATCTTTCTCCAAGCCTTTCTTTCACGCTCTATTCCAGCTAGGGCCGGGCGATAGTGAATATTTTATATCACGATATTGTTTTTTTTATATCAGGTGATAATGATATATATCACAATATATAAATCAAATAACTATATCAGTCAAATGTGAACGCTATGTGGATCATTAGAGAATGTGTATTCATCAGCAGGTTGTTTAGATTTAAAGATTTATTGCCTATCATACTTTAAACATAACAGATGCACTGAAGGAACACGATGCAACACTTTTTTTTCCCAGAAAACAAAAAAAAAGGCATAAATATTACAAACTAAACTGAAAATTAAAGCAAAAGCTTTCAAGTTTCAAAAGAGACAAACATTTGTGTCAACATCCTGTGAATAAGTTAGGAACTAAAAGCAAACTCTCTGTATGTCTTGTTGTAGTTTAGATTGTTGCTGCTGTGAAGGTCTGACCTTTCTTGTTTTTACTGGAGAATTATCGTTTTTTCAGTCTGAGATTGAGCATGCTTGGTGGCACTGCTTCAGGTGATAGAAAGGTTGGTGGTATTTCCAGTTTTAGAGGGAACATGTCTTCTGCACAATTTGCAATGCACGTTACTCTATTTTTTGTTGGATTTAAAATAACTCCACACAATTTTAGAGACACTGGCCAAGTTGGCTGATTAATAAAAAAAACATGCATGTATATTTTATCAGCCAAATTCTAACACTATTTTACACAGAACTACCTCATGGATTTTACGTTTTTGAAATTTTTCTGATTTATAAATTTGTTTCTAGAAAATGAAATTGCATCAAAGTAATTTCTAAATGGTATGAAGACGTCTTTACTGTCATCTAACTCATTCATTCATTCATTCATTTTCCAAGCCGCTTTATCCCTTTCGGGGTCACAGGGTTGCCGGAGCCTAACCCGGCTACTCATGGGCAAAGGCAGGGTACACCCCTGGACTGGTCGCCCGTCTGTCGCAGGGGTGTCATCTAACCGTAAACTCAAATTCAAACATGCTGAGGAAACAAGGACGGATTTATTAGAGATTTCCTAATTCTGCTTCCAGATGATCACATTTTATAACAAAAGACACCTGAAAACAGTAGAACATTTTGGGCTATTGTCCTTCTATATTATTATTGAAATTAAAGCTGCAGCTTTAAGGAGGAAGGAGGATTGAGCACAACATCTGACAGGTCACAGTTTTCAGTGTTTTGCTACACAGACGCTGCTAAAACAGTGGATTCAATTCTGTTATTATGTTTAAAAAATACAGTTTTTATGAATGTCCAATGAATTAATCTTGTTGTATTCATCCGCTGCGTCTTACAGGTCGGTCTGTGAAAATACTGTCCGACTTTAAACCGGTCTGTGATCACACAGGACACACAGAACAGCTAGTTAGCATCATAGCATTCGCGTTTAACAAGCTAGCATCATAGCATCAGTGTCTAACAACAGCGCTGTCTCCAAATCAACACATTTTATTAATCTGTCTGTTGCTGCTTTAAGTGAAACAGCTTTATCCTCCAGTTCTGACTGGATCCTGTTATAAATCACCACATATTGTGCTGTTTCATCAGCCAAACTAAACGCTGCACAGGTGAAGTGAATGTAGAGGTGGAGTGCTGTGTCGCGTGTGTTTTGTTTACCTCGCGTGCAGACGGGAAGAGAACAAAAAGAAATTCACCATTTACCGTCAATGTGGTGATTAATTCTGTAATTTTCACTCGCCAGAGGAGAAAATGCTCATGACTTCCAAGTATTAATTTCGGACCCTTCAAAATAAAAGTTCATTGCGATAAGCTCATTTTACTGTCCAGAAAAAAATTCTATCGCAAAATCGAAAGCTATCGTTTTATCGCCCAGCCCTAATTTCAATGTATTTATTTAAACATTTACTAAACAATGGGAGGATCAGATTCTTAAGAAGAGGGGTTTCGAGGGGTTCCTCCTGTTAGACAAATAACAGAAAAGATGACGGTGTATAGAAGTGTAATTAACAAACAGAAATACAGTTGAAGATACAAATTACGTGTATTACCGACACCCACATATACACATAACATCTCACTTTTCACAGCTTATCATGGACATGGCGCAACACCATGCATTTACAAAACAAATTCAATCAAAGCACGGAACATAGACATCATTGACAAAGACAAAACCAAACAAACAAAACACAAATATCAAAAATTAAATGCCAAAAGACATCTATAAATGAATTCATGTGACTAAAACAAGTACAAATATCTTGTAAATATGTTGAGAGAGCTCTCTTAAATACTTTTTAAAAGATGTATGAGAGTGTACTGAAGAGAGAAGATTTTTCCATTTACTGTGGGCTCGAACACTCAAGTCGTTTTTTCTTGGTTTTCTATCAAATCTAGTGACAAGACAATACATTCTGATTGGTGCGACGAAGGTTGTGTTGAATGGGACTAGATACTGCTTTAGATATGGAGAACAATTAAGATAAGTGCATTTCAAATTGTACAGTAAATAATGACACTGTCTTCTGACTGATGGTGAAAACTGATGTCATAAAATTTTGACCGGACTCGAACCACAATTCATATTTTCTCCTTTGTGATCAGTTTTCAAATGGTTGCCACTTCTGTAAATTAGAAAGGCCGTCATCTGTAAGTCACTGCCAAGTCCAATTACCTAATTGGTCAAAGTTTGACCTGGTTTAACTTTCAACACGTGTGAAATGGCCGTGCATTTGTACATAGAACCCAAAAAAGGACTGAAAAATTTGCATAGCGACACATGAATGCAAGAGTTGTTAATGTGGAAGCTTGAAACATACATATACACGCTTTTTCATCGACTTTTTATTGGAACTGGTTGTTTGAATATGTGTGCAGAGGCTGGCGTAAACGTAACATAACTCTTTCTCTCCCTTCTATAGAACTTTAAAAAAAAATGGTACAGTTATTTATAGAATTTAAGTTTGTCTTTAAATACAGTAGGGGTTAATACAAATATACCTATGGTTTGCCTAAAGAGCAAAGACTGCTGTTCTGTTTGTATATTTTGTATCCCCATGATTGGTTGTTTGGAGTCATCTCTGTTTTATCCTCATCACTGTTGAGGATCTGTTGGAGTGAAGTCTGTGGAACATCCTCAGCACCTCTGTTCCCTCTGAGGAAAACCAGACAGAGTGGATCTGTCCCACCCGGCAGACCTGGTTCTTTCAGCAGGCGTTCATGAGAACATGAAAACTGAGATGCAGGTGGTGTGCTGCACTTTTGTGTGGTGGTGCATGAAGAGCCCCCTGCAAATCCTCCAACAAAAGGCCTCCTTGTGCTGTTTTTATTATTGGGATTCAAGCTAATGTTTTTTACAATGCCCCCCTTGTAGCTAAAGTACGACACACTTGAGGATTTTGTTACATTTTGCTCTCTTATTTTCCTTTTTAGAGGACTAAGGCCATTTTTTTTCCCATGACAGCTAGACTATCTTCTACATCACTGATGCAGAAAATACAAAGCAAGTTCAACAAAATTAACCATCCAAGGTTTGCACTTTGGTGAGCAGAGATTCTGCTCACTACTGTTTGGAGGAATAATAAGATTTAGACTTGATGAATCTGAAAGACGGTTTTGTTTCCACAGACTGAGTCAGAACTAAATGTTCTTTCAGTGTAATGTTCATCAGACAACATTTTAGGAAATTTAAATATGAGAAATGCTAAACCAGCATTGATTTCATTGTAAAATAGTTATTGATTGTCCTTCTTTAGAAATTCTGTCACTGACCTTGAACTCATTGTTTTTAAGTCTGAGTGGTTGGGTATTGCTATCAAAAGACTGAATTGAACAAGTTTGTGAACACTCTCGGAGCCGGCAGGTATGTAACAGCTGAGTGTGTGGACAGGCCCTGCCCATTTTAGACCAACACTCACTATTGCAATGGGTATAAGCTCCAGCATTTTGTTGCCTGTAGATTAACAAATCTACCTTCCCTTCCCTGTAGCCATTCTCTAACTGCTATAATGCACCATCTCTCTTTCCCCCCCTCCACCCCCCCCAACTCTCTCCTTTTTCCCCTTTCCTTTTCCGTCCGGTCCAACAAAAAAGACACAAATAAAAAATATATATATATTAATAAAGTTTGGTTTAAATTACAAAAGGGGCTTATACCAACATACATTTTGTGTTCGCTATGATTTATAACCCCTGATTGTAAGAGTAAAATCTGTCTAATACAAGAGGTTCTCAGCTCATATCTGTTTGCTCAGCTGTTGGACAGGACAAGTTAAAAAAAAAAAAAAAAAAAAGACTGAATTGAATATTTCAAAGCAATTCTATTTAGATGAAATTTAGTTGTCAGATTTATACTATAAAACTATTTTTGTTTGGTTATGTAAAAAATTCAAATAATTTGCCTTTCAAAGCCTAACTTTTAAAACCAGACATTTTGGCATTAAAATTCAACCAATAACCAGATTTTGTTCTGGGGGAAAAAACGGCAAATAGATTTAAAAAGGGAATTCAAGGTTGTTGTTTTTTTGTTCAGTTGATATTGTACTTTCTAAGTGAAAGTCTATTTTGTTTCGATTAATTGGGTTTCAAACCCAGCATTAGATATTAACTACCAGCTGCTTTTGTCATAATTTGCTGATATAGTCATTTTTTTCACAAGTTTCAAGAAGAAAAAGTCCACTAGAAGAACCATCAATGAAATAAAAAAATGTTACAGCAAAATTCACATTTTAAGTAACTATATAGATTGAGTCTACATTTTTTTAAATTGTTCAAATAAAAGGTATGTTTTTAAGTTCATGGAATTAGTTTATATAAAAACATTTGACTTTGGTTTTTCTGTGTTCTTTTTTTTCTGGCTAACAGCCCACTTTAAGTTGCATTTTTCCATAGTGGCCAAATTAAGATGCGTTTGGGACAGGAATGAGATCGTATGAGCACATGGCTGCTTGTCTTCGCTTCAGAATCTGCTGGAATTAAGTTGATTTCTTAAACAGTAAAAGAGTTATGCAATTCAAAATTACGCAATTTTTAGAGCTAAGGCTCTAGTGTTGAAGGGTTAACCCTACCTGTCCTTTGTCTTTTATTTTACTTTATTAGTCTTAATTCTTTTTGTGCTTTTCTTTCTGTATTTTTGCAAGGTACTACTATTGCATGCTGGTAGTAGCTCTCGATTACTCTGAGTCGTACGGTTCTAGTTCTTATCTGATGACCTAATTGCTGCATGGATTCCTCAACAACTTACTTTTAATGTGAAAATGTACATAAAAAGCCATTCATTTCAATCGTTTTCCCACTGATGTTTGCCTTCAGCTCATAAGATTGAACTGTTTGGGCTTTGAGCTCCTTCCCCAGCGTGGAGGTGCGGCAGGAGGAGTAGAGGGATGTTAGCGGCTGGAGTCGGGTGCAGCACAGCCTCTTCCCTCCACCCGTGCATCCACTCTCCCTGCTGCCGAAACGTCAAACACAAAGAGCGCACTGTACCGACTGTTTATAACCAAGCAGTCCCAGCACTGCAATTTAGGAGGCGTGTAGCTCAGGAAATTGCTGGCCTCTGCCGAGGCATGCTTTCACTGAGCGAGTGGTATTCATCAGCTGAGTAATTGGTGGGTTAGGTTTTTAAATACCTTGTTGGTAATTACCTTATAAACAAAATAACACATCGCTAAGGCGAAAGGTTGTTTGCAGAGACGAGCAGTGACATTCATCGCGTACAACAATTTGTTGGCTTCTGAGAATTATGCAAACGGGGTCAGCGAGCGTGTACGCTTGTCATTTTCTTCATTCCACAGCCTAATTTAGGACTTGGCTGTTTGTCTATCCGGGAACTTGAAACTTTGCTACAGCGCTCGTCAAATAGTCTGTATTTTTCCAATTTATTGAAGCAATGGTGTCTGTATTTTCAGAGCAAACAACAAGATCGCCAGGATCTCCCAGGAGCAGCTTGGGCCCTTCCTCTCCCTGGAAACGCTGGACCTCAGCTACAACAACATTGTGGAAATGAAGGCGGGCTCCTTCCCCGCTCTGCCCCTCAAAAACATGTGAGGACTCTCTGCTTTTTGCTCTGCTGTGCGGCCTCTCCCGGGTGTCAGATCCTCATCATCCTGTCCTCAATGGGTTTCAGGTTCCTCAACAACAATCGGATCTCATCGATGGAGATGGGCTGCTTCGCCAACCTGTCCAGCACGCTGCAGGTTCTGCGGCTCAACCGCAACCGCCTGTCTGCCATTACGCCCAAGATCTTCCAGCTGCCCAGCCTCCAGCACCTGTAAGCTCATCGTTTCATGCTTGGCCTTAAAATACAGAAATCTGGGCCACACATTGTGTGCTGAAGAGCCCTCGGCAGTAGTGGTTTTTGATATGGGCGGCGAGGGCGGTTGCCCGGGGTGGCACGGACGAGGGAGAAAAAAAAATGATTAGGTTTCTTTTAAAATTAATAGCTCAGCGTGCCTGTTGCGCCCTAACCCTGCTGCACGACACTCAAACCGGCACCCTGACCTCATTGCATTACACTGCGGAATATACCAAGTCAAAAAATGTGAGAGGGGGGCACAATGCACCAGTGGCTGGGTGAATCACACACTGTTAATTGGGAACATTTTTCAAACACCCATCTCAAGCTCAAATTACTTACAAATCAAACCACTTGAATACATTACACAACACAATAACAGATTACATTCACCATGAATGTAATTTTAAAACTCAGTTCCAATCTCTCAAACAGACTATAATAAGTACTGGTTGAGTCCAAGCTGATGCGATGCTAGGTGGTAGTTGGTGTCACAGGATGCCAACATGTTTATTTTTTCGCAATTAAATGAAAAGGACAACACCATACAGCGCCCAATTTAGAAAAAAGAGGAAAGAAGGCAGAGAGAAAGGTGTAAAGGGCAAAGATATGATATTAAACTTTGTTAATGTCATTATTAAAGCTCCAGACAACTTTATTAAACATGCACAGTAATATGAGAAGAGTTTGGCAAAGGCTATTGTTAGCTTGTACTTATAATGTTTAGTTATTTCAAACTCAATTTATGCATTAAATACAGCTAGTTAACTACAATAATATATTCACTCACATCCACCAGATTTTAATGAATTCCTTCACTCAGGCTTTTATTAAAATAGCATAACACAACAGGAAGACCTGCTGTCACTTCATTTAGATGTTTGTAATCACATATATCCAGCACTTTGCCTTTTATCCTAAGTAATACTATTAATAATTAGTATTGTTAGAATTACTTTGTGGTGGTTCCTCAGCTTGTCAGAAATTGCATTAAAATATACAGCTTCAGTCTCCTCTTTTTTGTATATTAGTCTAAATATTTTGTAAGAATGTTCCATTTTTTATTCATATAAGATGCACTTCTAAAATATTTGCAGCACATTTTTAGTTTGTACTAAGAGAAGCAGACAAAGTTTATAGTGTATTTTCTCAGTTGATTAATGATATTTGGATTTTTAAACCCTTAAATAAACATATGTGTGATGTTGCCCTTATAAGAGTTACTCTTACTTTTAGTGTTTTTTATAACAGTCCTATAAGCTGTAACAATTAACTTCTAGTTGTACTTTATGTAATAAGTATTTGTTAAATATTTGACGTTTGGGTTGTAATGGGGGACCGGGGGGGTGGGGGGTGGGGGTGGGGTGGACACACACAACTGGTGCGGCTTGCCCAGGGCATCCATCATTTATGCCAGAACCGCCACTGGCCCCCGGGCTGCGGGGCAGTGGACATTTCAGGTGTAAGACTGATTGTTTTTGTGTAAAAATCGTTGTGCAAGTTATTTTACTGTGGCAACTCCTCCTGCTGCTCAGAAAGTAACACAGAGACTAGTCTCAGGAGATTAGAAGGAAAACCCGGTTAAGTTTAAAGCTTTTAAGGCAATCTCCAAGCAGCTTGATGTTCCTGTAACTCCAGCTCCACGTATCCATCAGACATTTAATTCCACATTACTGCAAGCTACTTCTGTAGAAGTGTCTGCAGAAAATGGATTGAATAAGAGGCTTCCAAAGAGCCCAACTCTAAGGAGGGGTACCGTTTGGATTTTGATTGTGCCAGAGATTAATTGGTGCTTTTGAAACGGTTCAGGTGCCAGACAAGCAGGTGACAAACACAGAATGCAGGGAAGAACCACAAGCTCGGGTGTACCAAGAATTTATCAACAAAACTCACCACACCTGGTGGGAAAAAGGCATGAAACCAAAAACAGCAAGGAATTAAGCACAAAAACTGATGAGGAGGCAAAACTGAAGAATAGACGAATACGGTGTGGGAAGTGTGAACTTCTGATCAGATAATCATACTTGTTCTTAAGTGTCATTGAATCATATGACAAAGATGAAGTACATAATGAAAATGTAAATAGACATAGCATTATCGTCATTACAACATAAACAGATCCTGGATCAAAAATAAGTGCAGCTTATTTGTCATTAGAAAATTCATTAACATAGTCACATTTTGGGGAACAAAACGGAGGGATATGATCAGAGACCAGTTGCTTCAATCTTCTTCAATAATTGATGTATTTATTTTCTTATTTTTTTGTTCTACATTATATTTATTTATTTATTTTATTTGGGCAAAGTCAGTGTTCTTGTCACTGATCAACCAAGTTACATATATGGTGATTCTGTGAAATAAAAAGGTCCATATTCTGTCCATTGGTCAAGGCTGGTATTCCTTCACCTTCTGTCTGATTGACGGCCGTCCTTCTGGTTTTAACAGAGTTTATAAAGTTCTCTGAGCTGACCGTGTGTGTTACGGTCTGTGTCCCTCTGCAGCTGAAATCAGTGCTGCTGAACAAGTTGACAACCAGAACCTTGGACCGGTCCGGTGGACCGAGTGGTTTAACGAAGATTCTGCCGTTTTTCACCCAAATGTTTTGAATTTGCTGAAGCTTCTTGAGAATCCTGGCATGTTTGGTAATTTCAGCATTCTTTCTGGTCAGATGGTCATTCATTGAAACAGGAGATCCTGTCAGATCACATCAAAACTTTGCAGGAGTTTGAGGTTAAAATTCTTGTTAAGAACAAAATACCAAAGTTAGCATTGCCCTTGAGACAAAAAAAACCTTTCTTTTGAAGATTGAATTTGTGTTTGTTGTATTTTGCATTTTCAGGGATTTGAGCCGGAATCGGATACGCCATGTGGAGGGCCTGACTTTCTTGGGTCTTCAGTCTCTTCGCTCCTTGAAGATGCAGAGAAATGGCCTGAGCCGCCTGATGGACGGCGCTTTCTGGGGTCTCGAAAACGTGGAAGTCCTGTAAGCAAATCTTAACCAGCTATCACAACTTTTTTGGCGTGCTGCATGAAGTCCTAAAAACAAATTGTTGTGGAGCGCAGACAACTGGACAACAACAACCTGACGGTGGTGACGAAGCGCTGGCTGTACGGGCTGCTGACTCTGCAGCAGCTCCACCTCGGACACAACGCCATTGGCGCCATCGAACCAGAGGCCTGGGAGTTCTGCCAAAAACTCAGTGAGCTGTGAGTCCCCCCCCTGAGCCTCTTGTTATTCCCTCCTCACTTTCCATTCGCTCTCTGAACTCCCAACACTTTTCTGTGTTGCCCTGTCCTCACACTCCACTTCCCCCTGTCGCCACAAACACACACGTTCACACACACACACACACACACACACAATGCTCCACCAAACAGTGCCATCATTAAAGCTTAAAGTACGAACACGCCCGTCTACGTTTTTCTGTCTTTGGAGCCAAAAACTTCCCTTTCAGAACTTCCACCTATCTGGTGTTTTTAATGGTGAATTCCGTTGATAGTTTTCTGCTTTTTGCTTTGAACTTCACACACAAACCTCGATGACTTATCAGGCCGAGTTCCTGGAAACTGATTGAATTTCCTTTGTTTTGGTTGCTGTTTATGACTGTGGCCGGCTCGCTGTTTGCTGCGTCTGAAGCCTTTTTCACAAATGCTCCCCATTTCTTTTTTTTTTGTTTTTACTTTTTTCTCAACTTCCTCTACTCTTTTCATTGAAAGCTGAGAGTAAACAAGCCGTTTCCAGGCCGTTTCCAGGCCGTTTCCAGCCATCTGAATTGTTCTCATCTTTTTTCTTTGGTTATGGCGGAATGCTGTACATCCACTTCATTTATCCATCTTGAAAAAGCTTGAGTTAACGTTTTTATGTGCAACAATTCATGATCAGCTTATAAAATGGAAAGCAACAAGTTTGTATTTGTGATGCTTGTCTGAATGCTTCACGAGAGTTTGTGAAGTGTTGTTTTTTCACTTGGCCGCAGAACGTGGAAAATGAGAGTAAATTCCATTGAATTTGAGCAAAGTTGAGCCTGAGGTTCCCAAATGATGCACATTCTTGCTACAAGAATTTTTGACAGTTATTTTTTTTAGTTCAGTCAACAGAGGGGATTTTCCCACCTCATATGGACTTGCTAAAGAAAGTTTACTGCGAAATTTCGGCACTCGTGCCTTCATCAGGCAAACAGCTAGAAAATAGTCTGTGGTTGACTTCAGAAAAGCTGAAGCAAAAATGTATTATTGCAAAAATATTTACCAAGAGTGCAGGGTGTGACAAAGATGTGTCAATACAAATAAAAACAAGAAGCATGTTTTCTGTAGGTTTGATCAGAAGCTGTCATACGTTGAAAGTATTGCATTTCGGGAAGCACAGTATTAGAACGTTGATTGATGCTGATAACCAATATTTCTGTTGCTAACACTGTTCACGTATTGCAGTGTCAGACTGTTTTTTTTTACCTATTACTAACAAGGTTGAGAGTTAGCATAGTTACAGTAAAGTTTGTTTTAATGAGATCAATCTGGTTTTTTTATGTGCCACAAACCGGGAAATCAGGTTCAAAGTTCAGGTTTTGGCACAAATGAAATTCCACAAAACCAGAAGTTGAGGTTAGGATCCAAAATGTTTCTTGCTTAATAATATTTTTTCTTCACACCAGTCACAGATGAAATAACCTGTGTATAATAATGAAGTTTTGATGTTGGTGTTCCTCCTGTTCTCTGAAGCAGCTTACCATATTACCATATTATTAAAGAAAGCAGAAGTATTATTTTGAGACTACTCTGTACATCATACTTCATTTAACAAGGGCAGCATTTCACAAGAACAACACTACGACTTTCAGAAAAAAATGAAAACCTTACAAAGATTTCTAGACATTAGAAAGGTAAATTTAGCTAACCTGAAGGAATAAATCATATTTCACTGCCGTTACCAATGTGCTATAAAAACGGGTGTTTCATTCATAAATAAGCTTTTCACTGGATTTATAAGAAGGTTTCAGGGGTTCATGGGGATCCTGTTTTGCCTTGTTCTTTCCTGCTCGTTTTAATGTGATGCTTTTCTGTTTTGGTCTTTCAGCGACCTGTCCTCCAATCATCTTACAAGACTGGAAGAGTCCAGCTTTGTCGGTCTCAGTCTGCTGGATGAGCTGCACACTGGAAACAACCGCATAAGCTTCATCGCAGACGGAGCTTTCCATGGTCTTTCCAACCTGAAGACGCTGTGAGTCACATTTGCTAAATCATCTGTGCTTTTGTTTTTCAAACACCCGAAGTTGTCCAAGTTAGAACTAAAGTTGACGTCCTGTTTCTTAAAACTCTATGTAGAAAAAGGTGTGTGTGTGTGTGTATATATATGTATTGGGACTCCACAGCCTATATCCCCTTGGACCCCTACCAGCAGTTCCTGGCACCAGTGGAAATTTTCTGCCTGATTTGTCTCTGGGGCGTAAAAAATAAATTACTCTGTTTTGGTGTCTCCATACACATGGGGAAGGAAGAAAAAAACAATCCCCCCCATCTCAACCACAGTTCACCATCCCTTCATGTGTCTGACCCCCTCCCCCACAGCCACCCGTCTCCTCTTTCCCACACAAGTGCTCAGGAACATTTCCCGTGGTTGAGAATTTAACTGGAACCAATAGTGAGTTACGTCGCTGAGGTCAGCATAGGGCAGGTGTGCGCCTAGGTGGACACGGAGTGCTTGAGGAATTCAAACCACCCCCACACAAATACAGAGTTAGTACAAAGTACTAACTCTGTAGTGACTTTCAATCATTCCTTGGGTTCTTAATGCACAATAATATGACATTTTACCTGGGGTGCTGTAATCAGGAACAATTCGACCTTCTGCACTTATTCAACATCTGTGCTTATAAAATAATATCATTTTTTACTTCTTTTCAGTGATATTTTAATTTCACTGAAGGCCTTTAAAAGAAGTTGTCCTAACTCTTCACTTTCACTCATTGAAAATTGACAATTAAAAACTGCTCAATACACATTTGAGATGGTTTTCCTGATGACCTGCATAACAATAATGATGATAGTAATATGTTAACATAAAAAATGTTGGTAATATTGGTTTCGAACATTCCAACAGACTCAATCAGGACGCCTAAATCAAATGAAAATTCAAACAACTGCACAAGCATTTTGACTCCTTTTTCACCTTCCCTTGGAAATGTTGTCTCTAACAGTTCCAGTTGAGTGAAGCTCAAAGATCATAAGTCCGTTTTTGCAATTCTAAGTGAGCTATTGAATATTTGGTCACAAATGTGTTTAAATTTAAGTCAAGTATTAAGTATATAAAAAAATCCCTCCCAACAAAACAACAAAAAAGAAACCATTTTGCCAGACCTGACAGTGATGTGAAGGTAAATACACAAATAAAAAATGGACATGTTTCACAAGTCCCAAACTAAGTGTTTAAGGTTAGATGAACTCAAGATTCTGCCTGTGAGACTTGTGTGTTTCAAGTTTTAGGTTGAAGTCAAAACACTTGTATCTAATGACAAGCTACCTTAAATTTATAGCTAGCTTGTTCTATCTATAAATGCTATTTCTTTATAAATAAAGGTGTTTGTTGTGAAGGCTAAAATGGTAAATGACGTATACTTATAAAGCACTTTTCTACCTTCATTGAAGGCCCAAAGCGCTTTACAGTCACAGCCTCATTCACACACACATTCACACACTGATGGTGGCTCCGCTGCCAAACACTGGCGCCAACCTTCCATCAGAGGCAATGTGGGGTTTAGTGTCTTGCCCAAGGACACTGACACATGGGCAGGCAGGGTGAGAATCAAACCTGCAATCTTCCGATCAGAGGACGACCACCCTACCGCTGCACCACAGCCGCCCCTGTGCTATCTTATAGAAATATCAAGGCTACTTCTCAATATTTCTGTAAACTAGCATGTGTGAAATTATGCTAACTAGCTTAAAAGGAAGTTGGTGGGTCTGGATTTTTTTTGTTTACATTTTATTTTGACTTAGAATAAATTTTTCACTAAGTATCAAATATTTATTTGAGTTTTTTTTGTCACACTTCAACATTTACAGTTTGTACTATGAGGGGTTTGCGAGGGTTTTTTAATGCAAAGTTTTTATGCTCTATGTGAGCATAATTCAAGGGGGATGTTAAAAAAGCATATTGTTCTCAACGGTCATTAAAAGGAAAGAGTTCTTAAAGTAGAATGAGGCAAATAAGTACTTGAACATCCTGTGATTTTGTAAGTTCTCCCACTTAAAAATCATAACGTGGTCTGACATTTTCATCATTGTTCACTGTGGGAAACATAATACAAAGAAATCTGGAAATCCCATTGTATGATTTTTTTTTGTACTTCTATGCTACTGCTCCAAATAAGTATTTGAAGACCTAAGAAAATCAATGTTAATATTTGGTACTGTTGCCTTTGTTTGCCATTACACAGGTCAATGTTTCCTGTAGTTTTTCACCAGGTTTGCACAAACTGCAGGAGGGATTTCGGCCCACTCCTCCACACAGATGTTCTCTAGATCAGCCAGGTTTCTAATCTGTAACTGAGAACCAAAAAGTTTGAGCTCCCTCCAAAAATTTTCTATTGGGTTTAGGTCTGGAGACTGGCTAGGTCCAAAACCTTGATAATATTCTTACAGAACCGCTCCTTGGTTATCCTGGCTGTGTGATTCGGGTCATAGTCATGTTGGAAGACCCAACCACGACCCACCTTCTATGCTCTAACTGAGGGAAGGAGTTTGTTCCCCAAAATCTTACAGTACATGGCCCCGGTCATCCTCTCTGTATTACAGTGCAGTCGTCCTGTCCCATGTGCAGATAAACACCCCCATAGCATGATGCTACCACCCCCATGCTTCACAGTTGGGATGGTTCTCATTCTGCTTCTTCCAAACACGGCGAGTGGAATTAAGAGCAAAAAGTTCTATTTTGGTCTCATCTGATCACATGACTTTCTCCCATGACTCCTTTGATCATCCAAACGGTCATTGGCAAACGACAGACGGAACTGGACCTTTGCTAGTTTAAGCAGGGGAACCTTCCGTATCATGTATGATTTCAAACCCTGACGTCTTAGTGTATCACCAACAGTAACCTTGGAAACGGCGGTCCCAGCTCTTTTCAGGTCATTGACCAGCTCCTGCTGTGTAATTCTGGGCTGAGTTCTCACCTTTCTTAGGATCATTGAGACCCCACCAGGTGAAATCTTGCAGGGAGCTCCAGTCCGAGGGAGATTGACAGTCATGTTTAGCTTCTTCCATTTTCTTATAATTGCTCCAACAGTGGATCTTTTCACCAAGCTGCTTGGGAATTGCCCCATAGACCCTTCCAGCCTTGTGGAGGTCTACAATTTTATCTCTGGTGTCTTTGGACAGCTCTTTGGTCTTGGCCATGTTAGTATTTGGAGTCTAACTGATTGTATGGGGTGGACAGGCGTCTTTATGCAGCTAACCACCTCAAACAATTGCTTCTAATTTATGATAAAAAATGGAGGTGGACTATTTAAAGGAGGACTAGCAGCTCTAACAGGTCATAGGTGTTCAAATACTTATTTGCAGCAGTAGCATACAAATACATTATTTTAAAAATCATACAATGTTATTTCTAGATTTTTTTAGATCGTGTTTCTAACAGTGGACATTACCCTAATATGAACATGTAGAAGCCCTCCATGATTTTTAAGTGACTTTTCAAAATCACAGGGTGTTCAAATGCGTATTTGCCTCACTGTAGTTAAAATGTATTTGACCTAAAAACATAGGATTTTCATAGAAGGTTGTGCTTTCTTGTAAACTTTTTTTCTTTGTGCTACACAGGAAGTCTATCTCACGCCCAGCACTTTATAAAGTGCGGCAAAAGCCATGAAATTACTTCCTGTTAAGACTCACTTTGAACTTAATCTAAAAGTTTTGTAGATTTTCTGCTTTTCACATGAAACAAAGTAAAGTTTTACTGACATTAGAAGCTTGGTTGTTTTCTTACAAAATGGCTGTCTTTATTTCCTCTGCAGGGATTTAAAAAACAATGAAATATCTTGGACCGTTGAGGACATGAACGGACCTTTCTCTGCTCTGCATAACCTGAAAAAACTGTGAGTTTGACCTGATGAAACACATTAACAAACAAACACAAAAAAAGAGATGAAAAGGAGCCAAATTCCTACAAAGTGATCTGTTTTTCCCAGGTTTCTGCATGGGAACAAGATTCGCTCTGTGACCGCAAAGTCTTTCTCAGGCCTGGACACGCTGCAGCACCTGTGAGTCGGCATCATGTTTCCTTGATTGTTTCCAAACGTCCGAGCTGTAAACCGAGCGAGCTGAATCACAGTTTGACATGGAGAGTATTTGTTGGAACCGAACCCCCAAACGGCCCTCTGTTGTTCCTCCGCTTTGATGTGGAGAAGGGAAAAAACAAAAAAAACTGCTGCATCTTAAAGTTTGTGCCAAACTATATCGATCACCAGGAAAAAAGGAGACAAGCTGGTGTGTGTAAGTGTCTAACAGCTGCTTTTGATTCGAATTAGTCTTTTTTCCCAGCCGTAGCCGAATCTCAGCCTGGAGTTGGGCCCCTCTTGATTAACGCAGAAAACTGCTGCCAGGAGTTTTATTGTTCTGGAGCCCAGACTTTCCTTTGTGAAGTTTTCTTTTTTTACAAACCTTACTGCACACAGCTGATTCTGCCCAAAAAAGGGCTCTTTGTGTAGAACATAACAGTTTGTTAATTATTCTTTGTCATCTTCTCTGCAGAGATCTAAGCCATAACGCCATCATGGCCATCCAAGATGACGCCTTTGCTCCACTGAAGAACCTGCAGGAGCTGTAAGTGTGGCCACCTTTGAGCGTTTCTAAAGCTGCTTTCACACGCTTTTGAATTTGACAGTCTCTTTGATTTTGGCTAAAAACTGCAAAGTCATAATTAAAAGACTGCTGTGAATTGTTTTACAAAAGAAAATAATATGGCTGGATTGGCACTTTAAGTCAATGTACAGAGAAATCAGAAGTCCTGCTGTGAAATTTGAGCTTCACGCTCGGCACATCGGTCTAGCAGCTGCAGGTTTTGGGCTTCGCGGTGCGATTTCAGCGTCCAGAGTTCAAAAATCAAATTTTTGGCGAAGAAGACACATCATGTCAACCAATAAGAAACTCAGCTCTGACCCGTGGCGTGTTGATGAAGTGGGTGGAATCCAAAACCAACATGGAGGATAAGCTGATTGTTCTACTTCTGTACTTAGTAATATTTTTCCTTTTCCATTGAGACAACAATAAATACATAGTCTAATTTTATCTAGTTTTTATATTTTTGTTTCTCAGACTAAGGCTGGACAACACTTTGTCAACTAGGTTACAGAAAGACAGAAAGATCTAAAAGGGCCTGAATAATAGATCGCAAATGTATTATCTTTGCAATGTCAGCCTGTACTATAAGCGGATTGCAAAAGACTTTGGAAATTGCAATAAATAGTTACCTTGAATGTGTACACACATGCTGAAACAATGACATGGCAGGTTGAAGGATTTAAGAAATCAAGGAGAACCTTTTATGGATTTGACCAATCAGATAAAATGCTTCACGTTGTTGACCAATCAGATGGAGCCCTTTTATGTTAGAAACCCACCTCCCAAGTTGGGTCATTTGGAGTTTAATTTACGTTATGTTGACTTTCATTTCAACAAAACTTTTGCAGCGAACTGGAAATTACGTTTTAGTTGTTGATTTGTTCATGTATCACAAGTCACATCGTCATCGCAGGATTGAACACTAGTATCGCAAGTTTTCCTCGTATTGTGTAACCCTTTTTCTAAAGTCACTACCGTCTGCTGGGTCAGAAAAAACTTCTATCAGTACACCTTGCTGCTAATTCTTTTACTGAGACTGGAAGGTTGAGAGTTCAAATCCAGGCCAAAGACTAAAACTGGGACCCAAACTGGGCAAAACTGGGACTGTTTGACACTCTGCATTAAGGACTGGACTTGGGGAGAAAATCACCAAATGTTTTCTGAGCGCAGTGTGTCTGCAGCTCACCACTCCACCGGGGGATGGGTCGAATGTGGAGAACAAATTTCACACACCTAGATGTGTGACGGCTAATGGGACCCAAACTTTTAATGTCTCCCCCTCCAGGCATCTGAACACGTCCAGCCTCCTTTGCGACTGCCATCTGAAGTGGCTTCCTGTTTGGGTGACAGAGCAAACTTTCCTGCTCCGCCTGGATGCCAGCTGCGCCCACCCACAGACGCTCAAGGGCAGGAGTGTGTTTGCCGTAGGCCAGGAGGAGCTGGTGTGCGGTGAGTGATGCGTTCACCTCAACATCTTGACACACATGTACCATAGTGTCCCTGGAACCACCATGTCCCAAGTTTCCATTTACAAACTGACCCAGATGGTTGAGTTTTTTTCCCTCTTGCACTTCTGGGCCGGCCTATGTGGTTAAAAAAACAGAAAAAGGTGTCTTTTGGAGCCTAAGCGCTCTCCTGTAATGCAGTATGATGTTGATGCAGGAATTTCTTTTGGTTCCTCACAGTTGACTTCCCTAAGCCCCAGATCACAGTGCAGCCCCAGACCCAGTCTGCCCTTAAAGGCAACAACGTGACGTTTCTGTGCTCCGCGGCGAGCTCCAGCAACTCCCCCATGACCTTCGCGTGGAAGAAAGACAACGAAGTCCTGAATGACGGCGAAATCCATAACCAGGCTCACCTGCGGGTGCAGGGCAGAGTGGGAGGTGAGACCGAGGTGACGGAGTACACCACCACTCTGCAGCTGCGAAGTGTGGATTTTTCCAGCGAGGGGAAGTACCAGTGTGTCATCTCCAACCACTTTGGATCATCCTACTCCACCAAAGCCAAGCTCACGGTTCACAGTAAGTTGGAAGTGGGAGATACCATACTGCTACACACTAGAGGATGATTTTCACTCCTGTCCCGTCCTGCTCCCAGATCAAAGTTTAAAAAATAATCCTGTCCCATCCCACTTCTGGTAATCTTAACTACCACTCCTATCCCACTCGCTCAAAATGATCACACTCCCTTACATTTTTGTCTTTTTTTTATGTGACATTTTGGGGTTTTAATTCCAACTGTCTCTCTACAGACCGCTTGTCCCAGAATCATTTTTGTACTTCACTACGACAAGGCATGTTTTAAGAGATGTATGACGTTACATCTCCATCACACTTAACTCTCATACATTTTTATAAATTTCGTTTGGCGTCCCTACCGAGTCTCCGAGCTCAACACAAGAGTCTTTCATTCTTACTATTCGCTGAATGTCTTTTTTTTCCGGTCATCAGTCTCGCCATGGGTTGTAATCACTACACTTTAGATTTCAGGAGGAAACTGTGACTAGGAACACTGATGACTTCTGGCTAATATAGTTATTTTTCTTTTAAGTTGCATTGTAGGCATATTATCAGATAACTTTTTTTCCTTTACATTTTTGAGTTGATATAGTTTCTTGTTGTTGCACCTGGTGCTCTCTCTGTCTCCCTCATACTCTGTTCATACGCTGCGGTGCTTAGAATGGACCCACCCCGCCCGTGTGTGTGTTCTCTTAGTGCAAACCATAGGCTTGAGCATGTATGTATTGACCATTCACGTAGGACTTGAAGGAAAAAAAAAGAGAGGGTGATTTGAAAAAATAACACGGTTCAGGAAGGAGCCGGCTCTTGTCGTTCACTCTGAAGAGCTGGCTCTAAGAGCCGTTTCATTTGTGACATTTGTCATGGGATTACCGGGGGGATGGGATACCTTAACTCGTGGGATTGCCATAAAAATGTCATTCTCTACTACACACTTGATTTTTTAAATGAAATTCATGTCAACAATCCAATAAATATGTTCTTTGTTACCTTCCAGTGCTCCCTTCCTTCACTAAGATGCCCATGGACCTGAGTGTCCGGGCCGGTGCCACAGCTCGCCTCGAATGTGCAGCTGGTGGTCATCCTTCGCCTCAAATTGCCTGGCAGAAAGATGGAGGGACGGACTTCCCAGCAGCTCGTGAACGCCGCATGCATGTCATGCCGGAGGACGACGTCTTCTTTATTGTGGATGTCAAGACGGAAGACATTGGTGTCTACAGTTGCACTGCTCAGAACACAGCCGGGGCTATTTCTGCAAACGCTACGCTAACGGTTCTTGGTGAGAGTCAGAGATACCTCTATGCTCATCTCTCCTTTTGTTGGGTTGCAGGTACTCAAATCTGTATTACTGCTTTGGTTTTTATACAGAAACACCCTCCTTTCTGCGTCCGCTCATTGATCGCACTGTTGCCAAGGGAGAAACTGCAGTTCTTCAGTGCATCGCCGGAGGCAGCCCTGCCCCGAGGCTGAACTGGACCAAAGAGGATAGCCCCCTAGTGGTGACCGAGCGCCACTTCTTTGCTGCTGCCAACCAGCTCCTGATCATCGTAGACGTCACAGAAGCCGATGCAGGAAAGTACACCTGCGAGATGTCAAACACTCTTGGGACAGAAAGAGGCAACCTTCGGTTGGTGGTCATACCAAACCCCAACTGCGACTCAGGAGGGCAGGGCGGCGTCGGGATTGGCCTTGTGACTGGAGCAGGGACTGGCAATGATGGATGGACCACTGTTGGGATTGTTATCATAGCGGTGGTGTGCTGTGTGGTCGGGACGTCCCTGGTGTGGGTGATCATCATTTACCACACTCGACGACGAAATGAAGATTGTAGCATCACAAACACAGGTAGAATCATTCATTCTGACAATAGCATTTCAAAGAACGACTATTTTGGAGCCTTCTTAATCTTGGTTTTCCTAAGCTACCTTCTCACTTTCCTAATTATCAAGTATGGCCGAAACAGCTGGAGAAAAGCAGCATGGTAGTTCTTAAAGCATGATCAGGCGTCTTCTTGATTTCTTTTTTTTGCAATTTGTGTTTCAGATGAGACCAATTTGCCCGCAGATATCCCGAGCTATCTGTCCTCCCAGGGTACTCTGGCTGACCGACAGGATGGGTACATCCCATCCGAGAATGGAAGCAGTCATCAGTGCATGACTTCGTCTATTAGCGGCTACTACCTACCATCTAAAGACACCAATGGTAAAAACATACTGTTTCCGTATGTACGCACCATATTTTTTTGACCATTTGGCGCAACTGATGGTAGGGTGCATGAAAATAATCAAAAATTGGAGTATTACAATGCTACCCACAATTCCTAGAGAAGGCAGAGGCAGGTGATAGGTCAAAGAGGTTGATGGGAAGTTCTTCTAGTGAACTGTTTTGTTCTTCGTGTTCATCTGTAATAACCAGCCTTTGCAGTAAGAACAACACGACAGATAAGTCAAACTTTATTGACAATAACACAACATTGTTCAGTTGTTCCATATACAATACAAAACGCTCACTGCGCTCAGCATGTATGACATGTAAAACATTTGGACGGGTTTTTTTTGGCCATGTGCCACAGAAAATCTGTTCCTGGTCAATAGACAAAAGGAAGATTCAAAAATAAGGAGGACTGTCGACTTTTTAAAACACTTAAAGGTTTCAAGCTCACCTTATGGTCCAAATAATACAATATCAAAAGTTCCTCTGTCTTACATGGTACAATTACTCTGCCCGGACAGGGCTCTGTCAGCTTGAAATGGGAAGCGAAACAGACATGGAAGCAGCTATCGATCCTTTGCTCTGCAACTATCAAGGTCCAGTCGGTTCTCTGCTTCGACAAGATAACATTTACTACAACGACCCATCAGACGTTTTCACAGGTTTGTTTGTCTTGATTCAAAATGAACAGATTTCAAATCTCAAGGGAAACATCCTGGTCCATTTTGATGTGTATGGTCTTAATATATCTTTAGGGTGTTCTGTCGACCAAAGACCAGTCTGCGTTGACTCCAACAGCGGCAGCCTGACCAACTCCAAAAGAAGGGACTATTTCACATTGGAGCATTTTGACGGCTACTCTTCTGCTTTCCTGATGTCACTTCCTGTGACCAGTCTGCATCAAGATCCTTTCCCACAGCAAAGTGACCGCCGGCCATCCATCGAGGAGGTGGAAGTCGTTGACTGTAGGGGACTTCCTGATCATCCCCCTCCCTACAACACATTTATGGGTACATTTTTGGTTATATTTTATCCTTAACTTTTTAGACTTTCTCTACATCCGCCAACCTTTTAGCTCACATTTTTATTTCAGGAACGTTTGGGAAAGCTCCTTGGAGACCTCAACATGATCCTGGGTTCAGTCACCAATCAGTGATGTACAACGGGATATCTCTACATGAAGACCCTTGCACAGCACCAGATGTTGACTTGGACCGAGTGAGCAGTGATGGCAAGGATCTGTCATCTGAGCCCGTCAACAGCGTCTACGAGCAGCTCTTTGACAGCTACAGGACTGAAAGCATCTCACAGCGCAGAATGAGCACTTAGCTGAGTCAAGCTGCTCTCATTCCTCATGAAGAGGTCAACCAAAAACCATGAAACCTTTCTACCTCACTGAATGGACACTTTTGCAATAAAAGACTTCTATGGTATGCAAGTGAATGTAAAGGACCAATAATGTGTCAACAAAAATGAAAAGTAGCATCACAGCTGTTGTTTGTTAGTTAATACAATAGATAAATGTAAACCTTTGTTTTTATATAAAGTTTTATTATATTTTGTAAATTGTGTATAAACAGAATTCATTATTTTTGCTTACATTTTGTGTATGATTGTTTTGCAGCCTTCTTGTTCCTTTATTTCAGCTTTGAATGAAGCAATGTTTTGCACATGTGTAAACAATAAAACAAAAAAATCAACCTTTATGTGTGCAACTTCGTTAACGTCAACTCGTCTAGTCTTTAATTATGTCATCACTTTAGGCTTCTCTAAATGAAGCACAAAAGCTGCAAATGGGGATGTAAGTCTAAAAAAACATATAAACATGGAAATGTATCAAATTAATTTCCTTTTTTGTAAAAAAGATCATTTTTACCAAACTGAAGAGTTTGCTTATTAGATGCCTGGATTTTTCTCGTGGCTTACGTGCTTTTCTGAAAGGGGGAATCCTAAGATGTATCCATGCAAGTAGCTTGTCGGCTACCAGAAAATGCATGAATTTTCTGAAATATCAACCAAATAGGCCATTTGTTTCATTTAATTTGTTATGGTGTGCCATTAACATTTTAACAAATTTTAGACAAAACTGCAAGACTTTAATCATTCTGACATCAGTTTTGAAAGTTTTCTGTATCTTTCTTGATGAAATGATGCTTACATTTACCAAAAGGTTGTGCGAAGTTTTGGCTTTATGAACATTTCTGAAACTCCAGAGTCACAAGGTCAAATCCCAATTGTTCCAAATGGCGGCAAATACCTCAGACATTCTAAACACTGTTAGCACTATGGCGTGACAAAACCAACCAAAGCAAAACGCAAATTCTAAAAGGGGATAGTAGCAGTTTAATGTGAATTCCTTTCTTTCTTTCTTCGGTCAGTCAAGCCAACACAACAACTGAGTTGCTAACGTATATGGGTAGTTAGCAACAGCGGGTTGGCTTTAGCTAGCTAGTTAGCTAAAGTGGCTAAGGCAGAAGGAGCTAACTAATTATTTCTGCCATTGCCACCGTACAAAATCATCTCTTCATGTTGAAATTTGAACACTGCTGTTCAAACTGTTCAAAAATATTACATATTTATAAAACAAACAAAAAAGTCATTTTATGAAGAGCAAAGTTTAAATCCTAAAAAACAGTTAGAAGTAAACCCAAAGACTGTAGAACCAGCTGTCATGTTCTGCTTGGGGGAAATATGTAAGAATTGTTGATAGAGATTTGATCTTTTTGCCACATTCATGTTAGGTCCCATTTCAATTCATTCAAAATCCTTGCTAATTTGCTTGAAATAATCAAAAGTTATAATCTTTCTTAGATAAAGTACTTCTTGTTGTGCCTTAAAGTATTTTATTCAAACTTGTCACATTTTTATCTTCAGTTTCTGTTCTTCTGTAATGGAACAGCGCTCACATCCCCCTAAACTGATTAAAACCTGCTTTCTGGGTGTGTAACTGAGCTCATTCTTGAGCTGATTTTAAGTTTTTATTTTCATGTTTGTTTGTGTGTGTGTGCCAATGCCTCTTGGTCAGGTCTTTCTCAAAAAAGAGATTTTATCACAATGGATTAAAAATAATAATACTAATAATGCTAATAAGTGAAATAACACTCAAGGAACCCTTACCTAAAAATAGTCTAAGTGTACTACAAGTATAGGGCCACTAAAAGTGAGGCAATACTTTTTAAATACCATCTATATATTGTAAACTTAAAATATTCTAAATTAATCTGGAGTAATACTCAGTTACTTTCAACAGTCTACAGTGTACTTCCAACACTTATACTCAAGTATACTTAAAAAATTAAAGTTCAGATGTTTTTCTTTTTGCTAAGGGGAGTTATAGCAGCCAATAGGTACACATATTAGTCCTGAGATTAGCATCATTAAAATGGATTCTATGCCTATAATTCAACTTGACTTAAAGTGATTTTCTAGAAATAATGCAAAACCCACACATTTTTTGTTGAAACAGTATGGCTCAATATGTCAAAGCCCCAAACTAAGCTATCTGTTTTGCAGTGTGATTCATCCCGCTCCCTGATCCCTCAGCCCTCATTACCTGCTGGTTTGTTGCTTCAAGCTTCATCATAAATAGAAAAGGGTGTTCTTGTGCTTGGGGCTGACTGTCCAAACTTGCACTTGGAACCTGCCTTGCAGCTCCGCAGCAGAGACGTTTATGAACTTTGCAGGAGGCTCTGTCAGACCCTTGACAGAGGAGCAAAGCTGAAGCACAAAACTGACTTTCTCACAGCAAGACAGACTGACAGAATATTTGTCCGTATGAGTAAACTTATTCTCAGCCGTCCCTTTGGCGAAGAAATGTTGAAGCACACCTGGACCTTGGCTGCACCGTTTGTGAGTCTGCACTCTGGTTTTTGTTGGAAGTCTTGCCAGTTCTTAGAGGAGGCTGCGATTAAGACAAGATGGTGAAGCCACACACATTCAGACACCTGGGAAACAGCTGGTGTTCAAGGTCCTGGTCCATTTTTGTCTCCTAACCTGAGCCCTGCTCAAAGAAAACAAGAAAATGGTGCAGATTTGGCAAAAATGACCTCCAACGATGAGCGTGTGAGGTTTAGAGGAGATAAATGGTAAACTGAGGGGATTCTGATTACACTGCCTGTTGAAAGTTGTGTGGTTGTATTTACAAGACTGGTAAAAGACACTGTTTGGGAATAAATTTGAAAATCTTTGTGTGCGGTCAGACATGTATGATGAATTGGTGATGAATGTAAGATGAGCATAAACAAACGTTGGGCCAGAAGTGAGTTGGGAATTGCGGTCGGAGAGTACGAGGGAATAAAAAAAGAATGTTTGTAGAGCATCAAAGATCACTTTGGTCACTGCACTGCACAGATAACTGGCAAAACATCTGAGACATGATGTGAGATCTAAACAATGCGAGAGGCAGGGAGACATGAAATGGAATCCAGGAGGTTTTGTTTGAACTGGAAGGTTTAACAAATGATCAGATAGAGCCAAATCTCTCTAAATATTCCAGTACAGGCTTCTTTTTAATTATTCCTTCTTTTCTTTCCCAAAACGCACAAAAAAGGTTAAATTCAAACTTGTTTGAGGCTATTTCAGAGTTTGACCAGCAGATTTTCCTCTTAACCCTATATAAACATTTGTATCAGATTGGATACACATTTTTGAGGCCTATACCTCATTAGCATGATCCAAATTTTCCGTAAAACCCGCTTTATTGAACTTGGTCCGTGTCTTCTGCCCTGTAGTACATCATCATTCCACTAGGGGCAGTGAAGGGCTTTTCCAGCTCAAAAAAATCTGAAAAAGACTTTTTTGGGGAAAGTTGAGCTAATTTTTATAACTTTATGGTGAGAATAACTCATTTATTGTCATACAATTTTAAAATGGCTGCTTGCTGTATCGAAAAACAGAAAAATGTAACCCTAACCCTTAATAATGAATTCTGTACACCGTGTTAAAAACATGTGGATCAACTTTAAGGCAGTGGGATTTGTTCCTAAACATATGTCAATGGTTTTGTATTGTATTATATTATGTCACACTAACACACCAAAACAAATACTATCTCTTCCACAATGTTTTTGTAGATTTAATTAAAAACACCTTAATTTAAGAAAAAGTATTCTCTGTAAATTATTTGATGTGGTGAGCTTTACGAGGCTAAAGAACAGATCAGAAATAGTTTAAATTAAAAAAAAAATGAAAAGACTTCATTTACTGTACAGTTTTTTTTCTAAAACAAAGGCAAATATCAAATGTGTTAAAAAAACAACACTTTGGACTCCATGGTAAAACTGTTGGCATCAACTAGGACAGTGATTCTTAACCATGGGGCCGTGGCCCAATCTCGGCTGTTTCAGTGTCTCTACAATAAAGGAAGAATTTGTTTATAACATGGCTATGTGCAAAAATGAATCCACTTTTGCAACTACTGACTATATCTAAAGGTGCTCTCACACCGAACACGTTTCGTGCAGCAGAACGAGCTTTGTGTTTAGCACAAAAACACATCTCCAACAGGGAAATGTTTAAGTACTGCTTCTAAGTCCGTTGGCCTCCAACTGTGGGAAAAACTCCAACCTCCTGGACGAGCATTCCCCTTTTCAAAGAGGAGTTTTACACTTCACTAAACTATGCATGTCACAATTAAGCTGGTGGGTGCAATTCCCCTTAAAATTGCTCATTGACTCCGTTTAGGAGAGTCTCCAAAATTTGCTGCAACCTAAAAACAATTTGTGGCCTCATAAGTGACTGTGGAGTAAAAGCTTTCCCGTTCGAAACGGATCCTGTGGAACCAGAGGTCTGTGCTGAACTCTGAGGTTTGCATTTTTAGCCTGAAGGGAACGAGGAAAGGTTGTGGCCAAATTGCAGAATAATTTCCCCTCCTTAGCCTTGCATCCAGAACAACTGGACAGGAAGCTGTCAATCCCTGCAGAACAGCCCAGGCTCACAGGACCGGCAGCTGTCCGTGGTCCCAGATCCGTCTGACCCACGACCTCCGTTCCCGGCAGCAGCCAGATCCCGACCTGGAGTCAGACGCCGGGTCGTCCCCGTGTAAGTCAAACAAACCACAGATGCCAGAGTCTTATCTCATTGCCAAACACTCTTGAATTTTGTTTTTATTTACTTTCAACACTTTCAGATGTGGCAACTTGCAAACAGATGTCTGTTATATCAAACTGCCACAAGAGGCTCTCTGACGGAGTTAGAACTCGCTGAGGAAATGTGCTGAAGGATTGGTTTCTGCTTTTAACCAGCGACGCGTTGCAGAATTAGATGTCACAGAAATGTTCAAAACCAGCCGAGAGTCTTCTCCAGATCAGAGAAGCAGCTCTCGCTTTTTACCCATCCCAACCGAAGTGAGCCTAAAGAACGCCGTTCAAGAACTCCCACGGTCGCATGACCATGCTCCCATGTGCCGCCTTTGGTGTGAATACCAGTGTGGACTCCATAAAAGCCAGCAGACCTTCTCCTTTCAGTCTCCAATCTGGCTTTGGCTCTTCTATGATTGAAAGCATCTACCAGAGCTTTGCATCCTGCAGATGTTCCCATAAATCATCAATTGGCCCTGCCTCTCCAACTGGCGGCTTGACAAACGCTCCACAATAACGACAACCCCCACCCTTCCTGTAAAAAAAAGACACAAATGGGGGGGTGGGGGTGGAATTTCTGCTTGTAACTCTTTCAGGACTATTGTAAAACCCCAGCCATGTCAGCGCAGGTGGGAACCTGAAGGGTGTAAAACCAGAAAGAAAAAGAGGCCCCGCCCATTCCAGGCCTTCTCCTTCCCCACCGAGTCTGTCTGGACCAGCCCTCCACTGTGACTAATTCCACACGGGCTGCCTGTGAGTCTGTGGGCTGCAGTAACCGACACCCCCATGCCTGTAAAAAACACTCAACCATTGTGGTTGGGAGGGGGTTGAATCTGTGAGAAAGGTGGCGACAGTTTGCAACACTCGCCTCTTACGTTCCATTGAACACTTTCAAACATTGACGTTGGTGACCCAGAAAGAAGTTTGATTTCTGGAGTCCAGTTTTACGCAGTTCACACCAAGCATTTGACATCAGCATGTGCTGTTCACACTGGAAAAGCAGGGACGGGCGTCAGCTTCTTCTTTTTCCTCTGTTAACTAGCGCATCTCCAACACCTACAGTTAAAAAAGGTTTGGCGTGAAATGTCAAATTGGTGTAAATCTGGTGAATCCTGCTGCAGACTTTTTCTTTGCATGAAAGACTTGGTGTCATAGAATTCCACCTGGGCACAAACCACTGTTGCTAATGTCTCCTCCGTGATCAATTTATAAACGGTCAGTACATCCGTGAATAAAAAGGGATGCAATCCAAACATCATGGCCGAATACGAGCTCCTGATTGGTCAAAGTTCAACTGGTTTAACTTTCAATGCGTGTTCAGAAGACGCGCGTTTTGTGTGTAGAGCCCAAAAATGGTTGTAAAAGCCTGCATAGCTATGCGTGAACACAAGAGTTTTGAACGCGGAAGCCGAAAAACACACATTTTCGTGTGTTTCTATTGATTTTTTGTTGGAAATGGTCTCTTGACGATGTGAATGGAGCTTGAAAGTTTCAAGATAAAGTTAAAATCTCATCTCACATCAAACATGGTTTAGTGGTTGACCCATTGATTGTATAGGAGAACTGGAATGGCGTTCCAAACAGGAAGTACCTGCTGGCTCCAAGAAGTCAAAACCCCACAGACTTCTATGGGGAAATAAACAGTTTTGTTACTCAGTCATTCTATTTGTCAGAATAACCCTTCTTGCTCTGGTACATTTTAACACGTTATTGCTATTTCTAATTTTTATATATACACATATATATATATATATATAGTAAAAAAAAAACCATATATATATATATATATGTTTTTTTTTTACTGCAAGTTATTTAAGTTGTAAACTGATCAATCCGATGCCTTAACAACGTAGGTGATCTCACATTGAATGTTCAAAATGTGTGATTGACAGATTCTCCCGAGTCTGCTTTAGGAGTGTGGCCTTCCAACAAGCTCCCTCCTGATTGGTGAGAGTGGTTGCCATAGAAACGCTGATTCAGACTGACTCAGACCAATCACTGCTTATTGATGATCTCTGGATCCAACATGGCATTTTAAGGCCTTTGCAATGTTTTCAAGTGGAATTTTGGTTGATTTGGGGAGTGAAATGTAAGAGCTCCTACTAAAGTCAGAGGAAATGTACGAGTAAGATGCTGACAACTAACCTCCGGAGGCTGAGCTGAGTCTCTGCACCGGCATGGAGGCAGTTTTCTCCAACATTTCATTTTCAGGAATGGATATTTTTAAAGAAACCAACAGTTTTTCAATATTTGTGGGGAGCGAGGACGTTCATATTGTGAAACTATGAATTTATTGGCGCGTAGTTTTGAACCGTGATCTCCTACAGAGGATTTATTCCTTTCGCAGAACTCACTGAAAGGTGACTCAGAGATAGTTCGACCTCCAGGTGGATCCTGCCCATCCTGTCATCACTCCCTGACACCCCAGCCACCACCAATTCCTTCCCTGTGCGCAAAGAGAGCTGTGGCTGTTGTTGTAGGCGGCGTGCAATTACTCTTTCAGTTTTGGCGAGCTCGTTTAACCCCGCTGACGGAGCACCAGGAAAACTCTTTCAAACAACGGAGGATCAGGGAGACTTATGGGAACTCCAGGCACACATCGCACTGCAGACTGCAGGAGAAAATCTACAGCGGCGTGCCGGTTACAAAGGGAGGGGGTGACATTAACAGCAAACTTCTATCACACGGTGCTGTGCCGCAACACGTCTGCTCTGTGACTCAAATCTAAATCTTGGTAAATCGTTTCATGTTGACTCTTGCTTGAACTGCTGTCTTTTTTCCTGATTCTTATTGGTTTACAGCTCTGTTTGTTTCCTCTCAGAGGATTGGTGAAGAAATCTGTTTGATCAACTCTTTCGTCAAAACTCCCAGGAAACCGAAAGGTTTTCTTCCAAACTTCCCTTCTGACCGTTAGCTGCAGGTTCTACCAAAGCGATCAAGTGTGAAGGAAAGCAGCGGAGTTTTATTTGAATAAACTGACCTTCTCTCAGAAACGGGGTAACGTCAATGACCTCTATAGAGACTCAGCAAACACAGCTGGATTCAAAATGTTGCACAAACTATTGACTCTGATGAGGAAATGATGACTCAGATCATTTCAAGAAAACAGAAACTTTGGCATAAAGGTCACAACTCATCCTATACAGGGTAATGAATACATGAGTATTTGATCCCTCGCTGTTTTATAGGTTTGCCCTCCTAAACAGTCTAGTGAGAGGTAGAACAATCAAGAAATCCTCTTTAAAGAATGCATTCATGTCTGCATTTCTTTGAGGGAAGAAGTCTTGGATTCCTCTTTGTGGTAAACCCTCATTATCAGCACAAAGGTTTCTTGTAGTCGATGAGCAGCTTTCTACACAGATCAGGAGGAATGCTGCTCCACTCTTCTTTACAAATGACTTCTAAATCATTCAGATTTGGTGGCTGTTGCTTGGTAACTCTGAGCTTCAGCTCTTTCCATCATTTTTCTGTAGGATTGAGGTGCAGAGACTGACTGGAGCGCCCCAAGACCTTGATCTGCTTCTTCTTCAGCCATTCTTTGGTTACCTTGGATTTTTTGGGTCATTATCCTGTTAGGAGACCCACCCACCACCCATTTAAGCCTTCCTGGAGGGAAGGAAGTTCTCACTCAGGATTTGTCGGTACATGGCTCTGTCCATCCTCCTATCCACACATGCAGAAAAATACCCCCACATCATAATGTTTCCACCTCCATGCTTGACAGTGGGGATGGTGTTCTTGGGGTCACAGGCAGCATTTCTCTTCCTCCAAACAGTTCTTTTCTGATCTGACCGCTGCACCTTCTCCCAATCACTCTGGAAATCATGAAGGCGTTCATTGGTGAACTTCAGGTGGGTCTGCACATGGAGGGACTTTGCCAGCTCTGCAAGATGTTAAACCATTGTAGTGTAAAGTCTAACCAAAGGGTTTCTCGGTGACTGTGGTTCCAGCTGCTTTCAGATCATCATCTAACTCCTGCCTGTTCTCCTGATCATGGAAACCCCACCAGGTCAGATCTGGTTTGGAACCCCAGACCTGTAGGTGGACTGATGTTCATGTTCTTGTGTTTTGGCACAACTGCACCAACAGTTCTCCCCTTAACCCCCAGCTCGTTCTGATGGTTTTGTAGTCCATTCTGGTCTTGTGCAGGTCTATAATCTTCTCCCCTAAATCCACTGAAGCTCTTTAGTCTTTCCCTGTTGGAGAGTTTGGAGTCTGATTCCATGGACATGTGTCTTTCTCTAGGTGATCCGTTCAAACAGTGTCTTCAGTTCAGGTGATCAGTTCATTAGGAGACTCTAGCAGCTCTGTGTGAACCAGAACTCTTCATGGTTAACAGGGGAACAAATACTTATTTCCCTCAGTAAAATGCAAATAAACGTATATATATTCTTTAAGTCTTGATTTTCGTTGGGATTTTCTATCTCTCATTGTTGAAATGAATCTAAAATTAGGGGCAAACCTACAAAATCTGCACAGGAGCAAATACTTATTTCCTCCACTGTATATCTACATATGATTGAAATGCATTATTTTACCCAACATGTGTCCAAATGCATGCTTAGTGTAGGAGATAATACTAAAGTAGAGCTGTTCAAACATGAGGCTTTATGCACACCTACATGAAGTTGATCTTTTTTCATTTTCATTTGACTTTCTTTTTTCTTTCTTCAATACTTTGGTTATAAACTGGAGTATTGTAAATAATCCAAACTGAGTTTAAAGCAGCAATTCAACCTAGATAAAAAGTGCTGTGTTATCAGTTTCTAGCTGACCTTTCTTTACACTTCAAATGCTGATGGGTCAAACTACATATGGGCTTGACCCTCGATTATCGGCCACACACTTTCAAATAAACACAAACTTTTTTCTTTTCATGCCAACATTACATTTAAGCCAAGGCCATTGTGTTTTTAAACAAGTATATGGAGGGTGAAATGTCTCAAAATTTCATAAATGACAAAAGTGAGTAAACAACAGAAAGAAACATGAATTAATTCAATATGAATATGAATGGCCTTTCCAAATACCGGTCTTCATTTTATCTCAAAATCTTTTGACATTTTCATTTGGCTCAGCTTAACGTCTGTGGAGGGCATACAGTGATAGTTTCACGACTTACATAAAAGTATATTTATTTTGAAAGAACAAGCTTGTTGTAGAACAAGAACAAGAACAAGCATGACCCCCCCCCCCCCTCCTTCAGACAAGGCTTTACTAGAAATGTTTCACAATTTTAATTATTCAAATCAAGTTAAAGCTCCATGAATTTAGATATTAGTTCAAAAAAGACCATTTAAAAAAAAGTTTGTATTTGTCACATTTTATTTCTTTATTTTTCTTGTGTACATTTTTTAATTTTAAAGATTTATTTTATGTTTTGTCAATTGAGGTCACATTTCATTTGTAATACTTTATTTTTTGGACCATAAGGCGCACGGGACTAAAAGCCACACTGTTGATTTGGAAAAATAAAAGGTTTCTTGCATCCAAAAAATATGGTAGGTCAAATATTAAAGCTCTCGTCTGAATTTTGAAAAGTAAATCAGATGTTATGTAATAGCTTCTGAAATCCAGTTTTAATAAAGCTGAAACACAGTGGATTTCATAGATATTTTTACTGTAGTCTTGATTGTGTCCATTAAAAAGTGATAATGTTCCGGTCAAACAGCCTGAATGTTGTATATTACTACATGGTCTAAACTCCAGTTGGTAACAGAACAACAGAAACTTGGACCTTAGATGGACAGACGCTATTCCACAACAACAACATCACAACAACAAGACAGAAGAAAAGATCTGTCCTTCAACTGTCTATGACGGACATGACAGGATCTCTGTCACATTTTACCATCAACACCAATGTTGGCTTTCATTTCAAATGTTTACCGTCTGTCTTGTTTGCCTTATTGCTTGATCCAGAGTGAATCCGTCTTTGTAAATACTTTTATTATTGAAAGAAATAGTCTGTTTGTTGATCCACAGTTAATGATCAGAGTTAATGGTGGACATTTCATCAAATCAAATCGATCTAGGAAAGCACTTGTGGACTTTGTTTCTCTGTAACTAACTTTTGCTTCATCATCAACAAAAACAAGCGTTAGGAGGTGAACTTTCTCTCTGAAATGATTTGCGTCACTAAACCTGAAGTCCAGCATTTCTACCTCCATCCTCCACCGCAGCAGAGCGAGGTTGGTGCAGCCTCAGTAGCCGTTACCATGACAATTCTTAAGAAAAACAATTTCTACTTAAAAAACAAGGTTATAGTACTAATATTTGGTTTAATATTTACGTCTTATGAACATGGTAAAACTGAATTGTAAATAATTCATAATTAACTAATTTTACAGTCTTTCAATACAGAAATCCGTATATCTTTCAATGGCAGCCAGACTGTAACGGTGGCCAGGCTCCTTTAACCACCACCACCCTTCCCACAATGCACAGTCATACAGGCGTTGGGTGTCTTTAGTATTTGTGTTGCGAGACACAAGAAACGCTCATCCGTTTTGCGTTAAAACTTTGTCCGGTGGCACACACCAAAGAAAATTCTGGTGAGGAATCTGCACCACATTTTGGGGTGGATCCTAAACGTATCAGAGAACGGTGCAAGCAGATGGGTAACATGGAAAAGACGGCTGCAGAAAAAGGAGCAAACAATTTCCTGATGGAGGTTAAACGAAAGCGAGCGATGAAATGAGTTATTCTCACCATGTTTTAAAATTAGTTATATTTTCCCACAAAAAGTGCTTTTGAGATTTCATGAAAGCAGTCATTTTGAAATGAGCAGGAATGAGCAGTCGTTGTGGAATGATGATGACCTACAGGGTGGAAAACACGGATCATGTTAATGTATAATGGGTTTTTAAGGGAAGTTTGGATCATGCTAATGAGATTGGGGTCTCGTGTATCAAATATGACAGCTATAGAGGGTTAAACATTTACCTGCACATTTGTCCCTTCAGGCCAAAATAGATGCCGGTGTGCCCCCCTCCCTCGGTGAAGCTGCAGTTTTTAGAAGGCGTGAGCGATGCTACCTTGTGAAAAGATGGGCAAAGCCTCACGCTGACAGTGAGTAAACAAGCACTAAAGGGGTTTTAATTTCAGGCTGAGCCTCCCGTTGACAGCTCAAACAAATGAAAGCAAAGGAAGGAATGGGGGTGGAATGGGGGAGCCACAGAGAAAAGAAAGACCAACAGGACACGGGGCTAATCGAGCTTCTTCCTTGAAGAAAAGAAGAAATATCTGTTCCTTTTGTTGGAGCTGAGAGCTCTTTGTAGAGGGCTAATCTGATCACAGGGTGTGAGTGTTTTCATAGGCGAACCTGCTCACTGTTTACTGAGACCAAGCGTCGCCAAATGGCGCTGGTGAAAAACGGCTGCTCCACTAAGGGGAGCAACACCTCCAAACAAAAGTTTTGTCATCTTCTCACATCTAAAATGGGTTCAGAGGAGCGTCTATGAGAGGCGTGCTTTGAACTGCTGGAGTTCATGTGTTTGCTGGAATGTGGCTACCACTGAGCAATGCTTTTGCCGTGTGTGCCAGTCATTAATGAGTGCAGCATGCCCCGTCTGCGCCGTCACTTCACAAAGAAACTGCTGCCTCAGTGGAAACACAAGTTTGTAGATGTTCCCCTCAAAACTAGGTTTAGATGCATCCAAGGGAATAAAGTTTCAACTGTGCAACTGTGTATTGGTGTCTGACATTGCAAACACCCAGTGGAATCACACCCAGAAACACCCCCAACATGTGCATGTTCTGGCAGGCTCTGGTTTGCAGACATCTCTGCTTTTTAGAGCAACTGAGCTGTCAAATATTTATTGTTTGGTTAAGGTTTCAGTGAGAAATTATGACATCAGTTATTGGAGCAATTCCGCGAGGGGGCTGGAAGGAGGGGAGGGGGATTTCCAGCTTTTTCCCTCAACTCCGTCTGAGCCGAGACAGAAAATCCAAAATCAGAGCAGACAAGAACGCCAGTTCGCCTGACGTGAAACAGCAGTGAAGGTAACAAAGCACATGAACCACAGCTGGGCGATGCTTTCACTACCAGAATGAGAAAAAAGATGATGGCGGCTGAGTTTGTTTTCCATCTGTGTGATGGTCGTGTTGTGTCACTTGTGTATTCTAACCTTTAACAGGCGTCTAAAGTTAGCTCATACTGACCTCGGCAGCGCACGGTCCAGCAGTCATTACCAATGAAAAGCCGATGTAAACGAGCATCAATGCCTGTATCAGACTTCCATTCAAAACTCTCCCGTTCATGCGTTGCTATGCAAGTTTTCATGTCTGTTTTCAGGCTCTACATCCTAAACATTGAACACGTGTTGCCAGTTAAACCAAGTCAGGCCTTGACTGACGAGGCACTCGGTTTTAGTGGTGACGCACGGATTTGGTTTCTCTGGTAAACCCAGACATGAGACACGGCGGCGAGCCTGATGACGTCTGAGTTTGTTTAAACCAGTCTTTGGTGACAAACCAACGCCACTCTCCTGACATGATGGAAATGCATATCCATTATTGAAAGGATGCTAGCAATGAACCAAACCGCTTACATCGCTTACAGCCATTTTGTTCATTTTGTTCATTTTCAAAAAGATTTTTGGGCCTGCCTGGAGTGGCATGATGCGGACGGAACGGAATGAGAACTGTGTAGCACGGGCAACAGTCGCGCCAGTCCAGGGGGTCCTCAGACAGGCGGAGGGCACAGTGAGCCCTTAATGCACGGCCCCGGAGCGGCAAGGTTTGGGTAGTGTTCGCTTTAAAGCATGCAGCGGGCGGGGCTTATCAAGCTGGAGCCGGTCGAGACGCACCGCCTCAGGGCATTTGCACCTGGTGGGGTGATGGCAACAGTTGGCTGGGGGCTCCCGTTCTACGAGTGGATCCCACCCAGCCTCTATCAGGACTCAGACACCCGCTCAACACTGGGCATACAAATACCATGGTCATCCTCCATGAAACAAGAAGTGGTCTTGCCAGGAAACATGGAAGTAATGTGAAGTCTAAGCAAGGTCGGCCCTGAGATCTCACCCCACCCCCTGCCTGAACACCACACCCCACCACCATCCAGAACAGAAACAACTAACTGGATTGTGTTGCAGTGATTATTTATTTCTTTTAATTTTCAAAACACAAACAATAACCATGTATGATTAGTATTTAAAATGGGGTAACTTCCAAAGTGTTTCTTCAATGACCCCACGTTCTTTGGATGTTCAGGACTGTTCTAATGCAGTTTTTCCAGTCATCAGCACCCCGACTGGTTCTTAACTACAAAGATTTTCAGGAGAGGAGCTTGCAGCAGAAGCACAAACTGTCAGTCATGTACTTTTAATCATCTCTCCATTAGCTAATTTTCTGAAGAAACAACACTGATAGAAACTCCTTCCGTCCTGGTTTTTGGCGGCGTTAACACCACCGCACAATACCAGCGCAAAACCGCTTTTCTCTGCAGATCAGCTGATATACAGTGGGTGCGGAAAGTATTTAGACCCCCCTCTTTGTTATATTGCAGCCATTTGCTTAAATAATTTAAGTTTATTTTTTCCCTCAATAATGTACACACAACACCCCATATTAACATAAAAAAACACTGAATTTTTGCAGATTTATTGAAAAAGAAAAACTGAAATATCACATGGGCCTAAGTATTCAGACCTTTTGCTCAGTATTTAGCAGCAGCACCCTTTTGACCTAGGCAGCTGCCTAGGTCGCCTGTGCCCAGGGCCGGCCCTGGTCTAAAGCTACCATTGACTTTGAATAGGCTACGAGATCAGCCTAAACGTTCACTGTTCTGAGTAAACTCGCTCAGATCTTCCTAAAATGTATTCTACAAGTTCTCCTTTTTTTAGCTGACAGTAATAATTTACTTGTGAAAAGTCACGTCCTTGTTTTACCAGCTTTATTTGTACATTTATAAGCACAGCAGTAAACAGACCCAGTGGCGGATTTTGATGGGCAACATGGGCAGTCGACCAAGGTGGCGTTTTCCAGGGGGCGGCACGGACGCAGGAAAAAATCATTCTGTATTTTGTGAATTTAAGGTGAATTTAAAGGTCAAACGGCGCCCTCTGCTGCATGACACTAAAACTGGCGCCCTCACCTCAGTGTAGTTCACTGTGGAATATACCAAGTCAAAAAATGCGAGAGGGGGTTGCAATTTGAGTGACTCACACACAGGTAATTGGGAGTATTTTTTTATTGTTAGCCTAAACGTTTAGTTAATCCAAACTCAATTTGGGCATGAAATACAATTTTATATTTGCTCAAAATCAACCATTTTTAAAATAAAATTAAAACTAACATAAAATGAAAATAGCATAACATGACATAATGACCCCCTGTTACTTTATTTATTTAGATATTTGCAAATACATATATGCAGTACTTTGTCTCTTATTCTGAGTATTACTAGAATGACTTTGTGGTGGTTCCTCAGCTTGCAGTCAGAAATTGCATAAAAATATACAGCTTCAATCCCCTCTACTTTTATATATTTGTCTAAATATTTTGTAAGAATGTTCCATTTTTCCTTTCATATTAGATGCACTTCTGAAATGATGACATTTTTAGTTTCTAAGAGAAGCAGACAAAGTTTATAGTGTATTTTCTAGATTGATTAGTGATATTTGGATTTTTAAACCTCAATTAAACAAATGTGTGATGTTACCCTTAGCACAGGCCTGGGTTCTCCAACCACACACAGGTGGAGGAAGGTGCCAGGGTAGAGCATTCATGTTTCTGAGCGGCTTTAGAGGATGGACTGAGAAAACGTGGATCCAGACCAAGGAGGCAGGAGTCAGAAAGCAAGCTCTTGAGTATAACACAATGCCAACAATGTTGGTACAAATGGCAGAATGCTAGCACAATGCTAACCCATAAGAACCCACTTTCCTTCTGAATTTACTTTCAGAATAAAAGCATCTTATGTAAATGCGCTCACAGTTATATCCGAACATAGAAATTTACCCAAAAAATAAAAGTGTAACTAAAATGCGAAGTTGTAAGCTAAGTCCTGATTTTACTGAAGCAGCAGTTCTATCTCTACTCTGTCCATTGCTGTGTAGCGGCTACACCAAAAGCTGGGAGCCTAAAGTCGGTTTGCACTCATACACCCATTTACTTGTTGAATTCTGCAATTCATTATCTATTTGAAACTGGTTCTGAAGGACTGCTTAAGTCATGGCACAAAATCAGGGGAAGATCATGCTTGATAATGACTCGTATTTCAGTCACTTTGTAAACTGCTGAGAAACACTAAAATAATCCCTCTTGGGGTTACGATGTCATGTGGGCCCACCCAGAAGACCAACTAAAGCGATTTGTTTTTTTGTCCATAAGCCATTTTATCTTTTTTTTTGTTGTAAAATCTACACACACACACTAGCTCCAGATGGAAAACAGAGTTCTCTCTCCTCCTTGGATGGGCATCTCTTCACACTTTTCATAACAAAGTTTCAAATGTTTTCCAGACTGGATGGCAGCAGCGGCGCTGTAATGGCTCCGTCAGCGTCTGGGATCAGGTCTTGGCACTGTGGATTTTCTGGAGCATGAATAAGGCCATGACAGATGCTGCACGCCTTGCAGAATGGTAGCTCCTGCTGGGCCTGCATCCAGTTGTCGAGCACCCCCAAAATATTGCATTCCAACTTTATTTGCATAAAATAGGGAACTTTATGGGCCTTTATTAATTTGAAGACAGATCAATGAGGCTATAAAGTAAAGTACAGCATGAATCAGAGGAGTTGTTTGACGTGTACGATTGCAGAGTATGAGGCAACAGAAAAGCTGAAGTAAACTGGGTTGGAACTTGTGGAAGCAGACAGGTTGACAGTCAGCCTTTAGGTGGAAACAGCTAGAAAGTCACAAAGCGAAAGAGGGGAGAAGGCCCACGGAGGCTAACATCTATGCAGTCCAGAATTACTATCATTATTATAATGACTCTGTAATGTTTTCTTTCCTGGGCCAGTAATTGTTACCAAGCCTGCCGTTCAGACTCGCAGGTGGACAAATTGCTGCTGAGCTTGACTTTCCATGATAGCGAAGGGAACTTAATTATTTCCACAATCCCCCAATTCAAACTTTCTCTGTTACTCTGAGTTCTTGGCCTGTGGCACAAACCCGTTTGAAAAAAAAGAAGAAAAAAACCAAACAAACACGCTTTCTCAAAGTCTACACTTACTATGCACTAAAAGACCCACTCTGATGAAAATGGTGTTTTTTACATGTTTTTGTGGCTTCTTTCTGATGATGGAGGACATATATTGAGAAAATTACACTTAAAACTGCATTTCTGAATATTTCTCTATTCAAATCATTGTGAATCAGCAGCAAGTGAAAACATGAAGTATTTGTGACGTAGAAAATACACTGGGAGGTAGTGATAGGAGTATCTATACCAAGGCATCAAAAATATAGATACCCATACCTTATCAGTTTTGGTATTGACCACTCTATTGTAGTATTGATTACTAATTAATACGTAAGAAAATAAAAAATGCATTTATTATTTCTAGATACTTTTGGCTATTTGATGAGTTACTCCAGTCACATGACCGGAGGAATGGTGAGTTGTTACCCCTAGCAACAACACAGCACAGCATGAAAAGCTGATTTTAGACAGAATAGTTTTGTGTTTTTAACCGCGTATGTAAAACTTGTTACCTGACCAGTTTTTTATGCTGTTTGTTTTTAGGAAAATGAATAATATTTTGGTGGAGAAAAAAAAATCACCAATAAGAAATAACTAGTAGTTGGAATCAACTACTTTATACAAAAGGTATCGTATCAATAAACATTTGGGTGAAGGGAAGTGGGGGTGGACTTATGGTCCTCCCCACAACTCAAAGGTGAATTTCTAATGAGCTCCTGGCGCTCTGCAGAAACTATGTCCCAGGAAAAGACTCAAGTGTTTTTATTTTGGCTAAAAACCGCATAGTCATCATGAAAAGACCCCGGGAACGCTTTGAAAATGGATCAGAAGAGAATCGGAGTGGGACATTAAAGGAACATTTTTTTGTCATTCTGTGTTTGTGACCTTGATTTTTAAGAGAAAAAAAAAACTCTGTTGGAAGCAGTGCTGATTTGTGTTGCTAATCATCCACGTTCCCCTGTCTCCAGCTCTCCACATGAGCCAGAGTTTTGTTGGATCCGCGAGGATTGACCCTTTTAAACCTCCATGGTCCATATAACCTATATGAACCTCTGCCCACCATCTGCAGCAAACCGTCCATGACTCTTAAAATCAGCCAGATGTTGCTCCAAGTCTGGGATTCCTGAGGAGTGTCCATACAAAAAAACCTGGATTCACCATCTAAGATCTGCAACTGCACGTGTTCGCTCAATTCACCACAAAATGTCGTATCTTTGTGATTATAGACCAGCCTAATTAGTGAAACTGTCTTCAGTGTGCCTTTTCAACATACATAATTCCTCATCCTTTCCCAACCTTCTCCTCTGGAAACACGTGTGGACTTGTTCCTCTCAAATTCAAGAAGTTGGGAGAAGGAATGAAAGTTGCGCAATTCCAAGCAAATAGGTCATAATTCTTTAAAGAAACCCTAAAAATGAAGTTGGTTTACCTGACTAATTTATTTTTGGGTGAAAACTGATTTTTTAAAATCAAAATAAACATCTCTAACAGTTGTTTTTATTTTTCCAGGATTTCTACTCTGACTTACTTTGATGTGCAAAACCATGTTAGCGACTTTTAACAAACATCTTCTCTTTTTATAATTGCCAACCTTTTTTAGCCCTTCCGTGCTATATTCACACCGGCGCCATGCGCATTTGAGCGACCGCTTTCGATGAAAAGCCTATGTAAACTCACATAGACGTGCATTCTGAGCTTCCGTGTTCAAAACTTTCACATATGCACATCATCATGCACGGTTTTAAGTCAGTTTTAAGGATTTTTGCACAAAACGCGTGGCCATTGATCAGGCATTGAAAGTGAAACCAGACTATACTTTGACCAATCAGGGACTTGGATTTGGCAGTGACGTATGGAGTGACAAATGTTTAAAAATTGATCATGAAAGCGAAGATAATAGTTTTTCATAACTAGTCTGAAGCAAGATTCGCCAGATTTACACCACTTTGACATTTCACACCAAGACTCGTCCAACTGTGAGTCCATGCGCAAGCAAACAAACAAAAAAGAAGAAGCCCCTCGCCGCTCATCCAGGGATGGACTGGATTGCGTCCCAGAATGCCATGTTTTTTATCTTAAGGGATAATAGTTTCAATTACCAGAGAAAAATGCCTAAATATGAGTATCTATAGCTAATTGACGTTTCAAGATGTCATCTGTCTGAGACAAATGTTCAGTGTGCAGCTTATGTTCTTTATCATGAACTTGTTTTGAGGAGGACATTTTTTCCAGTGTAACCGGAATCAAAACTTTAGAAGTATTTGCTGTGTTTCAACTTTATTCGAGAATATTTCTGTGGCTGAAGTCACTATAGGGGTCAGGCAGAATATGGGGGGAGGGGTGGGAGTTTCTCCAAGCCCCTAAAATGCTTAAAAAACTAAGCTATCATCATATCAGTACTTCTTTTCCTGTATCTATTTTCTACTTTGATCCTTTTTGATTTGTCTTACAAGTTTTTTGCTGAATGCTCTTCCTGACACGACCCTCTGGACATACCGGGCTTGGGACAGAACACTGGTTCTGGCAGCCTTTTGAGGCTCTCTTTATCTGTTGTTTTTTCTGTTCTTTTTTTGTATTTGTTTTTTGGTTTTTGTGTGTTTTTGGTCATTTTTATTTCTTTAGTTACTTGTGGATTTTTTGAGGGCCATCACGTTTGGTGGGGGGGCAGCCATGGCATTTTTGGGGGGTGCATTGAGCCCCCCCCCACCGCCGCTCATGC
>BSAI01000191.1:877966-894538 GCA_036245035.1 Adrianichthys oophorus | reverse complement strand
GTTTCCGAGGGCTGCTGATGGGACACACCCTAGCACCACGCTAATGTCTCCATACCTATATCTCTGCTTATATATATATATATATATATATATATATATTGGGCCTTGGCTGATCGCATCAACCATCGGCATCAAAACAAAGAAATCAAACATGCAGCTTTGCCAGCACTGCTTTTGGTTTTCAGACATTAGCGTGGTGCTAGCGTGTTTCCCATCAGCAGCTCTCGGCCCCAGATGGTTTTTCACAGACTCCCATTCAGCCTGAGTGGCTCAAATGCACTTCAAACGGCGAACTCCACGCAGCTCCACGTCTTTTGTTCGTGCTGTAATTGCGAACGCAACACATGTGGGATGCTCTGCACAGATCATTCAGTAACACCTGATTTTGGTCCCCTCGCCGCGTCTGCAGCAATCTCTTGACACCCGCAAAATGGCTGTGCACCGCGAGCGTGAGAGAGCGACTGTTGCAAATTAAACCCATCATTTTTCAGAGGCTAAAGCATGACAGCCACCAGCTGCCACTCATTTGATGAAATGAGAAACACTGATGTTCATACATTTTTGTGAATACCGCTGCTGCCCTGAAACCAGAGAAACATTTCATCCCCTCAAAACAAAAACATGTTCTCACTCCTCTTGAAGGATTCCAGTGGAGCTTTGGTTCAGCGTCTGTCTCCGTCTCTAAATTACAAATTCATGAGCTTTGGCTCAGAGGTACGGCAGTTGTCCTCCAACCATCGTTTGACACTGAAGTCTATTACTCAAAGTTATGTTGACACCGCCTTCAACAACACGCGTTCAAGAAGCCACTTCCAGCGAGAAGTCTATGCAAACACGTCCATTGCATGTTTCAGGGTTTTGCGTTCAAAACTCTTGTGTTCACGCATATCTGCACATATTTCTACAACCATTTCCATGCTCTACACTCACCATCTTCAAAAGTAAAACCAGTGGAAGTTTGACCAATCAGGGACTCTCATTTGACAGTGACGTTTGGAAATCTATCACAGAGAAATTAATAATTAGATTTGTGTCCGGCCGGAACTATATGGCACAAGTCTTTCGTTTATCAGAATAGAGTTGTGAAAGAAAAAGTCTGGAGCAAGATTCACCAGATTTACACCGCTTTGACATTTCACGCCAAGACTCTTCCAGCTGTAGATGAAGGACATGTGGAAAGAAACAGTCAAGTGAAAAAAGAAGAAGAAGCCCCTCCCTGCTCATCCAGAGTGAAAAACGGGTCACATGTCTGGTGTGAACATAGATTTAGAAATAAGAAAGTCTGTGTAGTTTGTGTGGGCATCATACTTCTCTATCATTTCCACACCTTTTGCGTTAGCCCGGCTCAGTAAAGAGCCAGTATGTGCACCTTAACAATGACTGCAGTGTGATGGAAGGAAACCGTACAACAGGCTCACCGTACATCAAGTAGAGCTGTAACAATCATTTTAACAGCGATTTGATTTGTTTCATCATTTATGGTTACCGATCCATTAGGTTTGGATTTTGGTTCATTTTGAACGATCCGATTGGATCCGATTCAAATGGATCCAGGACATCTTTATTCAAAACTTCAACCAGTGTGACTCAGAGATAAATATCTGGTACTGAACAGTGGAGGTTTCCAGATTCCTTGTATTTCTGGTAAGATAATCAAGTGTAAATTTAATATGTGTACAAACAAACAAGTAAACAAGAATGAATGTCAAATTCATACACATTTTTGTTTGATAAAGTTCACTGTTGTTTTTCCACATCAGAATAATCCAATGGAACATTATTAGAACCTTCTACCACACTGTATGGTCACGTCTTTATGGAATTTTGAAACCATTTGAATGGTATCGGTCGATTTGATTGAATTCTGCCTCAGACAGATTGATCTGGTTGGATAGTGGGAATAGAAATGGATTCAGCGATTAAAAGATTAATCGTTACAGTCCTGGTTGTTCACCCTTCGGCTTATCCATCAGGGGGCCCCAGAGCAAACCAGCTTTCACTGATTGGCACATTTGGCAGAGAGTTTCAAACCGGATGCCCGTCCTGACACAACCCTATTTTTGAAAGACACAGGGCCGCTTCTCTTTATGACCCTCTACGGACCCAGACGACCGAAAAACGTGTCAAGCTCCTGTACGGGTGCATGTGTTCTCCAGGTGGGGTCAGGTTAAGCTCCGTAGTCCCCCCCCTAAGTTTGTGGGAGTTTAAGCCCCAAGAGGTGAAAAAGTTAATTTTTAGCATTTCAAATCTTCTAGCGTTATACTTTCTCCTTTTTTAACCCTGGAGCTATGAGCCAACCTGTGTCCTGTGCAGGTTTGTCCTTTTTATACCCACAGACAGCCTGCATCCACCCATAAGGTAGCTGTGACCAAGGCATTCTTACTGTGTCAGTATTTTTTGTTTTTCTTTAATTAAAGCTTTTAAAAAATGCTTACATTTATTTAAACAATGTTTTCTTAATTAAAAAAAACCTAGAATACAATACATTTTTTTGTCTCCGTAGACCTTTTCAGATTCTTGCGGTGTTTACATGGATGAGACGTGTTCTTTTCTGCTCATACCCAACATGCTTTTCTTCCTGCTGCATTGTCTTTGGCCCTCTCCAGCCTCACGGTAATTCAGTGAACCGCACAGAGCTGGATGGAGGGGAATTGGTTCTGGTTTGTGACTCACACATCATGTTGAACCATGTGAAACCGCTGCTTCGTGCTCTGGTGTTAGTCTGCCCAGAAGGCCCACAGCGCTGTCAGAGCGAGTCGCAAGACGTTTCCACGCTCTCTTGGCGAGCAAACTTGCAGACAGCTGCATTTTCCATCAGCCATGCTCTCACAGAGACTTTATCCACCGCCTTCCTGAAGGGGGATAGGGGACTGGAAGGAGGCTGTGGGGCAGGGCTGAGATACAACCTAAGACGTGACTCGTGCTCAACGGTACAGTCTATGAAGACACTTATTAACCTCCTGAATCACTCAGACTAAGATTTACAGCTCGGGGAGACTACTTACAGGAGGTCACCGAACCCTTGGGGGCAGAACCAATCAGCAAATTTTCTTAACAAATGAACTGTGAGAGGAGTCACTTAAAGTCGCATTAAATGAAGGGACCTTTTGGGAAGAGAGGTTGCACCTTTTTCTGCTTTCTGGTTGGGTCTTGCGTGCAGTTTGTTCACCTAATGCAGGGATTTCAAAAGCAAACAAATGATTTGGGAGGTGAAGGCATCAATCAAAGTGCTGCCACACACCTCCTGAACCGGGGGGGGGGGGTACAGCAGGAAGAAAAACCCAGGACGGAGGGTGAAGATGGGAAGCTGATGTCAGTATTTGCTGTGGATACTTGTGTTAATAACCTGGATTAAGGTCATTGTTAGGTGGAGAAGACTCCTGTGTTAATATAGAAGCAATGTCAGAGTGACCCCTAGTGGTTCCAGACTGAACTGAGGAGCCAGAGAATAAAGTGTTTCTATTAGACAATAATAAATGTATAATTACAATGAAAACTAAAGTATGCTTTTGTTGCAGCTAAAACCCTAGTCGTTCTTCAGGTTACAGAAAAAAAAAAACACTCATCTGTGAGGGGAAAGCTCATGACTGCCGAGCCTCTGGGGAAATCAAACTTCTGTTTTCCTCATCAGCTTTACCATTAAGCAAGTAGCTGTGTTAAATTCTTAGGCATGCCCACTGCTAGTGGTGCGTGTGGAGCATCTGCCCCTCTTAACTACCTTGGTGATCGAGCCTTAATTTCCCCCCAGTGGCTCACGGTAATGGTTTCACAGCGTTTGAAGAGTTAATGGGCCACCACTTGCCTGACTCAAAAATCTTAAATTTCAATCAGTGTTTTTCGTCACTCTTTTTATCTGAAAAGTTACCTGCTGTTTCTCTTAACTCCAGAGCTTAAAAGGTTAAAGAATCGAGGTTGGAGCATCGAATGCATTAGAGAACTGGACTGAGTGAGTGTGATGTCACCCGTAGAAAATTGTTTACTTTCAGTTCCAACCAAATGAAGTCAATACAAACACCACCATGTTGGAGCCAGATGGTGTCAGTAATCAGTGAATGGTCCAGTTGGTCTGAGCCAACATTTCATTGGCAACCAATAGTAGAAGTCTATGGGATTTTGGGTTCTTGGAACCAGCAAGTACTTCCTATTTGGATCAGGAGAAGGGCGGGGTCACTCAATCCAGCTCTCATGTACAGTCAAAAAGGTAGTACCTAAGGGATCCAAGAAGTTAAATTCTCATAGACGTCTGTTGAGACATCACACTCACTCGGTCCAGTTCTCATGTACGGTCAATGGGTTGGAGTCATCATAAGCAATGGTGGTGGCATTTTCTTCAGGACACAATGAATCTGAAGTGGATGAAGCGAAAATGACCTCTTGTTACCAGTCAGCTACCAAATCACAAGCCACAAAAGCTCAATTGAGCAAGTATCAGGAAAAAGGCACTAATCCTCCCCTCACACTGGTCCTCACTGAAGACGCAGTAATCCCTCCAGCCACGGCTGTTCAGGTTCAGCTGCTCCGCCCGCCGCCGCAGCTCAACCACACGACTGTGACAAAGCTTCCAGATTGGAAGACAGTTATCTGGACCTGCAACACAGAAGACAAGAGGTCAAAGTAAATTGGCTCACCGGGGAGAGTATTCCACCCTCCAGGCCATCTCCTACTCTTCCCTTCAATGAATCGGAGCTCCCACTGGTCTGCCTGCTTAGCTCAGAGCAGGCTGGCCAGATTTCACAAATGGGGCGAAAAGGAGAATCAAGGCGATCCTTCGACGTCCTTGGCGTTTCACCTGACAGACAACTAAGCTTTTAGTTTTAACCCTCCACAGCCTGGCAGCAAATTTCTAGAACAACAAAAGGAAAATAGTCCAAAACAGAGTCAGTCGTTTCAATAATGTTGCTGTTATAGACGTTAAACACTTCTCTCCAAACTCTTTGAGCCAATGTTTTTTTTTTCAATTTGGATAGAAATACATTTTGGTAAAAACTGACCAATTTTGAGCCTCCACTTCCACAACCAAGCACTTTTTTTTGTTCCGCCTGCAGAGTTTATTAAATTACTTTACAAAGAAAGTATTTTCAAGGTTAGTAGAGATGGGTTTATTAATGAGCCAGAGCCTTTCGGGAGAGTTCATAAAAAGAAAAGCAGCGCTGTTTTCACACCCTGGGACATTGTCCGGTGGTTGTTATGTTAATCACTTAGGCCTAATTAATATCATGCATATTATTAGCAAAATGAAGATTTAAATGCCACAGCGTGTTAATTACAGATGTAGAAGTCATTTAGTCTCCATTTGCTACATGAATGTTAACAGTCTGCCAGTGCTAATTTACCTGAACCTTTTTCATCTTCACCGGAAAATTTAAAAACTGTTTTTCCAGATCGTCAGAGAGAAATGACTTACAGCAACAAAAATCCTTCGTCTGTTCCTATTGTGAGTTTAAAATTGAGTGTTTTCACTCTACTTCAGGATGTCTCTGGGTATCAGAGAGAAGTACAGTGAGACCATGTGTGCATTTCAGGGGGATTTCCTGTTATAATCTACAGCCCTTTCATTCCTAATGATCCTCATTCTGTGGGCCACAAATCCCATGACTTATTAGCCTACCACCACGGGAAGAGGAAAGAGCCCCTTAGCATAACCAACTTCCCACCTCCCATTACAAAGAACTAATTTTGAAAACATTTTTCCATTAGTGTTTGTTGAGATATATAAATTCATATATATATATATATATACACATATACGCCTTTATACACATATTTACATATCTATACATACATATACATTTACACATTCATATATATAAATTCCCAAATTATCTAGTTTGAACTTTTGAAAATTTCTAATTATTTATTCCTAAATATTTAAGTTTTTGCACATGAAGGAAATAAAATAAGTCAAAAGGTAATGGTAAATGGCATATACTTTAGCTCTTTTCTACCTTCTTGGAAGCAGAAGTGCTACAGTCAGTATCATTCACCCATATACTGCATTTTCTGCACTATAAGGCACACTTAAAAGCCTAATTATTAAAAATAAATAGATAAACAACAACAGTGCGTATTATAATCTGGATTGCTGTATATATGGATTCATTCTGGTTGAACTTGCTGATAGATTTAGAGAGGTACATGGCGCTCGGTCAAAATGTCAGTTTAGTTATTTGTTTATTTAGTTTAGTGATTTAACGTAGTCTTAGCAACATTTGTTTTATCAGTCCACTTTTTTTACAGGTTGCAAACAAGGTTGGGCGTTGCAGATATTGTTAAGATGCTATCATGGCTAACAAATAGTGAGCTACAATCAAGTTCTAGAGTTTCTGAAGGATTTATGTCTGACTCTTGTCTCACTTATAATTCGGTGTGTCTTTTATATGACATAAGCTTGAAAATATGCCATTCATTGACAGTGTGTTTTATAATCCAATGCGCCCTATACTGCAGAAAATCAGTTACACACAATCAGACATTAATGGTGGCAACGTTGGCTCACACTGGCCCCAACTTATAATAATCAGGAACTATGTGGTATTCAGTGCCCAAAGACACTTCAACACACGGTCGGGCAAGGCAGGAAACAAATCTGTGATCCTCTGATCATAGGTCGAACACTCTACTCCTGCACCTCAGCCAACGACTGTAAATGTATATTTAAATGTCTTTGAATGTAAAGTTATATAACTATAACAACGTACATGTCTTTATATTTAGAGTTAGATGTGTCAGTAGTTAGTGTTTGAAATGTCTTCAAACACAGATTAAGGTAAGAAACAGATAAAACAGAAACTATGGAAAAATAGACTAGGATGAAACATAGAGACCATGTTGAAAAATGGAGATACGGTGGAAAAAAATATTACAGTGAAAACAAAAGACTTTGGAGAAAAACTGAGACTACGATGAGAAATAGAGACTACAGAAAAAAGAGACTATGGCAAGAAATGGAGACTACGGTGAATAAAAATGTGTCACCCTCCTTAACATGCAATCAAGTTATTTAAGTTTAAAGTGGCCCAACTTTTGCAGAGTAAGGCCAAACAGATGAGCTTAAATAGTAATTAGAAGATGGTATTTGCCAACTTTCAACAGCTTCTTAATTAATCTTTAACTTGCACACATAATTAATTGATTTACATGCCCCACCACAATCCCACCACCCCCCTGCAGTCTCAGCCAGCGCTTCCCTGCTGAGGAAGTTAATTGTCAGGTTAGACGTTGTGCCTCAAGAGAATTAGTGCTCTGAATAATAATGATTGAAACTTTCTTCCAGTGTCAGTGGTGCCTGTTAACAACTTCACAAATATAAAGACATTCACTACTTTCGATAGATTCTAGCTGTTAACTGTGGTTAGTGTGTTACAGCTAGCAACTGTTACTGATAGCTAGCTGCAAATTACCACCATCAAGTTTATTATTCAAAGGGTTCCGGAGGGAATTATATTTATATAACACATGACAGCAAGCGAGAATAAAACGCTAAGTTAAACCAGTGCTGTCCTGTGTCTGCCTGTGTCATTTACATAACATGGTGTCAGAAGTGGGATGGAAAGTGAAGCCTAGAAAGTTCCAATAGATGAGATGAGAAAGAGTGGCCGCTCTGCAGTTGTCCCTGCCGGGCATGTTCAACTTTGCATACCCCAATGAGCGGGGATGGTGGGAGTGGATGAAGAGGTTCGAGCGCTCAAGAATAGCCACAAAACTGGACCAACAGTCACAGGAGTTCCAGGTGAATGCTTTCATGTACGCTACGGGTGAAGACGCAGAAGATATATTGAATGTAATCCAACTCACTGCAGAATAGAAAAAAAACACGGTCACAAGAGCTTTCACTGCCACTGCGTTAGCAAGAGAAACGTGATTTATTGACAATCACACTTCAGTAGACGTAATCATGAACAGATGGAAGAGCTTAGAGTCCTTTATGGTGGCTGTACACTCTGGCCGAACACTGTCAGTTCAAAGCTCTGAGAGAAGAGCTGATCAGGAACCACAATGTGGTCAGCATTAGAGATGCTAAGCTACCAGAGAGACTGCAATTGGGCCCAGAGTCAATGCTAGATAGCGATGATGCAGGTGAGACAGAGCGCAGCAGTGATAAAAGAACAAACATTCATCCGCGGGACAGAGCAGGTGACGGCACAGGTCGAAGTCATACACAAAAAGAGCACAAGAGGAGGGAAAACAGCTCCAACCGCATTTTTATTGTTTTCAGGCTACAACAGGCGATGGTGTAAACAATGCAGCAGAGAGTCGTTTTAGAACCAGAACTGTTGGAAAACAGCCTAGAAAGACGTAGCAGACGTACGACTCCACCCATTAAGTGTAAAATAAAAACATGTCTGCTGAAATGAGTTGATAATCAGAGGATCCAACGACACCAAAACGGCTAAGCTAACTTGGAGCTAAAGTATGCTAACGGGCAGCCGACTGTTGCAGCAGTAAAAACAAACAAAAATAGACAATTAAAAAGTCAGTAGGATCAGAATACACAACTGTCCTTCTGTTTCTGATTTTTGTAACTATTGTTACGGTGGGATGCCAATTAGCCTACTTTAGCTCTGAGTTAGCTTAGCTGTCTTTGTTATTTCCATCCATTTTCTTAACCTGCTATCTCCATTTTGTCACCACTTCCGGGTCCGTTTTATCCTTTTTACGCTCTGGTGATGTCGCATGGCAAAAACAAAAACAAAAAAAAGGCGGCAGGACTTGGCTGTTTATATCTTTTTTTCCAGCGCAGCAACGGTAACCAGATAATTTTCCTGCCAGGGGATCCATAACATTCTATAAAGTTTAATTCTAACATGCTCATTCAGATGAATCGACGTTCCGGGACTCGATGTTTATGCCTGTGACCCTGTGACGTATTTTTGACAGCGGCTTAACAGGAGAAATTCGTATTCAAGACAAGCAAGAGTCGTATTCAAAACAAAGACAAATTGTATTCAAAACAGACATGTCAAACGTAAAACTAAAGGTTGTATTCATATTTTTTCTACAAAGTTGTGCACAACTTTGTATTTATGAATTCGTTTCTTATTGACAGTTGCCTTATCCCATAGTTTTAGCTTCCTCTGAGAAATGGACTCAGAACACTGAAGAGTGGGTAGAAAAGCTGCAGTTAGACCAGGAGAACTGTGTTTTCAAGCTAGATACAGATGCAGGTGTCACAGCAATATCTAACATGTATTCCAGGGAGACACGTGCCACATACACATGCCACGAATGGTGCTCCACGGGCCAAATCAGCAAACGCTGAAAACTCAGGGATGCTTCATAGGAGAGCTGCATTTAAAAGGGAACAAAACAGAACAGGACATCTATGTGATGGAGGATCTGTCAAAACCATCTCTGGGTCTTCCAGCAATCAAAGCTTTGAACCAAATAAAACGGGTTCATGAGGTTCAGACGTTGAGGGAGGACTTCAAAGCTATATACCCCACAGTTTTTTCAGGGTTTGGTCACCTAAAAGAACCATACTCCATTGAGTGTGTACCAGGCACAATCCCATATGCACTCTCCACCCCACGCAGAGTCACATTGCCACTGAAAGATAAATTGGAGGCAGAGCTGAAACGTTTGGAGGATATGGGGGTGATTTCTAAAGTGACTCAACCCTCCCAACGGTTGTAGCACCAAAAGCACAACCAGGGAAGATTAGGCTGTGGTGGATCTGACACACCTCAACAAGTGGGTACGCAGGGAAAGACACATTCTACCAGCACTAGATCAAACACCAGCCATACTAACTGGGGCTTAAGTGTTCACTAAGTTAGATGCGACCTCTGGATTCTGGCAGATCCCTTTGTCAGAGGAGAGCGAGCTCCTCCATCACTTTCATCCCTCCATTTGGGCGGAACGCATTCAATCACCTGCCCTTTGGGTTAAAAAAAAGAGAAAAAATGCTTACGTTTTAGATGATGTAGCATCACTGTTGATGTTTGAGGGCAACAGAACTTTAGAAAGGCGTATCTCACTTAAAGGAGGATGTGATGTAACACATGACAGCAAGCAGGAATATAACTTGGAGTTAAACTGGAACTGTCCTATTTCTGACTCTTCCTCTGTCTGTCTGAGTCATGAGCAGACCACTACCAGTCTGTGGGTCACTTGCCACCCGGCTGCCGAAGAAATTTGGGGGGGGGGGGCGGAGCTGCACAAATCCGTAGTCTGAGTATAAATGTTGTTAGTTACATTTTGTTACTGTGTTTACGTTTTTTTTAAAGAGATGATAATATAATAGTAAAATAAACTTGTTTCCAGCACTCCGGACACGACACTAAATTAAGAGGCCTTAACGTGTTTATGTTTTTTAATCAATTTTCCAAAATGCACATCTCAGATGACTGAGTGAAATGATGATCAAATCTATTGTTTATTATTAAGTTTAAAGCACATGTTCTTATTCACGTATACTGTTTCTTTGCCATTGCCTGCACAGAAACACACACAGACACAGACAGACAGACACACACATACACACACACAGAGACATACAGACAGACACATACACACACACACCCCGCATAAAACTCCTTATGGGTTGATCGGTCCGCAGCCACAAAAAGGTCGGGGACCACTGATTTACATCCAGTGCCCTGGATTTTAATAGCAATTCTGACACAGTGTTCGCACTTTTCTTTTTTTAACGGAAAATATGATGTAACAAATTTCCTGAAGTAAACACCTAACCTGATTTCTGGTTGAGTGGTTGCTGGCATTACGTGTCGCCTCTATTCTCTGGCCCTCTCGATGCACCTAATGCTTCTGCCCGCTATACTTAACGCCAAGTTTCTCATCTGGTGTACGCTAATATGGACTTTACTCTTTCCATGCCATCGACTTGTGGTGGGTCTTTATTGAAATGCAGTGGATGAGAGTCTTTACCTTCGCTCCTGGCTGCCTAGGCCAGCCCCGCTGGCTTTTTCTCCTCCATTCAGAATTCGTCCTACAACCTCGCCCGTGAGACCACCACCGCAGATCTTGTAGGCTCTATCACTACAGTTATTGCAAAGGCATCACCTCATTCTGGTCCACAACTCGCCACCGTCCCCGTAGCACTGGTTGAGCTGTCAATCACTGTGTGCTAGCCGGCCTCGCCAGGTCAGCCAGAACTGCCGCTGTGCACAAGCCCACCTCTGTTAGTTTCGGCCTGCTCAACAAAGGCTCACTCACGAACAAAGAACTCTTAATCCACAATCTCCTCACTGACCAAATCTGAACTTCCTCTGTTTAACTGAAACAACCCAACAATTCTTCCCATTTCAACGATTCCACTTCCGACGGGTTTGTCAATGGGTCTCCCACGGGTCTCGCAGAGGAAGCCTCGCAATAATTTGCAATAATAATGGAAGGTTTTCCCTGGGACTGTGACGCTATTCACTTTAATGGGGTGTCTTGTGATATAGCTTCCTGACCCTGATTCTGCTTGGTGACTTTAACATACACAGAGAACCCTAACATTCCTCATCACTGAACAGTTCTGGATTCCTTCAAGTAGCAGACTTCCCGACACCTGTTAAAGGACACACTCTGGATTGAATCTGCTGCTCTGGCATCATCCCCTCAAACTGCACAGCTATTTCCTTCACAAGAACTATTTCTCTGTCTTTAGTTAAACTTCCTCGTTTAAACTGGCTCCTTTTGATGCAAAGGGGCAGCAGCTCTTCTCTGAACTCTCTCCAAGTCGAGGAAGCTCGACCGAACTTCTAACCTTATCTCTAAGGGAGCTGCCGGCCAACCTACGGAGGAAGCTCATTTCAGCCACTTGTATCCGGGACCACGTTCTTTTGGCTATGACCCAGAGCTCATGACCAAGGGTGAGTATTGGAACAAAAATCAACCAGTAAATTAAGAGATTTGCTTTCTGGCTTATCTTTCGCTTAACCGCAATGGACCGGTACAGCAATCGCATAACGGTGGACGCCGCACCAATCCGTCTCTCCAATCTTCCTTCACTCATGAACAAGACCCCAAGATACTTAAACTCCTTCACCTGGGTAAGGAGCACTCAGCACCCACCCGCCAAGAGAGGGCAAAATACCTTTCTTCGGTCGACCTCAATGGCCTCAGACTTAGCACTGCTGATCTTCACCACACTCAACTGCAAACTGTTCTAATGCATGCTGGAGGTCCTGTGTTGATGACGCTAACAGGACAACATAATCTGTAAAGAGCAGAGATGAAATCCTGCTGTTCCCAAACCAGACACTCTCAGGCCCCTGGCTACATCTAGAAATTCTGTCCATAAAGACTATGAACAGAACCTGTGATAAAGGTGCAGTCCAACATGCACAAGGAACAGGTCTGACTTACTGCCGGTTGTGCGGACCAAGCTCCTGCTCCAGTCATACAAAGACCTGATAGCACTAAGCAAGGTACCCCAGACCCCATACTCCCAGAGCACCCTCCACAGGACACCATGAGGGACGCGGTCGAACGCCATTTCCAAATCTACAAAACACATATGGACAGGATGAGCAAACTCCCACATACCCTCTAGCACTCAAGAGAGTGTAGAGCTGGTCCACAGTTCCACGACCAGGAGGGAAAGAGCACTGTTGTTCCTCTATTTGAGGTTCAATTACTGGCAGGACTCTCCTCTCCAGTACCCTGGCATGGACTTTACCAGGAAGGCTGAGGAGTGTGATTCCCTGGTAAGTTGGAACACACCCCTCCGGTCCCCCTTCTTGAAAAGGGGAACCACCACCATGTCAGCAAGTCCAGTTTTACAGTTCCCGACTGTAACGCAATGCTGCAAAGACGTGTCAGCCAAGACACTCCCACAGCATCCAAAGACTTGAGGTACCCAGGGCGGATCTCATCCTTTCCTGGTGCCTTGCCACAGAGGAGCTCATTGACTAAATCAGTGACTTCAGCTCGGGTGATGGACAGCCCCACCCAAAGTCCTCAGTCTCTGCTTTCTCAAGAGGAGGTGTGTCAGCGTGATTGAGGATATCCTCAGATTATTCCTTCCACCACCTGACAATGTCCTCAGCCAAAGTCAGCAGCTCCCCACCGGCACTTAAAACGGTGCTTGCAGAAAATTGCTTTCTCCTCCTGAGGCGCCGGATGGTTTGCCAGAAACTCTTCAAGGCCAACCGATAGTCCTTCTCCATGGCCTCACCGAACTCCTGCCAGGACAGAGTTTTTGCCTCCACAACAGCCAGGGCTGCAGCTCGCTTAGACTGACAATACCTGTCAGCTGCTTCTGGAGTCCCATAAGCCAGTCAGACCCGATAGGACTCCTTATTCAGCTTGATGACATCCCTTACTTCCGGTATCCACCATCAGGTTCAGGGGCTGCTGTCACAACAGGCACCAGAGTCCTTGCAACCACAGCTCAGAACAGCAGCAGAGACAATGAAGGTGGAGAACATGATTCATTCAGACTCAATGTTACCAGCCTCCCTTGGTACCTGTTTGAAGTTCTCCCGGATGTGCGAGTTAAAGACTTCCCTGATGGAGGGCTCAGACGTCCGTCAGACGTTCCCAGCAGACCCTCACAGTACTTTTGGGTCTGCCAAGTCTTTCCATCCTCCTTCCCTCACCAGCAAATCCAACTCACTACCAGGTAGTGAGCAGTGGACAGCTCTGCCCCTCTCTTTACCCGAGTGTCCTAGACACACGACTGAAGCTCGCCTGAAACAACTACAACTACAAAGTCGATCATCGTTCTCCCGCCGAGGGCGTCCTGATGCCCCCACCGCTGGAGACGAAGGGACACAACTCTCTCATCTACCGTGGTGAACTCCAGCACTTACCGGCTGAGCTGGGGGCTAATGAGTAAGCCCACCCTGGCCCACTGCGAGGGAGTGAGTTTCAGATTCCAGGCTGTGAGTAGTGGTGAGCCCAACTATTTCTAGCCGGAATCTCTCAACCTCTCACACAACCTCAGGTTCCTTCCCTCCCAGAGAGGTGATGTTCCATGTCCCAAAAGCCAAGTTCCATGATACGGGTTTAGGCCACTGAGGGACCCGCCTTTGACTGCCACCCAAACTGCATTGCTACCCTTCTGAGCTCTCCTGCAGGTAGTTTGGCCACTGGAGAGTGATCCCACCTCATTCCTTCAGGCTTTACTTGACCGGGGCCCATGGGAGGAGTCCTGGCCACCAGGCGCTCACCTACAAGCCCCAACCCCAGACCTGGCTTCAGGGTGGGGACCTGTCGCACGCCAATCTGTGCAACATAACTGGATCTGTGATTGAAGATCTCATAAAGGGGTTCTGAACAGCTCTTTGTCTGGCTTGTCACCCAGGCCCTGTCTGCCATGGGCGATCCTACCAGGAGCAAAGGCCCCAGACAGCTTAGCTACCGAGATCACTTAAGCTCTCAAACTCCTCCACCACAATGAAGTGGCGAGTCATCCACATCCTGTTTTTTTCACAAAACAGAACTAATAAAATACATCCTTTCAAATAAACACCTAATGGAGCAGCAAAGCAAAGACGCTTTCCATGTGGAAAATGATGGAAGAAAGAAATAGTGAAACAAAGAAAAAGCACTGAAATAGTGGATCTAAAGGTTGTACAGTGGTGTAGTGGTTAGCACTCTTGCTATCAACCCATCCATCCATCATTGGTGTCTGCTTTCAAGGCTGTGATAGATTCCCCCATTACAATTGATGAATATGTTACATAAAATATTTTTAAAATCCTATCTCCTCAATGTTTTTTAGAACAGAGATCAATTTTACGATGGATTCATATTTCATAAAAGCAAGATTCTTTGTTTCTTCTTCTTTATCTGCAGCATTTATTTCTGGTATAATGTGAGCAGATAAAAACAAGCTTCAGGATGGCCATCTTTAAATTGCACCCTTGTCCTCAATCAGCTAAATATGATTTGTTCTCCTCAGGCTAAAGAACAGGCAGCTGGGCCAGATATTTTGTCTTTGTTCAAGCATTTCCCCAGAGAATGGGGATGTGGAACAGAAAAATTACAATCCCTGTGAAAGGAAGCTGTGTCGTTGAACAGGTTTTTCCCCATTTCTTCATGTCAATGTCATTCCAAACCTTTGGAAAAACAAGCGGTCAATTATCATCACCCTTTTTCTGAAAGGATGGTTGTGCAAATATAATGTGAACGCTTATCTCACAGCTCTTTCTGAAAGTCATGGCTAAATAAATTGAACGTTCTCTCAAGCCCTTTCAAAGGTGTGGAGGTGTCCTCTTGCTTCGGTGTGTCTTCCCTGCTGCAGCTAAATCTGGCTTTCTTCTTATTAATGGGATGAGTTAATTACTGCTCTTAAGGTTAATGTGTTGTCCTACAGCAGATTGCTGAGGGAATTTTAGGGTGGTGGAAGCATCCTAATTAGATCACAGTGGGTGCTGCCTTATTGAATAGATGAAATAATGAAAGTCGTCACTCTTCTCAGTGGAAACTTGATTACTGCGCTCCTATCTCTGCTCATAAAAGGCTCCACGCTCACCTGGAATGAAGAGCAACACTGTTATTTCAATTAGAATGTATCAATAAAGCTGTAACAGACAATTCTTTAAAGTTGGAGCTGGATGTTTTGTGCCTCCTGGTGGCATTTAAGTAAGTCTAAAGTGACATCTAGAGGACTCAAGTGGTATTACAGTCTTCAGAGCTCAAGGGTTATTTTAGTTTAATGCAACTAGTAAATGGTTTTGTGTTTTTGGAATTATCATCCTATCACATTTTTTTCCAATTTAACTTAATTCAGATCAGAAAATACCTGCAGTTTTGAAGCTAATGCTAACATTTATTTATTGTTTATTTATGTATGTATTGTTCTTGCCGACCCAACTGTGAATGCAAGACATTTCAAAAATAAAAACAAGCTATGAACAAGCTATTGTCAGACAAAATACAATTCTTTTATTTTATCTGCTCCTTCTACATCAGCACATCAACACAAGATAAATATATGAATATATCAGTCAATTCACAAAAGTTATTAAGATTAATCACACTTTTGGCTTGTGATTTATCAAAATTATTCACAATGTTTTACTAGGTAAATTTTACACGACAATCTGCAGCTTTTGAGCTCTGCTTCCTCTGCCTCACCTGCTGTGATGAGGTTTGCCGCGCTGGCTGGTTTGCCCCCCACCCCCAATCTCCCTCCACCTCAGACTTCCTCTTATTTTCCACCCTTCCCTCACACTACATACATGTTAAGGGACTTTATGTCCTATGGCACTCACTTTAATTTCAAGGGACCACCAAATCCCAACTGCACAACATTACATAACACCTTTATTTCAAGGGATCACTGGATCAAGTCCACAACCCCCTCTCCTTCATCTCTCTCTTTCCTTTTCTACTAACCTTCTACCTATCTCACAATAAACCCTACCCTAACCCGGGTCTGCACCCCCCATCTCTCCACATGCAATCTTCATTACATCACTTGCCATCTGCCATTGCTTTATTTTATTTTGTTTATCATGCCTCTGTTTGGTGCAGTGTGATTCACATGTTGTCCCTCTTTCCCAACCCCCTACGGGGGAGTGGGAGAGATTTCTGATTCCAGGTGGATCACCTGTGCTCCTGTCCTTGGCTGTGACCTCGCCTCACCTGTGCTCCTGTCCTTGGCTGTGACCT
>BSAI01000191.1:832254-877956 GCA_036245035.1 Adrianichthys oophorus | reverse complement strand
GTGACCTCGCCTCACCTGTGCTCCTGTCCTTGGCTGTGACCTCGCCTCACCTGTGCTCCTGTCTTTGGCTGTGACCTCGCCTCGCCTGTGCTCCTGTCTTTGGCTGTGACCTCGCCTTTGGCTCTTCCCACCTCTGTCTTTGGCCGTGACCTCGCCTGGCTCTTCCAGCAACCCCAGCTGTTACCACAACTCCTACTGGATGAAGCCCATCTGATAGACTATTCAAACATGTCTTTGTTTATTTAATACTTAGCTGTTACCTGAACTTGTAGCTGTTTATCTAGACGTGTTTGTTTATTAGACATATACTTGTTATTTAACCATGCAGTTATAGAATTAATTAAGCTCACTTTTCTTTAATAGTTCTAGTGCATCACCTGTCCGTCCGGGGTTGAGGATCTCTCCTTCATGTGGGCAACCCTGAGGCTAGGGCTAGATAGGGTTTTTGTTATTAGTTTTTCCTCACCGCGAAGGAGGGTGTAAGGGCAGAGATGTTTGTTCAGCTTAGTCTGTTTAACAACCAGCTATTGTTTACTTTTACATGATTGATTTCTTTGTTGTTTCTTGCAATATATTGATAATCAGTCCAAAGAGACGGCTGTGGCTGTGATATTGGGCTATATAAATAAAATTGAATTGAATTAAAGACTTTAATGTCTGAAGTACTACTCAGAGAAAACAAAGATGCTGATATACAGCCACAAGAAACAAACATTGTGTTTCTGCACCTTAAATGAACCAGGTGAAAACTCTAATCTGATTGGCTGCTGGGTGTGGATGCACGCACGCGCAAAAAAAAAGTTCCAGTCACAATGTTCTAAATGCGCGGGCTTCTTTAAAAACAAATGTTTCCTTCATGATCTGGACAAAAACAAGCGGTAAAAGGTGAACTTTCTCTCTAAACTGATGCTTCATCAAACCTATCGTGATGATCAGCACATATATCGCTTTCCTTTGCTGCTGAGACCTTCACTGAGCACACTTTCAGGTTTGAGCTCGATGTATTCATGTATCTTGGATGTTTCATCCTGGATAGTGGCTTCCACACTCACTATTCCTCAGCCCCCTTCCTTGCGGCTAGGATACCGTTTCAGGGTGCTGGATTTGGCATGGAACCCTCCATGTAGAGCTGTCACCATCCGACTACACGGACGGTTCTATGCCAAATCTAGCACCCTGAGACGGTATGCTAAGATGCCAGTGGCACACTTAATCAGCTTGCTTGGCTTTTGGGAGTCTCCCAACAACTTTTCCAGAGAGGTTCTCCAACGGAGAGACACTTCCATGACATCTTCAGAACAATGCTCTGTCCTCAAAGAGCCAACCCACCATGGCCCTTCTGCGAGCCGCCCACAAAACCATTTGAAGTTTAATGATCAAGTTTTTGAAGTTTATAATCATTACTTTAAAAGTATGACATCAAGGCACTTGATAAGGTTAGTGGTTAAAACAAGGTGAATAGTAAAACTTGTGTGAATGCTTAAATGCATTCACTCCATTGAGATCTTCTTTCCATTTTCTGCATATTTTCAACTTTTGTAAGTCAAGATGTTTATAAAATTGCTAAAGTGTAAAAATGGTGAAGCAATTTACTTTATTCTAAAATACCTGAAGAATTTGAAAGTCCCACAAGAATAAAGAGCATTTTAAAAAATGGAAATGATCATCAGCACATTATGATTTACCATCATAAATAGAACAGCTGAAAATAAAAATGAACAAAGCAAAGTTTGATCAAATTAGAACACACAACTTTGGAAATGTGCTTTAAAATCCAAACAAGCTTCGTTTTGCATTAAAAAAATGAAATAAAAGAAACAAGACAGGTCTTTGATGTTCTGACTAATTGCTCAGCGGTCTGGACTGTTTTTAGAAAATAATGTCTCAACCTGGGGGGCTGCCACAGTGAAGGCCTCACCACCTCTGCTCTGCAGGACATGTTTGTTAAAAAATAAATAATAGCATAATCATGTCAGTAAAAATGACAGGGGGCCACTGCAGGGATTAAAGACTTTATTTCTGCCTTTTTAGCCGTCAGCAGGCGAGCAGCAGCGTTCCACACCTCCTGCAGACGGTTCCGCAATGAGTGTTTAAAGCCTCACAAAAAGTCCAATAAAAAAAGTTACTCCAATAATTTATCTCCAAGTTTCAGTTTAGCAAGAAGTCTAAACTTTAAAAAGCTTGTCTGAACAATAGCTTTGAGATTGATCCTATAAATCAATTCCTTTTTAATTGTACAAATAAATAAAACTGTTGTTCATGCTGTTGTTGAACTGCTAATCTCATTTGTTTTGCATGCTAGCTTCATTAGTTCTACAATCCTCACTCTGCTGTTATAATTTTAATTATTTCAGAAGTTATTTGCTCGTCTTCGTCGGTAGAATTGTGATACACAATTTCTTCATTTAGCTTGGGTGTACAGATCCAAACATCGTTTTTCTCTTTCATTTTTTCTGTTTTCTGGCAATAATCTCTTTTTATCTTTAAAATAAATCCTAACATCCATCCTGTCCTACACTACCACACTCAGCCTTTGCTTTGGTAGGATTTTCTATGCAAATAAAATAAGTGAGGATATTTTGCAGCAACATTCACCATGCAGAGTGTGGCGTCTTTGAGATAAGCGGATTTTAAAAAATGGAGGATTAAGAAGCTAATTCTCGTCATCTATTTCCCCTCATTAACACATGAAATGCTAATAAAATTTACAGAGATGTGAACAAGGTTGACTGTTGCTGAAGGACAACTTTTCACTGTGAAACTCATAAGTTTGTGTTTTTCTAAGAATTTCGCAACTATTTAGCTAATTTGAGCTCATTTAAGCTAACATGTAGTTAAACAAGCTAGTTTTGCAGCTTCTTAGCACATCACAATTAAAAATCAGAAAATGTATTTGAGTAATACTCCTAACATGCAAATAATCCCCCAGATTTCATTTGTGAGATATCTATTTTCATTCATAATCAAAACTAAAAAAGAAAGTTTAAAATGTTTTTTGTCCAAAGCGTTAGTAAAATCAGAGATTAATTGACAAAAAAAAAAAAACTACTCAAGTAGGAGTAGCCTAGCCAAAGTTTACTTTAAAAATTTAGTTAAGACATGTCCTCTACAGAAGATAGATTTGCATTGCTGATAGCCAGGAAGTTTAATGTGATTTTTTTTTTTTTTTAAGTACATAAGAAGACAGCATTGCACCTTATGGCTAAATTTCTTGTTAATGTTTATTTTTAAAGCATCTTAAAACAGAATGGTTTTGAAATGATCTAGTGAGCTCTGTTTGGGACCAATCAGACATCTTTTCAGTGAACCACATAGTTGCTACAATCATCTCCAATGCTACGTTCACACTGGTCTTTGGAACGGACATTCAAGCAACTACTTACATAGAGAAGTTCATGGAAGTGCTCTCGCATTCACGCATCACTATGCAAGTTTTGAAAAGTCCGTTTTTGGGCTCCATGTTCAAAATGTGCTTTGAAAAATAAACCAGTTGAACTTTGACCAATCAGGGACTCAGACTTGTTAGTGACATATGGGTAGCATTCTTTTCAAAGCATGGAAGTGCCAATCCTTTGAAAAACCATCATGGAGGAGGAATAAATGATTGGGGTTTGTATCCCACCAGAATTCTATGACACCGAGTTTTTCATAAATCAGAATAGAGTTGTGAAAGAAAAAGGCTGGAGCAAGATTCACCAGATCACACCGCTTACATATTTCACATCAAGCCTCTTCCAACTGGGATGACATGCGCTATATAGCGACAGTCCAGTGTGAACACCATATGCTATGAGTGCATTCAAGAACACGTGTTCAGCATGTTCTTGAAAGTGCATCACATGCATGTACGCATCATAACATGGATTATTAATCGACTGAAACACAAAACATTTGAACACGATAACTTAAAATTAAACTTTAATCAAATAATCTCAAAACTTATTCTGACGTCAGAACAAACAGTACTAAATACATGAAACATGTGAAGGTCCTTGTGGTGATCAGAAGAACCACTGGTGGAAAAATAAACAGCCATGTGTGTCCCGGCTGGATTTTTTCTGAAAATATGAACAAAAAGCACCGTTTTTCATATCACTTACAATAATTATGCCTCATTTATTACTTCACTTCAAGGGCAACACCAACCCTAACTACCCTTCATCAGCAAACAACCAATGAAATGACAGAAAATCAAATGTTCTGTGGCTCCTGCTTTTGTTTACTGTCCCAAGGACAAAAACCTTGTCCTATCATTCCCCTTCTGAAGGGAAATGATAGATTTAACAGTCATGCTCCGGTCTTTGATGCTGCTGTGGATCCACACCTCTCCGGTGAGCTGGTTCTTGACCTGCTGCAGCAGCTTTAGAGCAGAAATCTTTACGCAGCAGACACTAAAGATTTGCGTAATAGCGATCCCTGTTGGCATAATCTCTGTTCGCAAACTTGGCGTCCTTTTTGCTGTGTGGGATCCTTCCGAAGGGGGCGTGGTCGTTAAAGCACGAGTCGAAGACTGAATCCACCATTTTCTCCGCCTCTTCCCGGGTGATGTTCCTCACAGCCAAGATGGAGCGCAGAGCGCGACCCCGAACGCACTCCTATTGAAACAAGAAGGCAATTTACTAAAAGCTGCAAGCTAACATGGCATCTTTAATAACATTCACACACTGATGGTGGCTCTGCTGCTGAATGCTGGTGCCAGCCTTCCATCAGGGGCAAGGTGGGAATTCCAATCAGAGGACAGCCACCCTACCGCTGCACCACGGCCGCGCCTTTATGCTACACATTTGAACTCCATCATGCCTAAATTCATTTCCAATTCTATAAAAATTTGTTTTTTCTGTTTAAGGTGATGTTAAATTAAGAGTCTTGGACTCAGTGGTATGTTGCAAATTAGCGACATATAGTGGGTATTAACACCAAAAGTTGGAAGCTGAAAACAAAAAAATGACTGTTTTTGACTACATCTGTTCATTTTTGCACATTTCTGACCCCCTGATAAAATGTGCCCCAATTGTTTTGTCTATGATTTTGGAATAATCAATCAATGCCTTTAGCCTTGCAGTACAGATGCTAGGACACAGTGGATGCCATTTTTTTATTCTACACACAAAAGCATGGCCATGAAAGTTAATGTTAGTTGGCTTTGTGAAAAAAAGAGGTCACTGTAAAGTTTGGATTTGCCCTCACAGCTGCTTCTGGTAAAAGTTTGAGCTGACCAGAAGTCTGCTGAAAAAAATGTTAGAATCTCCATTTACAATCTATTTGAAATAAAGGGTGGAGTTAATGTGCACATAAATATTGTTATTTAGCATTGCAAAAGTGCAACATGACTTCTGGAAGTACCTGCTGATGCTGCTTTAACCCAAAGTTCAACCTGGAAACTTCATTAACAAAGGAGCAGTCTCCACTAAGGTTAGCTGCTCGGATCTATAGAAAAGAAAAAAAACAAGTTTGTGAATGTTCAATAACTTAAACGAGTTTATCATTTTTTAAAAAAAGAGGTTACCTCTGAACAAGCCAGATGTCTAAAGTTGTTGAACCAGTCCACGTGGGCCCGGCAGTGGTCGAAGGCATGAATGAGCTCGTGCGCGACCACCCGGTTCATGTGTGACTGCTGTTGGATGTTGTTCTGACACAGGACGATCTGGAGAACCAAAGTCTCTGCTGAATGTCAGATTTTCTGGCACCATGAGCACAATAACCACCGCGACGTACAGCCACTGTACCTGAGAGGACGCTGCATCAAAGCCCCCACTGACCGTCCCGTCACAGTCCTCGCAGGAGAAATGGCGCTCTTTCAACACTTTACTGCGAACAGGAAGAAGTCTGTTGTGATGCACCCTTCGTTTCTGAAACCACTGCTTTCTGTCTGTGGTTTGAAATGATTCATATCAAGATGATTTACACAGATCAAAATCCATTTCGCACAAAGCTAAGGAAAAAAAATTCCCAAGATCCCATCTGGTAAACCCGGTGATGATGGCGCCATGGCCATTCAGGGCTTTGATTCATGACAATAACGTTTTGTTTTGCAGCATTACAAACAACAACAAAACAATCAGTCAAATCATTGAAAAAAAAAACCTTAAATAAATATAAACGACAAAGTACACTGATTCTTTAATACCGAAGATATTGCTAGCAATAGCTAAATAACGCGCTTCTTGAACTACCGTAACTCTTCAACCGTTTACACTATCAACGTAATTCTAACAGGATCTGACGCGGAGAAAAGCGACAGCATTTCAGTGAAAAGCTGCTTTTCTCCGCTTCAGAATCCACTGGAATTACGGTCACCGCGTAAACAGTTCAGGAGTTACAGTAGTTGAAAGAATGTTAACACCTGAGCTACAACGTCGGTGTTAAAGGGTTAACTGGAGTGAATTCTATTAGCACTAAAGCTAGCATAATTGTTACAGGAGGAGAAGCACTTTATGGAGTCTGGTTCTTCTGGAGGTTTCTACTTACTCCTCCATTTACGGGGAGTTTTCATCTCCACTGTCACTGTTTACTCCATATGAGAATTCCAACAAATACCCATGATGCAATCTGTTTGTTACACACAGTTTATGAGCCATTGTTAAAAAAGAATTAGGACAACCTGGTATTTTTGGAACAACAGACTGAACTGTAATAGAATGAACTGAATGTTTAGAATGATTTAATGCTTTAATTAAAAAAACAAAAAGTGAATTTGGTGAAACTGAGATACAAGATGACATGAGAGTCTGACCAAACATTTCTTCTCATCTTAAAGAAAACTAAACTATTGGAACATGGATTGAGCAAAAACAGAAAGATGCGCGTGTCTCCAGGAAAATGATTGACATGAAAGTGAAGAGGATTTTTGATACGGATGTTGATGATGCTTCAAAGAGAAAAGAAACGTTCACAGCAGTGCTAATCAGAACAGAATACAATCTGTGTTCTCATCATTTCAATCAATCCTGAAATGTTCTTCTGGTGTTACTGTCTGCATTTTGTGACCAAATTTCACCACAAAATGAACCCATAAACCATCACTATTCTGTCTATGATGGATTAAACACCGGTCTCCAATGGACGCTGGTCTCTAATAAATGCCGGGCCAGCTGACACATTTTTGGATTAAAAGCCGGGGATACTTTTAGAAGATACACCGTAGTAACGGTAGAAACTCTGAAGCATTCGTTGCTTAGAGTCCCACTCCAATCTTCCGTTGATCTATTGTAAAAGCGTTCTCAGTGGTCTTGTAAATAGGATTATGCTGTTTTTAGCCAAGAAAATAAATAAATAAATAACCTGCGTCATTTTCTAGAATATAGTTTCTGCAAAGCGACAGAAGTTCATCAGCAAATTGTCTCTGAGTTGTGGGCGGGACTTTTGGTGCATATGTAAGCCTGCCCTCATTGCCCATCATCCCTTTGTTAGCTTACAGTCTATCACATCTCCAATCTCACAATAGTGATTCAGCAAAAAACGGAAGGGAATATTGGAGCTATCCAGCCATGTCAGATTCCATCTTGGACAGGAAAGGGAAGACGTACTGCTCCTCTTCATTCGTCTGCAAGTGGATGCATCAGAATGAAGAGGAGCAGGGACCTGGTAGTCCGCCGGCTGTAGCTCCTACGTCACAGCTACGGGCTCTTTCAAACGCATTTTCCCGTCTGCTATTGATTTAATACAGCTTGAATGAAAAACCTTTAGAAATGCAATTTAAAGCTTAATTGTCATTAAACAGGTCATCCTTCATCGGAAATGTTACAAAGAACACGGTAAAAACTCAGGTTTTCATTTGGAGTGGGTCTATAAATGTCAAATCTGTGTCAAAACTCACCAGCCGGAGCTCTTCATGGCCGTGAGGAGGAGTTTGGCGTAAGGACCTGTCAGAAACAGACAGCACCCAACATCAGTAGAAACAAACCTAAAACCACCGCTAACAGTGGACCGAAACGTTCAAACCAAAACTCAACACTCACTAGTTTCCATTGCGACCTGTAACATGAATTTACACTTGTGGTTAAACGTTAGCAGGCCCCCTCTAAGTGACGTCGCGCTGCGGTTGTCTTTATTTCTCTCTGGGAACAGGTCGTATCCATACTCCTCTTCTTCTTTCTTTTGGTTCATTTTGTTTTCTTAGCGACGTATGAGCATAAACCGTGTTTTAACTAGCTAGTAGAGGTCATTTCTTCGCTTTAAAGATCACGTGGTACCATGAGGTCAAAGGTAACTAAAATTTTTTTAAAAAGTCAAGTTATAGAGGTCGATTTTTCTAAAGTCCGAAAGTTATATTTGTCGTCAATTCCCAACAATAACATCACTATTTCCCTCGTTTTCATTAACAGTTTTAAAATTTACGCTATATGTAAAAGATCGTCTATTCAGAATGGCTTGGACAGTACTTCACTTGACCGAGAAAGAGATGAGTGAAAACAGTAAAGAATTACGCTAAATAGCACTTTTAGATTTCTGACCGCAAGACATGGAAAATATACAATTTAAGCATATTTTATTTCTGTGTATAATCTATAAATATATATCATAAACAATTTGTTTATTTTATTTATTTTTTAGTTTCACTGCTGGTGACAGCTGGGGCAAACCGCAATTCATCGTTGTGAACACATACATGATCTTTGACTACACAACGTCATCACGTACGGACGCAAAGCACTGTGGTACCACGCTGTCATGGCTGCGAATATAAACAGAAAACTGTAAGTATTGGCGCCCTTTGATTTTTATATTGCTGTTGACCCGAATGTAAACGTTTATAACAGAAAGCACGAATTTTTTAAAAAAAAGCTAAGGCAACATTTTCGTTTTACTTTCTTAAATACGCATTTACCAGCCGGCTAGCTGCCAATAGCAGATGCTAGGCGGGGTACATTCACATTGGGCTTTAATTTTGAACTTTTGAAAGGGAATCTCTGTGTCCTAGGTGGTAAAATGTCCGGGGGAAACAAAGCCGCTGAGGTTCCGCTGCAGATGAGGCAGAATATAGATGAGCTTCAAAGCTTCATGAGGGAGCTGGAGGGCTGGGAGGCAGACATCAAGAAGAAGGACAACGAGCTGAGAGCAGGAGGAGTCCCGGAGGTCCAGGTGGGTCTTTGCAGGTGAAGAGGAGGCGCTTTTTTCAATGTTGGACTCTCACTGTGTTGGTGTCACAGAAGACGCTCCCCCCTGTGCGCAACAAGGCCTACAGAGCAAAGATGAAGAAGAAACAGAAGATCAGCAGCCACACCAAAACAGAGAAGACTGAAGAAGAAGCTTCCAGAATCAAGTCATATGATTATCACTCATGGAACAAGTTTGATGTGGTGAGCTGAGCTTTCTGGATGACGTTTAACCAAGACGCTGCTTCTTCAGTGGACCTTTCTTCTGGCTGTAGGACAAAGCCCTCGCAGAACTGGACAAGGACGAAGGTCCAGAGGAGTCCCACGAGTCAGACTCCGAGGACGCGGCCGTGGACCCGGAGAAGGCGCTGACCGAGAAAGAAAAGGTCCACGTCCTCGCCACATTCCTGAATCGATCACATCGCTGCAAAATGTCATTTGTTTGGTTTAAAAAAGCTTTTACTCATTATCCAAACCGAACAAAGGTGTCAAAACATACATAAAAAATATGTTTCTAAGGAAATAAAACAGTCTCCATGGAAACGTATGCTTTCCATGGAACTCAATTCTTCTGCGTTAATGCAAAAAAATGTCTGTTAGATAACTCCCAAGTTTTGCTCCTTTTTTCAGGGGAACGCCTTTTTCAAGGAAGGGAAGTACGACGACGCCATTGAGTGCTACACCAGAGGGATGAACGCAGATCCGTCCAATCCAGTGCTGCCCACAAACAGAGCCAGCGCCTTTTTCCGGCTCAAAAAGTAAGAATGGATCATTCGTGTTGTAAACAAATCCAAGGAAACCTAGAAAAACGCATAGGAACTCCATAGGAACCATTGTGTTTATTACTCACCTGGACAGACGGACAGATCCTTGTCATTTTTAGAAAATCTGCAAAAGTATTTTTTTGGATTTCTGAAGCAGCTGTTCAGCCAGTGGGGGCCATCAAGGGTAGGGGTCCCAACAAAGCTGCCTGAGCCTTTACATTTTTTTAGGTTTTTGCTGATTAGATTGTGTACACAAGGACAAATGATATAGAACTAGTATTTTAGATCCTCAATGTCTGTTTCTGCGAAAATCTCATCAACTCATTTCTAAAAGTCCAAAACCTGAAAATGTTCTGGATCCTTCTTTCCTAGAGGAGTAAAACACAAACCCGGATCCTTGAGTTCTCCTCAAAATCAGGAAACCAGCTTGATGTCGAGATGTTCTTCTTGCTTTTGTGGCGTTTCGCGCTCTTGACGCAGCTTGTCTCTGCAGGTTCGCCGTGGCCGAGTCTGACTGTAACCTTGCTATTGCTCTGGACGGCCAATACGCCAAAGCGTACTGCCGGAGGGGAGCGTCTCGCTTTGCCTTAAAGAAATATGAAGCGGCGCTTGAGGGTAGGGGAGCGGCTTAGAGTGATGCGTTCTTCCATGTTGGGGGCATCTGCGTGACGGCGTGAGTCTGTTTCCTAACAGATTACCAGACGGCTCTGAAGCTGGATCCCGGGAACATGGAAACACAGAACGAAGTGCAAAAAATCCAAGAGGTGGGCAGTGCTTTTGTGCCTCCATGTTGGTGTTGTTATCATCTTCCTTCTCACGCTCCGCCTTCCTCAGCTCCTCGGGCATCAGGTGTGTGATGCACAGAGCGAGCAGCAGCAGGAGGCTCCTGCTGTAGATCCTGAGCAGCAGAAGCTGCTGGAGGAGCAGAGGAGGAAGCAGGAGGCAGTTCTGCACAAAGACAGGGTGAGTGTTGCTGCTGGTGGGAAAATAATACCTGTCTTATGTTTCCCAAATGTAGAATGTTGTGATACTTTTAGGGAAACGCTTATTTCAAAGAGGGGAAGTATGAAGCAGCCGTAGAGTGCTACACAAAAGGAATGGAGGCCGACTGCATGAACGTCCTTCTTCCTGCAAACCGAGCCATGGCGTTCCTTAAACTGGAGAGGTGACGACTGGAAAAATGTCCAAAGACGCTAAAAACAACAAACTGTCGGCAGTTCCCTTTGTTTCCTGTGTTTCCTGCATACAGGTTCAAGGAGGCAGAGGAGGACTGCAGCAGAGCTATCGCCCTGGACAACACCTACTCCAAAGCCTTTGCTCGCCGCGGCACGGCCAGAGCAGTGCTACGGAAACCGTTGGAGGCCAAACAAGGTGCTGACCGGCTGTCTCTGAAGGGAGGGCAGACGTCGCAGACTCTGTCCAGCAGGCGGAGCTGCTCTCACACCTCTGTTTCCTTACAGATTTTGAGCAGCTGCTGAAACTGGAACCGGGGAACAAGCAGGCGCTGAACGAACTCCAGAAACTCCAAAGCGTATGTACAGACTTCCTCACGTGGAGCCGGGACAGCTTTAGATGTTCTTTTCAGATACTTCTGGTGGCTGCAGATTAGAGATTTGGACACTTAGTGAACCCAACTAGGATGAAGCTCTTTGGTTAAAAATCATAACTAAGCTGCACAATCGAAGATTTCTGCTTAATATTATTTATTTAAAAAATCCTTTTGTTTTTTTATTGGCTTATTTCCAAAATTAATACAACTTTAGACATCTTGATTGACAATCTTTTATAAAGGCGTTATTCTGACAATAATATGTCACATAGAGGCCATGAATGTTGGACAATTGATTAAAAAACAATGTATTATTTAGATGTAATTTCCATATATTTTAAAAACCAATTTTAAACTGTTTTCATCACCTGAGGAAGTGACAAAATGAAAAACAAAAAACCTGGAAATAATAATGAAAAAGGCTTTTAAATGGAGTCAGGGAACAGACACACACAATGACACTTCTCTTTGCTTTGGCTTCCAGTTCAACTCAGAATTGATTTTAGAAATTCATTTGAGTTTATTAGAGCTTTGCCCGGACAAACCCCTACATATTTTACTGACCTTTTAACCCCCTCCTCTTCGGCCTGATCTTTGAGGTCAACAAACTAAAATCTTTGAAAAACTCCAAAAACCTGCCACAAAACCAGAGATCTTGCTTTTCAAACGGTCTCTCCTTGTCTTTGGAATTCTTTTCTTTGTCGCTGCACCAGATCTACTCTGTTGAGTGTTTTAAATCCCAGATAAAAACAAGATTTTAGTTCATCTCGGTCTAATAGTGATTATTTTTTACTTTTATCGTTGTTAGGTCCTGACAGTGTTGGACATTTTTTTCCTGTTTGTCTTTTGGTTTTGGTTTGATGCTGTCTTTTATTTTTCTAAAGCACTTTGTGATTTCTTTCTGCAAAAAAAGTTAATCCATGAGTTCTTAATTTTTTTAATCTACCCAAAAACTACCTTTCCCAGAGCCCCGCCCCTTCACATTTTGTATTGAGAAGCCCCAAACGATCCCAAAGGGCGTGCATTCAGTACGCAGTGGTTGGCAGATACATTCAGGTTTAATAATGTTCTCTACACGTTTACATCACTGGAATTCTGGAGGACAGAAATAAAAATGGATCTACTTGTTTAGTAGAGGATTTTCTAAAGCAGCTGTAGAACTTTTTGGAGCTGTGCAGCAGAGGAAACCACTGTGCCTGATGGGAAAACGAGCTTTAAGAAAGACATTTATGATTCCTTTGATTTCTGTGTTCTCGTGTCAGGAGTTAGATTTCTGCCATCTTCCTCAAGCAGCCGAAGGATCCCAGAGGAGAACAGTGGAGCCAATCGACAAACCAGACCATCTGCGCTCAACTGTGAGCTCCAAGTTTTTATTTGTTTAAAAACATTCAAGGTGCATTCAGGCTGGACGCATTTGGTTTGTTTGAACCAGAGTCTGTTTTCCCCAATAATCCGGAACAAATGTTCAGTCTGAATAAACGCAAGCAAACCAGGGTCTGGACCAGGAACCGCTCTCGGACCCGGGTTTTGAGGTGGTCTCAGTTTGTTTCCAATGGGACTGAGGTTTGGTTCAGTCTGAATACAAAACGCTTTGGGAGCGGAATAACTGGACCAAAACGGCCACCCTAGTCGAGCATTACAGAACGTAAACAGAGTAGAAATAAGTCAGCGGATGAGCGCCTTACAGCATGCCTCAGCCGTACCAAAGCAGCAGCAGAAAGTGTTGTAGCTGACTGACGCTGAAACAGACGTTCAAAATTGATCAGAGAAAGTTTGAATCGGTGAACTATCCCGATAAAGATGGCTAAACACAGGACTTCCATCATTTCCGCTTCTAGCTGCTTTCCCTCCATCGTAATTCCTGACCAATGAGTGAAGAGATCTTTAGTCAGGTGGTTTGGTTTGAAACAGGAAAGGCTGCTTGACGGCAGTCTGAACACAGACCAAAAGCAAAGTTCAGGATTTGATCCAGACCGAATGAGTTTTCCAGTCTGAATACACCCTTAGTTTGATTGCATTTGTATACAGTTCGTTCCAAAATATGATGCAAATTGTCAAAAAGGTCAAATTCTTTGTTTAATTGTGTCTCGGGGCTCTTTGGATCACTGAAATCAATCTCATTCATCTCATTAGTTTACCAGGTGAGCTCAATGAAGGGACAAACTACTAAAGAACTAAACTCCATTTGAGTTTACTGGCTTTCATTTTGACAAAAAAGGAGACATAAATCAGTTTTTCTGGAGTATCAACTTTACATAAATCTGACATATCAAACTCAGTTAGCTTTTGAAAGGATTTTTACTTCCTTTTCAACAACGAAGTGGGTCACAAACATACATCGATTGTTCAAGTGGGTGGGTTTGTGAGGAAAAGGAGCATTATTTAGGCTCGGAGTGCCCAACATGTCGCTGGAAATCAACGCTTGATCACAAAGGAAGTGTGGGTAGATCTCAACTCATCAATAAATAAGTACATCACTTGATTGACAGGTAGAACAGCCAATGAAACAACCTCTGATGCTACGTTCACATCGGGCACGTCAGCACACGGTGTTCACGCTGGCCTGTTGCTGCCTGAACGTGCGCGTGTCCACCTCCCACAGTTGGAGGAGTCTTGGTGTGAAACGTCAAAGTGGTGTAAATCTGGTGAATCTTTGCTCCAGACTTTTCCTATCACAGCTCTGTCCTTAGAAATAAAAGACTTGGAGTCATAGAATTCCAGCCGGGCACAAACCGCAGTAATTCACGTCTCCTTTTAAACGATTGGCACTTCTGTGTTTTGAAAAGGACGTTACCCACACATCACTACCAAATCTGAGCCCCTGACTGGTCAAAGTTCAACTGGTTTAACTTCAGAGATGTGTTCAATGGCCGCCCGTTTTGGGCCACAGAGCCCAAAAATGGACTTAAAAACTTGCGTAGCGATGCATGAAGGTAGAAGCCTAAAACGCACGTTTACACGCGTTTCCTCATGGGAAGTGGTTACTTGAACGTACTTTGTGAACATAGTTTAACATTGAAAGGAGTTTTTATGTTATCTTTTTAAAATATTAAATCTTTTTTTTTCTTCTTTAAATTGAGTTTTATTTTTTAAAAGTTCAAGTCCCTGAAATGTTTCCTGCCATGAGCAAAGAATGGCTTTTTATGACAGATTTACCGGATTCAACTTTTTAACTTTTTTTTTTAAATAAAAATGGAAACATTTGGCTGCAGTGGTCTCGTTCTCACTTCCCAGAAACCTTTGAGGAGGATCAACATCGAGGAGGTGGGCGGAGTCTCTGCACAGACAGCAGGTGAGTCCAAGTCCTCCATCCAGGAAGTGGTGAACGACCCCGGAGACAGATCGTCTCCGCTGTCAACTTCCCCCATCGCCAAGATGATCAAAATCGAGGAGATTCCAGGCGCCTCCACCATCGAGTCTGACCGGTTGGTGCAGATTTGTCCTGTGGGAGCCACTTCTGCTGTTTTGTGGTGTTTATCACTTCAATTTGTTCAGCAGATCGGACAGCAAAGCACTGCAGGAGGACGCCGTTCACCCTCCATCAGCCGCCGCCTCCTCCAAAGAGCCAGACCTGCCTCCTCCACCCTCCAGCAGCTTCCAGCTGGAGTCCGACCTCCGAAAGATGAGAGACCAGCCCCAAGCCGTTTACAGATATTTAAGGGTTAGCTTCATGTGTTTCTGTACCGTCAGGAACCCGTCTGACCTTGAACCTCACATGAAACTTTTGAAGCTTTTGAAGCTTCAAGAATCAGTTTGAACTGAATCTCCTCATTGGCAGCAAATCCAGCCTGAAGCGTACAGGAAGATTTTCCACAACTCCCTTGAACCGGACATCCTCAACCAGATCCTAAAGATGCTGCACCAGTTCTTCATCCCGTAAGCTCTCTTTGCATACCCGTTTTGATTTTGCAATGCTTCTTTCTTGCTGCGAGTTTGAGGTTACATTTGTAACGCTGTCACATACTCAAAAATCACCTCAATTCGCACGCAACCCAGTACCTGGTGACGATGAATCTTTGACACAGTGAACGACCCCCCCTCAAAAACGATGACATCACAGCAGGCAAAACCGTCAAAAGAAATGAAAAGGGCCAAAATCTCTAATAGGGCTCAAAAAGATATTTCAGAATGCACCAATTAAAGCAAAACAGTGCCGGGGATATCTAAAGAAAGTTTTCGAATGATTATGGGATGGCTACAGGGCCTACTGCTTGGCAGACAAAGGATGACATTTTGCAATTTTCACATTTTGTCTGAGCGATAACGAAATGTCACACACGCATCACCAGGTTAAGTCTACAAGCACAACTACATTTTTATTGACCTTTGACCTCAGGAAGAGGTTGGCCCCATGAACTTCCAAATTCCACTTTTGCCAATTCTGCTGGCAGCTATAAATATGCTTTCATTGTAGAAAGTTTCACGTTGCTATGAACCAGACCATGATGGTCCCACCTCCTGGCTTTACTGTTTGTTTTTTTGCATCAAAGCCTTCATACCTCTCATTTGACCAAAACGCATTCTAGAGACTTTAAAGCTGATAAGTTTTCAATCGGATGTGTGTGAGGGGCAGCAGATGGTGAAAGGATGTTCAGATTTTGGACTCGTCAGTTTCGAAACCTGCCTTTAACCTCTAGCTCTGCTTTCTCTGTTATCGTGTCACGATGGGATTCAAGAGAGGAGTTCTGTTGTAAACAAACATGGCTGCTGTGCATGTAGCGAGACAATCTCCCGAGCGTGACTTCATTTATTTTTTCATGAAAGTGACTGTTCGCATGTTGTTCTCTAAATATGTGCGGTTTTCTTGGCCACTCGGACCTGTAGGAAGGGCTAGGATTAGGGTTAGGGTTACTTTGTGTGACCAACGACAACAGTTAGCCTTGGACGCACTCAAAATACATGTGGTCAAGCAGCAATGCACTATGTGGCTGCACATCTGGGCATATGTTAAAGAACATTTCTTCTTCGTTTTTGAATATACTTTTGGCATCATATTTGGGGTCATGGACGTCTTAGCATGTGAGGTTTCATGGCAACACCTCCTTCAGACTTGTTTTCAGATGAACCCTGTGATGTGTTCAGGAACGAGTCGCCAGCCCTCACACTGGAGACCCTGAGCAGCCTGGCTGGCGTGAGGCGCTTCGACATGGCAGTAATGTTCATGTCATCCTCTGAGAAGAAAGGTGAGGTCCCGCAGAAAACTAACTTCCTTTTGCCTTTTTCTTCATATCATTCCAACTATTCTCTTCTTAGTGATGAAAGAACTGTTCGACTTTCTGCTGCAATCTAACCTGGACCAAACATCTGTGGAGGCCTTGAAGAAGAAATACGGAGTTTGATGCTCACATTCTGGATTTGAATTTCACAGCTTGAAAACACTTGAGTTCCGTCATTTTTCAGAAAGCTAACTGTTATTTTAATTTTCTCTGCTCTGGAAATTCACTCACTTATCAATACAATGTGTGTTTCATTGACAACAGTGATCCAAACAGGAAAACCTCAACAGATTTAGTATCTGACTGAAGTTTTTTTTTCTGAATTACTGAGCAAATTTGATAGTGATTGAAACTGAGAGCAAACATTGGAAGCTGTTCTACAGTCTGAAACAGTGCTGCTGTTGCTTTAAATGCAGTAAACCCCCTAAAACATCCCAACATCAGCGATTAACCTGCAGTTCAACTAATAAAGTGGCATTTTGTATTTCACCTGTGGACTGTTTGGTTTATTGAAGAGTTAATTCTTTGTGATCAGTGAACAAAAGCAGAATTACTGTACATCAACTCTAAACACACTAAGATTACAACCAAAGAAATTACAACAAAAATTCACTTTAATCTGAAATTCTAACCACAAGTTAACCCGCGAGTTAAAACAAAACATTAATTTAGTTCTTTTAAAGATATAAACACAAACACGATTTTTGACATTTTGGGATCTGTAAAACAAGAAAGACAGAAAAAAAGTTTTGGTTCAGAAGCTGTGGCACTAAACAGGAAGATGTTAGCATTTTTTGAAGTTTGAACAAATTAGCATTTTCATTATTGGCACTTTGTTTAAACACAATAAACTAATAACCTTTATACTAATATATATATATATATATATCTGTGGTGTGACTATGCTTTGTTAAAGTGACGTCCCCTTTGAGTCTCTTGGTGGCCTGAAGGTCAGGATTTCTGTGAACGTGTGTCCTGAGGAAAGAAAAAAGTGTTTTAGATTTTGTTTCTTTGTTTCTCTTAAAGCTGCATATGAAAGAAAACTATAGAATAAAAAATTGTACTGGTATATTTTGAGAAAATTTGCACCCTTCTTTTCTCCTATTAATCTGCTTCACTGACAGTTTTGTGCAGTTTAAGGTCTAAGATGACTGATGCTTTGAACCTTAAATGAATACACATGATGGGAAATGTCCTTGACTCTTCACATTCAATTATATTTAAAAAATTGTACAATATTAATTTAAAACATATTTACTAAAAGCTGGTTTCTTACAAAAGTCCAAAGGCAAAATGAAGTAGTTTGAAGTCCAGAAATTAATCAAATATAACTAGGAATCACAAATAAAAGGATGTAATAGAAAGGTACCTTAAATTCTTAAAAAAACATTGGAGCTGTTTTAAAATATTGTGCATTATTTGCACCAGATTAGCTACAAGCAACAATTTTGCTAAAAGCGAATATCTGATTTAAATTTCCACTAATCAGAAAGGAGATACATGAGTTATGTATTTGTTATTTAAGATAAAGAAATTAAGAAAACCTCGAATTCCCATAGATATATTTGACTTAAATGTGTTAAAAAAAATTCCAAACGTCGTGAGGGTATACAATTAGCACCCACTTTGTGTCATGCTAGCCAAAAGCAACATTTTTGCCTGAAGCTGTGTTTTTTGCTTGTGTTTCAATTGAACAAATGACAGGTTTGTGTTGTCTGGGGTTTGAAAATTCAAATTCTACCAAAATTTGAGGTGATACAAAAGACTGAGCAACATTTCCCCCATGTTGACTTAAAATAACATATTTGCTAAAGTCCCATTAGTCAACACACACCAAGGTGTGTCAGATTTGTTCTCTGCATTGAACCCATCTCCTGGGGGAGTGGTGAGCTGCAGATACAGCCGCCCTCGGAAACCATTGGTGGTTCAACCCCCTCAATCCAACCCTTTCATGCTGAGTGTCAAGCAGGAAGACACTGGATCCCAAATAAATTGAAGTGACAGAAATGGGAGGCCCAAATTAAAAAATAAATAAATACACTGGAAAGATACGTTTGTAGCCCCCACTTTGTACCATGTTAGATAAAAGCAACATGTTTGCTAAAAGGTAGTTTCTTGCTTATGTTTCCACTGATCAAATGGAGGGTGTGTTAATTTGAGGTTAGGAAATCATTAAAGAAATTCATTGGAAACTCAAATAAATATCTTTGGTGGAAATGTTGCTCAAACTCCTAGCAAAATTTGGAATGATATGCAATTTAGTTAGGAAATCATCAAAGCATTTCACCTGGAACACCAAAGTTTACCAAATAAATTGAAATGGTAGGTATGTAAATGTATAACTTAGATAGACAAGCAATTAGCCCCCACTTTGTACCACGTTAGCTAAAGCAACATGTTTGCTAAAAGCAGTTTTTTTTGGCTTACTGATAACTGATGAAATGGAAAGTATAGGTTATCTGAAGTCAAGAAATTATCAAAATGTTTACTTTGAATTTCTAATAAATATTCATTTTCCAAACCGCTTTTTCCCTTTCGGGGTCACGGGGTTGCCGGAGCCTAACCCGGCTACTCATGGGCGAAGGCAGGGGACACCCCTGGACTGGTCTCCAGTCTGTCGCAGGGGCCACAATCACACACCCATGTATTCAGACCTAGGGACAATTTAGTGTGACCAATTTAGAGTAACCAATTAACCTATGAAGCATGTTTTTGGACGGTGGGAGGAAGCCGGAGTACCCGGAGAAAACCCACGCATGCACGGGGGGAACATGCAAACTCCACACAGAAAGGTCCCCCATTGATGACACTGTTTCAAGTCCCCCAGCCAGGACTTGACCCGGGAACCTTCTTGCTGTGAGGCAAGAGCGCTAACCACTGCGCCACCGTGCATCCCATTTCTAATAAATAGGCCGATATTTATATTAATATTCTAACAAAATTTGGAATGAAAAACAATTAGCGCCCACTTTGCACCATGTTAGCTAAAAGCTAAAATCTTGTTCTTGCTCACGTTTCCACTGGTCCAGTGGCAGGTCTGTGTTGTCCATGGTCTGGTCATATGGAAGAGCTTCCGTTTCTTCCTCTATGTCTCTGAACTCATTAAAAAAGGGAAGCTCCAGTGCTTCGGATGCGCTCACTCTGCATTCAGGGTCCAAAAGCAGCATTCTTTCCAGCACGCACACGGCTGCGATGGACGGACAAACAAACATCAAAATCTGCGTCATGGCTCAAAAGCAGTGAGGGGACGAACAGGAGTAAGGTACCGTTAGAGCTAACTTTGGAGAAAATGTAGTGCAAATCCTTTTTTGGCACCTTTGGTAAGCTTCTGATGTAGTTTTTAGCCTGTTGAAGAGCAGATGGTGTGGTTAGAAAAAAGATAATAAAATAATATTTTTTAGCATCATAATCACACACAGGTACGTTAATTAACAAAGTAAGCCGTATTACTCCAGCATTTGAAACTATTGTAAACCCTTAATGTGTTAATTGTGACTTCATTATTGCAAACTCACTAAAATAATGCAAAGTTGTTCCCTGAAGGTATGTCACACCGGGCTCGGAACCGCGCATTCAAGCGACCACTTCTAATAAAAAGTTCACATAGACGCACTTGTATGTACGTTTTGGACACGCTTAAAAGCCCTGCGTTAATGCCTCGCTACGCAAAATGTAAGTCTGTTTTCGGGCTCCCCGTGCAAAACGTACAGCCACTGAACGTGTGTTGAAAGTTGTACCTTGACCAATCAGGGCCTAGGATTTGATAGTGACGTATGGGCAGCGTTCTTTAAAAATTGATCATGGAAGAGAAATGAATAATTGCGGTTTGTGCTGGAATTGTGCGACACCAGAGCTTTCATATTTCAGAATAGAGTTGTAAAAGAAAAAGCCTGGAGCGAGATTTTGCACCATACCTCTAACAACTGTGAGCGGGAAGCGATAGTCCTGAATGAACACTGTATGCTAAAAGTGCCTTCAAGGACCCACATTCAGGGCCTTGTTGAAGGCGGGTCACATGCGCGGTGTGTACATAGAGCTATAGATGACAATCCTGCCTAAATAAGACATGTAGTTACAGCTGATTTTAGCTTGAAATTCTGTAGTATTCATGAGAAACTTATTGTTTCATGAATTGAAAAAGTATTTGAATTTTTCTTACATCTTGGCTTTGTAGTTTGACAACAAAGTCACGGCTTGGTGTTCCAGTGATTTTCATGATTTCTCTCAGCTGATCCAGGTCTGACAGTTGATACAGTTCAGAATCAAATGCTTCGTGAGTAAACACAAGGCCCAGAATTGTTCGGTGGTCATCATTTTCAGCACCAAAAAGCAGCTTCTCTGGACTGACGACTGTTAAGGATACGATCGTTTCCTTTGAAAAGCGGCTTTCCCAGCAGCATCTCGGCCATGATGCAGCCTGCAGACCAGATGTCCACTGCAACACAGGACAAAACAGATGTTTCTAAATTTATCACGTTCCACATGCCACAGCATTCCCACAATGAGGATGTCTTTTACCCGTTTGAGTGTAGTGCATCCAGTTCAGGATAACTTCCGGCGCTCTGTACCAGCGTGTCACTACGTAGCCGGTCATTTCTGCGTCAGCCTGCCTCGCCAGACCAAAGTCAAGAATCTAAAGCAGGTTGAAAGGATAGCATGAACGTAGCAACAACAGGAAAGCCTTTCAGAGGACGATAACTGAGGTGATCTACCTTTAATTCACAGTCTGGGTTAATGGCTAAATTTCCAGGCTTGAGATCCTGTGGATGAAGGGATGAGTAAGAACAGTCGAGTTAAACGAATAGTCGACTTACTTACATACAGAAAAATAACACACCATCAATCTTGATTAGGTTTTAAGTGAGTATATAAAATGAAACAGGGAAAAGGTGAGCTGTAGCCGAACAACATCTTACATCCGTAAATAACCAGAAAACAATCCTGCTCCAACTTGGTGTCAATTTACATCAGTAAAAGGTCTACAAAGGGGAGTCTCATTGTGGAGGTCCAACACAAAAAACCTGTCATGATGGGCAACAATGAAGATCTCCCCAGACGCCTTTCAAAGCTTCTTGCTGCTAATTGTACCGGTGACAGCAGTTGCCAAAGAATGTGAACATTTTAGAATGTTCCCCAAAAATTGAAAACAGAACACAAATTCACAGTAAACCACATACAAATTGGTCAATTCTTCTTTCTAACATTTGATTTTATTCTTTGCAGACTAGCTTTGACTCCGCCCATCCACCAGTGGATCACTGAACTGTCACAGCTGCCTGATCATTTCTGTATCATCTCTTCCTTTTAGGAGCCCTCTGTGTTGGCTTATCTTGTGTTCTTCTGACGTCTCTATAAACTTCTGAGTTTATTTGTTTTTTGCATGGTGATTTTCCCATTATGTGAGGCAAGATTTTTGTAATTACATTTCTTTATATCTTTATTGTGGTTCATCTCTGCGTCTGCTTGCCTGATTGGATCAGCTATTAGAATTCTTTAGGAACCGAGGACCACCATTTGTGAGGTAGGTGCATCATGGTTTGGTTGATGATTTCTCTTCCAGGAATGGTGGGAACTACATAGAATAAAGACTTCAGTTTTAGTCTTATCTGACCATTTAGTCACCCACTTTGAATCAAACTAAAATTCTGTTTGAAGAACAACATTTCGAACAGTTTCTACAAATTCTTCCAAGATTTGAAGACGGTAGATTGAGTTAAACTACATGTAGTAAGCTAGTTTTTATGTTAAAGACCCACTCCAAAGAAAATCGTGTTTTAAACATGTTCTTGTAGTATCTTTTTACATGAAGGATTCCATACATAAAGGAAAGTAGGATTAAAACTGCATCTCTGAGAATTTCTTTATTCATATTATTGTGACTCAGGAACAGACGAAAAATGCCTTTTCAAAAAGCCTGTAGCACCGACGTACACTGGGGATTGAAGGGCACCCCAGGTAAAATGTTATATTATTGTGTAAAAAGAACCAAAGAACAGAATGAACTAATAAGACCTAAAGGCATCAGTTTACAGATGAGACGTACTTTTAATATGTAAAGAAAAATAGGCTTTATTTCCATCATTTATCCTTTCAAAATAACAGGAAACAAAATAATGGTGTGTGCAAAACTTTGGGCACCCTGCAGAGTTAGTACTTTGCACTGCCCTCTTTTTAATTATCACAGCTTACAAATGCGTTTTGTAGCAGCCAAGAGTCTCTCAATTCTTATTTGAGGTTTCTTCATCCATTCTTCCTTCTATTCTGGAAATGTGTCCGGTGCTGCTGGCTGCAATACAAGCCCAAAGCATGATTGATCCGCCCCCATGTTTAACAATTGGACAGAGGTTCTTTTCATTAAAATCTGGACTCTTTCTTCTCCAAACGTACTAGCATCTGAAAAACGCTTTGCTATCTTCTTCTAGCCTTCTCCTGCTTTGTGAGCATCAACTATTTTTAGTTTCATTGTTCTGAACAGCTGCTTGGAAGAACCCATGATGCTGATTGTTGGGGCAAGGTCACATGACTCAGAATATTTACAATCTTTGAGATTGAACTCACCTGGTCTTTGTAAACGATGATTGTGAACAATCCATGACACTGTCAGGTCTCAGCTTTTCCAAAGGGGGCGATGCATAATATAAATTCTGCAGGGTGCCCAAACTTTTGCGCACACCATTATTTGGTTTTCTGTTATTTTGAAAGGGTAAGTGATGGAAATAAAGCCTATTTTTTTTAACATATTAAAAGAACATCTCATCTGTAAACTGATGCCTTCAGGAGCTTTTTCAATCTTTCTTTGGGTTCTTTATGCACAATAATATAACATTTTACCTGGAGTGCCCAAACTTTCAGTCGTAGAGTTGGCAGGCAACAAGCTCTCTGCTCCGCTCCATTCTGACTCATCCACTTACAGACAATAGATCCATCTACGTTTCTGTTTTCTTTGTCTGAGCTGGAATCTGGATCAGAACTGTAAGCTAGTAAGCTAGGAAGGTGATAATTCAGTGAAGCTAATGTTGCAATTCAGCTTGTATGGTTGTTTTTTTTTTCGTTTTAATTTAGCCCATAAGCTAGTTTTTCGTTAAGCTAGGCTTCACAAAAAAGTTAAGTAAGGTACGTTTTCAGATTCTTGGTGAATGCTATTTGATGGATAAAATGTTGGCTGTTTTGAAATATCCAGGAAAAGTTATTCTGACAGTTGTTGAAATGTTAGCAATAGAGGATTTGATTTTTAGAGTTAGCTAACATTTCATAAAGATTTCATAGCCTCAAGAAAGCATGGCTCCTTGGTTCAAAACACTACATAAGCAAAGAACACAACCTGTTTCTACGTACAGGAGCTGACATTACAAAAGCTTTTGTACAAAATATTAAATACATTTTGGTTAGCGTAGCATTCCTATGCTATTTTACATCAGAAAATGTATGAACATCTATAGTTTGATTTCTCTACTGGGGGGGAATACATGGGTAGTGGAAATAATACCTGACTTTTACTAATACGTTTACTGGGAAAATGAAAAAAAAAATTGCATTTATTTTCCAGGTCTCCTTTTAACACAAAAAACCAGACCTCCTGACTTGAGGTAAAGGCTCAAACCACACACATACACAAGGCTGCCTGTGTGGGAATTGACAAGAATAGCATTAAGTGCGAAAGAAGAAAAAAGCCTTGCTCCCCCCCCAAAACCTTCGTCTGGTAGGTCAGAGGTCACACACCCTGTGGACAATCCCGGCAGAGTGGATATACTGTGAAGAGACACAAACGACATCAGCTCACACAAACCCCCTCTCCGGACTCCCAGCAGAACTTCAACCATCTGCTGTAATTCCTGTTTCCAGTCTCACCTTCAGGCCTTTCAGGATCTGGTAAACAAGGAACTGAACTCTGTCCTCCGTAAGCTTCTCCATCTTCATTAGCTTACCGAGGTCGGTGCCCATAAAAGGCATCACCAAGTAACTACAGAGGGGAGGGGAAAAAAGGAGTCACAAACACAACCAGGTGCAGGACGAGTGTAGGGCAACGCAGGAACTCACAAGTCCCGAAACCGATCCAGAGAGATCTCAGCCGTGAAAACGTCCAGCAGCCCGATGACCTGGGAAGAGCCAGGCAGGAAATGAAGAACTCTTTTTATTCAACTGTGACAAAGAATAAATAAAGCTCACAGAGCAGCTTTATAAATGTACAACCAAAGGATCTTACGTTTTCATGCCTCATGTGTTTGAGGAGCCGCAGCTCTCTGTAGGCTCTTTTGGCAAAAAGCTTGGACTGGAAGGGCCTGTGGAGCTTCTTGATGGCCACCTGTGCTCCTGTGCGACGGTCCCATGCTGAACTGACAGTTACGGTAACAGAACTAATGTAACTTGGAGAAACAACTTCTTTCACATCAATAAAAGCCTTCAAAATGCCGACTGAATTGACATCATTTTGTTGGAACCCGAGGTAAGGCGTTTTCCATGGGTGACATCACAGGAGCTTTGTTCATCTCTAATTATGTCAATTGTATGTTATGTCAAAGGCCCCTTCCAACAAGAGTGTGTGCTGCCAGTACCGCCCCCAGGCAAACAGGCTCCCCAAACACTTTCGTTTTATATGCACAAATGTGCATCCATCTTTGCAAAAGTTTGGATGTTGTTTGTTTTCGTGGAAGAAACGCAGAAACGCTGCCATGGCCGGTTTTAGGATGACGTCACAAAATAAGCGGCACCCACAAGGAGCGACAAACTGTGCCTCCGGGGTCAAGTTGTCATACTTTTGGGTAGGAAAAAAGTTCACAAAAACAACTAATATTTTATAAATAATGTGTTCTTTAGTGTGACAAAGGTAATATATTATTATATATGGATAAAGTTTACTCTGAAAGGCTGAAGAAAAGCATGCTATAGGCGCTTAAAAGACAATATATAAGACAATGAAACAGAAAGAAAGATGGTCAGTCCCAGGGAAGGGGGCGGCGGTTAACTCCACCTTCTAAAAGGAAAAAAATTCTGAATGATTAGAAATAAAGGTTATTTTGAAGAAAATCCAATGGAAAAACTTTTACAAAGTATTTATACACAATTTACACATCGACCTATAAGCCAAATTTAAATATTATAAAATCAATTGTGTAGAAATTAATTTTTAATATATTTTTAGATTTTTTTATATTTACCGTCTAGTGCAAAATAACCACGTCTACCTGTAAAACAAAGACTTACCCTAAACATTATTTGTTTTCCCATAAAATAACTTGAGCGGAAATTGTTTTACTGAGTTTTTCTAATTAAATATTGTGTAGACAACAGTGTTTTGTAGTTTAAAGGGTTCCCACTGTTGTAATATTGGAGAAAATGTCTCTTTTAGTCCTGAACAATGAGTCTGGGGGGGTGGATTTTTCATGGACCCTCACAGAAACACAATAAAGTCAGGGGCCTCTGAGGGGCCAGCTGTGCACAAACACTGCTCTGATTTTGCCTAAATGTTATACAGTTATAATAGTACTAGTTGTCATATTGTTATAATAACATCAACATTTTAGAAAAATGAACACAAAAACACCGGCTGTGTAATGGATGGGACTGCTTTGATTCTTAAATTGTTATTAAGTTGCAGTAACAGTCCAAAGTCAACTCACCACACGGTCCCATAAGCTCCGGTTCCGATCTGCTTCAAGTCCCGGTACCTCTCCGGAACCTCCCACGCGGTTCTGTTGACCTCCTGCCGGTAGAACCCGCTCCTGGACCGCGCGGCGATGGCCATTCCCCGCCGACACAAAGGAGCGCAGCGGTCAGAGTTCCGTCTGTCCACTCCGGAAGAGAAAGGCGCGCGCGCGAGGAGCGCAGCCGCAAGTTCTGCGCAGCCAGGAATTCCTGCAGACGCAGCCGGACGACCTCCACCAGACACGCACTCTGTTTGTCACGGCGCCGTCTGGGTGTGTCCTCGGCGTCCTCGGCGTGTGTGTGCACGCGCATGGGGGGTTGCGCTGAACATCTGCCCCTCAGACTCCACAGAGCTGCTTTCTAACACTTTCATTTTAAAAACTGTTTACTGCATACAACCAGTATCCATACAGATTCCACTGATTCTTGGGAGTCAGGATAAAACACTGACAGAAAAACTTGAACATGTTTTTACCCTCCATACATTTGCATAAAGAGAAATCTTTGTGCTGTAGGTTTAATGTTCAGGTTTTAAAAAGTTTTGTCAAAAGAAATGCTTTGTCTGTGTGTAAGACGTTATGTTACAGACAGACAATTCTGTCTGTATTTTTTTACAAGTGCAAAACATTTTTACACACACACAAATCTCGTACTACAACTACAAAACCTTTTTTTACAGACAGACATTCTTAAGCAACAAATCTAACTTCACACATTTTTTTCCACACAAAAAAAATAAAAAGATCAAAATTAGGAAACTGTTTTTAAAAAGTACTGACCACATGTGTGTGTGTTTTACTTGTCACTTTGTTTTTGCATGTTACTGGTTTTACTAAAGCAGCCTGAAAATTTGAACGGTGGGCCACATTTGGTCCACAGGTTGGACATGCCTGGCTTAGAAGAAAGGCAGACACCTTGTTATTCATTCAGAAAAAAAAGTATAATGATGAGAGGATTATTGTGGTTAACAAAGGCTTTTCTTACAGCTCCAACTCACCAACTTACAACATAAAAATGGTGGTTAATATTGGACCTGGCAGATTTGTCGTTGATGTGACCATCACTAAACCAATATATTTTTTTATGTCTCTGTTCAGTTTAAAAAAAACAGATTGGGGTTGTAAAAATATATTAGGCAGGATTCAGACTGGAAAAGTCCATAGGTTCAGACCGAATCTGCCTAATTTGGTCCCGAGCCTTTAAATTGGTCTGTATTCAAACTGCCTTTCAGCTGGACGTTTCTGTTTCGAACCAAAGCTTGTAAACAAAACCACGTGACTAAAGATCTCTTCAGTCGCTGACCAGAAATTATGAGGGTGGAGCAAAGCAACAAGAGAAAGAAGAGTAAGTTGTGACACATCCAGTCATTAATGTCCTCAATGCATTTACCAGGAGCCTGTACAGGGCCTCGATCTCCTGGTGTCATTGTAAAATATATCTGTGTGTCATCTGCATAGCCATGGTAATTAATATTGTTGTTCTTTATAACCTGGGCCAGTGGGAGCATGTAGATATTAAATAGAAGTGGCCCCAGGATGGAGCCTTGGGGAATTCCACAAGTAATTTCTGTTGGCTCTGATGTGAAGTTAATAACTGACACAAAATATTTTCTGTTTTCCAAGTACGTTTTGAACCAGATTAATACTGGCCCAGTGGAACCCATGCCGTTTTCCAGTTGTTTGAGTAATATAGCGTGGTCGACTGTATCAAATGCAGCACTGAGATCCAATAAAACTAGCACTGACATGTTTCCACTGTCTGTATTCAAACGTATATCATTAGTCACTTTGGTCAGAGCCGTCTCAGTGCTGTAGTGACGTCTGAAGCCTGACTGGAAGACATCATAGCAGTTGGTTCTGATTAAGAATTCATTTAACTGATGAAAAACAGCTTTTTCAATTATCTTACCTAAAAATGGCAAGAAGATATACCATGTGTGCTCAATGTCAGAGGATGCTAGCAACCACAATGCTAAGGAGACGGCAACTAAGAAGGTATTCCATTCAGTTCAATTTGATTTTATTTATTTAGCCCAATATCACAAAACAGTTGTCTCATTGGGCTTCACATCGGTATTTATACAAAAGAACATAAAGTCCGTCATAAAATATAAACAATAGCTGGTTGCTAAACTAAACTAAACAGACTACGCTAAGCTGGGCATCCCTGCCCTTAGACCCTCCTTCTTGGTGAGGAAAAACTCACAAAAAAAAATAATAAAAATTCCAGATAGTGGGAAAAAAATTACGAAACCTCAGGGATGTCAACATGAAGAAGGGATTGTCTCCCAGGACAGACAGGCAATGTGCCAGAACTGTTGTTAAATAGTGTAGCAGATGGGCTTCATCCAGATGGAACTGGGGGATAGCTGAGGGTTAAGGTACACTGATAAGTGTCTATGGCATATAGATTGTCAGGAAACCATTGTAAGAAGTATTACGTTAAAAGTTGTTTTAATGAGCCTGCATTCATCAGACCATATTTCATTGAGTTGCTGTGTCTCATTGTTGCTCCACATTTGTTTGCGGCTCATTGCTTGCTTCTTTCCTACTCTGTTTACATCCCATAATGGCCGGCTACGGTGGCCGTTTGGTCCAGTTTTTCCGCTCAGAGCACAGAGCCTATTCAGACCCAGGAAACTCTGTGAACAGGAGCTTAGTCTGATTGGAAACAAACAGAGGCCACGTGCAAAGATGGGTCAGAGAGTTGTCTCGGACCGGGGTCTGCTTGGGTTCATTCAGACTGAAAATTTGTTCTGGATTATCGGGGGAAATTAACTCTGATTCGCTTTAAGTCCGAATACACCCTTAGTTGAATTTTAAATGTCACTTAGCATGTTACTTAGCACTGAACACAAATTAAAACTCAAATAGGAATCTAACATCCCATTTACGGCTTTTACATTGAAGACATATAGGAATCTCTTACTTAAGTATTTCAATGTTTACTTTTAGTTGAAATCAAAGTCTGAAGATCATTTACAAACTGAGAGCCGACATTCATTTCAGAAACAGATTCACATGCCAACATATAGTCGTGATCACCATGTAACATTCAGTTTGCAGTTGCTAGTCATTTCCACCACATGTACAACATTGACAAGCAGACGATACTTTAACCCTCAGAGCTCCGAAACACTCTTACCAGGATACTTTGGATGCACTTGGGTATTCAGTTGTTGGTTTTTTTTTTGTTTTTTTTGTTGTTTTTTTTTGCATTAGTAAACAGACAACTCACACACAAGGCTACATGTAGCATTCCAGTATGAAACAGTGCAGAAAAAAAGACCCAAACTGGTATTTCTCACAATCTTCAAGAACTATTAGGCTACTAGGGAGTGAATTTATTATTCAGTTAAAGAAAACTCACTTAAGCAAAACTTAACTTTATCAGTTGAAATTTCAGAGCCCAAACTGAATTAGCATAGCTGCAAAAGAAAATGGTAATTCTAACATCAACCTGTTACTTCAGTCAAAAATATAAATTTTAATCCACTTCTTACAGAATATTTAAATCATTAAAACTTTAAATGTGCTTGAATACCTGTGTTGTGTTAAATTATAATTTGTATTATGACAGCTGGTTGGATTTCAAATTAGCTAGCGAGGTTAGAGACAAGCTAAGAGTTAGCATATTAGCTACCACTTTGCTGGCTAAAATCCTCCTTCAAACCTGAGACAATCAGACCAGTTTACTCATGGGGAGTTGGCCAAAAGTACTTGTTAATAGCTGCATAAGTTTTGTTGACAATTAAGGAAGTTATGCAACAAAAAAATGAGTTATGTTGCTATAATTTTTGTCAATGCCCAAATCAAGAGTTTGTTTTTATTTAATGGTTTTCTTGAAGAAAAAATGTAAGTTCATTTTCTGTGAAATTTTATTTGAACTATTTTTTTTAATTTAAACTACTTTTGTCAGTTTCAAGTTATTGAGCAACCAATGTATATTTTTCTTTATTTAACAGAAGGGTACCAACAATTTTGTCCCTGTCTGTAGCAAACACTTGATGTTTATCTTAATCTTCACCAGGTTTTCTTGGGGATAACAATGCTACACAAAATTTGCAGAAACTTGGGAAAGAACAAGCAGATGTTTTGCCAAATGGCTACACAATGTCACCTAGAATGATTCAACTGGCATGCAGTTTTTGGTCAGTTCTTGCTTTAATGGAGCTACAAGTTGTGTAAGACTATTTGATTCCAGCATTAGATAGAACAGCTCTAGATATCTGTCATTTTTGTAAACAAACAAATACAAGTTCCTGGTCATCAAGCTTCTCCAGTAACTAAACTACAAGTTGAATAACAATATGAACAAAAGCCTTCAGCGCAGAGACTGTTAGCTTTGGCATAAATGTGATTGATTAGCTTTTAATAAATAGCAAAGTTTGGGATTTTATTTTGTAGCCATCAGAGAATATGATGTTAGGTAGCTTGTGTATACGTATAAAATCATAGTCTGTAAATGAGTTTGGTCCATTTTCCATTTGTGCCTATCTCTATCCTTCTTAATGTTTAAAAACAATTCATGAATATTTTATTATTGTGATACATTTACCAATAGTATGCTGAAACAGCTAAATGCACAAAAGCCATGCATCAGCAATAGGCAAGCTAAGCTGATAGGATCATCTGTGATGTAAGATGGCATTGCTTTGAGCCTTTAAATGTGAATAAACGTTTATGATGTTGAAAAAGAATAACGTTTACCTGTTGCTTTGAAAATTCAGGAGTATTTTTTTTTTTGGTTTACTTTAGTACCCTTCTTTCAGTTGTTTTACACAGCTGCCTTATGTTTCTCCCCTTATACAAATCCTCACATCTTCTGCTGTCCCTGATGCCGGGCGGTTCTTCTTTCTTTTTTTCGTCTCTGAGCGGAAACACAACAGAATGCCAGTGTCGGCAGGGCAGAGGTCCTTGATTCTGAAATCCATCCTGTATTCAACATAGACTTTTGCTTTGTGGTTCTTAAATCAAGTCAAATCAGTCCAAGACAGGCGTCTTTAAAGCCCTTCCTTCATTCACGTCACTTCATGTATATGAGGTTCTTCTTCAAGTGAGAATAAGGCAGAGCTGAAGTTCACTGCTCCACCTGAAGGCTGTCCGTCTTGCTGCCAGGTGTTATAAAGCTGTTCACTTCTTCGAAAACCAACTCTGTAAATTTAGATGAGAGAAAAAAACCATCATACTAAGATACAGCATTTGAAAAAGTCATAAACGATAACACCAAGGACGTCAAAAACCCCAACTGAACCCAAATTGTGACACAATCCAGGCTTAGTCATTGTTGCACAATGTGATGCTTCCTAGCAGCTTAACTCATGTCTTTCACTTCCTTTTAGAACCAAGAAAGAAAAAAAACTATTTTTGAGTTCACCTTTCCATTCTTCCAAAGTTCGGTCCTTGCTCTCTGGCGTTTGGTCATAAGGCGGAGCCTCTGGTTCATCCTCTGGATCGTGGTACTGGGAGAAGTAGGGGTGGGACAGAGCTTCACTAGCCGAGATCCTCCCATCGCAATCCAGAACCAGCATGCGCTTCAGTAAATCAACGGCTAACACAGAAACAAACATGAAGGTTGAAAAGTAGTAAAAATCATTCCTGGTTTAAGAGAGTTTACCTGGTTGTTTTTTTAAATTCCCCACCCTGCTAGCTAGTTTTTCTTCCCCGTATTGAGTGAAATGGCTCATTCTGCAAAGGTGTAATATTTAGTTGCCCCAGAAACAGCCACAGTATTAGAAAGCAGAACAGGTTTTGTTTGTGACAGAAAGACATGATGATGTTATAGCCGTATGACGCTAAAGTGACAAAAGTTAGCCACAAAACTAAGAAGAAAAAAAAAAATTGTAAAAACATTTTTCTTGACCACAAAGGGGTTCCATAAGATATACTTTTTTTGTTCGGAATCCTGGAATGTTTTTTTTTTTTTTTAGATTGCACACAAAGTCAGGAATAGTCTGCTCTCATGGACATTGTGTGAATTGCTTTCAGGAGTTCACACTGAATGCGACTCGCATGTCAAATTTCCCCTTACAAGCCTCTTTTTGGACACACGTCTAAAGCGCTGTCCATAAAATGTTTTTTTATAAACTTGACACCCCAGACACAAGAGGGAGGAGCTACCACCAAATGTTCTTAGCCTGACTGTCTGTGACCCAATTCAACGACTTGCTGTCTCGCTTTAGTCCTTGGACAAAAAATAAAAACAAGAATAAGATAAGAGGAGGCTTTTATTATTGTCTTTATGCAAATAACAAAAACATCATAAAGTTCAGCAGGGTAATAATCAGCTTCTCCCCCATGATGGTTTTGGAGTGGAGTGGTAGGAAAGACTTTAGCACACCAATTTCAGTAACTGTGTCATTAACCTGAGCTTTTTCTAGCATCCAGTTTTCCAAACTTAAGAAATACTCAGAAACGCAGTAGGTCCTCTATTATGAAAAACACTACAAGAACATGTTAAAAACACAAAAGACCATTTTCATTGGGGCGGGTCTTCAAGCAACGACTGTGTAAAACAGCTAGCAGCTTTGCTAGCTCCTGAAGATGTGTTTGAAGACTTACACTGTAAACGCTGCGTTCACACTAAGCACAAATTAGTGTCTGTCACACCTCTTTGACGCGTGTCAAATTTGTTTCTAAACACTTGTTCAAAAGTGTGCTCATAAAGTTGAGACTTCTGAATCCTCATTGCTTCATTATGGAAGACATGGATGGTGAAGGCAAGCTCCACCCACTAATCACATCATCAACACGTCACTACCAAAGTCGAGTTTCTGACTGGTTTACATGATGTGATGTTTTCACCAAAGTTCAGATATGTGAACTCTGGAAAATTTGGGCTGCATGTTAAAAGTTTTGCGGTGTCCAGATTTTAGCGATCAGTGCTGCCCTGCCCCCCAAAACACTCAAGCTGCTGCTTGAGTTTTGTGCACCCGAAGCTCAAATTAAAGCATGCCCTCTTGCTTGGCCTGTAAATGGACTTCATGTTAAAACTGGACGTCCCTGGCGAGCAATTTGTGTTCAGTGTGAACATGCATTTCAGATCTACCAAAAAGCTAGAAACATTTGAAACTAAGCAGAATTGCAAAGCTCTCAACTAAACTGAAGCTGAAGATGTCATTTGTGGGACATCACCCACCCAGGGGGTTTGCCCCTCTGAAGATCTTTGCCAGGTCTTGCTGGGGCATAAAGGGCAGGGACTGGATGTATTTCTGCGCCTGCAAGTACCAGATTTCACAGAGTATCAGCTTCCAATCCCTCCCACAACATACTGATTATTCAATTAGCAGCCATGTCAGGAAAATGACTGATCTGTTAGTGCAGGAGGTTTTCATCTACAGGTTCAAAACCCTTCACTTCTCACATGTTCAGAGCAGATCTTCTCCAGAAGGTCTGGTGTGGGAGTACCAACCACCTCCATGATTCTCTTCAGCTGATCAATGTCTTCGAGAACAACGGTTAAGATAATCAAACTCATCATGAAATCCTGCTGGATACTGAAGCATATCTATAAGCCATCATGGCTAAAGTCCAATTTGTCTTTTCAGGTTCACATTCCACAAATTGTTTATCTTGCAGTCTCGGCACAGGAATGATTGCAATGCAATGACTAGATCCAGGGATGTTCCAGCTCTGTGGTTATAAAAGCTGCAAACCGTTGTCAATCAAGAGTTTTTTGTTGTAACAGCTTTTTTGGTTTTGTACTTTGATGACTAAAAATAGATATTTTTTTATTGTCCGTGACACTGAACCCCACATTGCCTCTGGTGGACGGTTGGCGCCAGTGTTCGACAGCAGAGCCACTATCAGAATGTGACTCTATCTATCTATCTATCTATCTATCTATCTATCTATCTATCTATCTATCTATCTATCTATCTATCTATCTATCTGTCTGTCTGTCTGTCTGTCTGTCTCTCTCTCTCTCTCTCTCTCTCACTCACTCACTCACTCACTATCTATATTTATATATATATATATATATAGCTCACATGCCAAACCAGTGTGAGCACCCCAGCCATAAAGGATACAGTCCGTTCCGGGAAAGAGGACTTTCCCTTTCAGCAGCTCTCCCATAATGCAACCCACAGACCAAATATCAACTGAAACAGAAACAAAGAAGGTTTCATCTTTCAGCCATTGATGGATTCGCATCTCCAGTGTCGTTTCAATTCCCGGCAAACTCACCATTCTGATTGTAGTGCATCCAGTTCAGCATTATCTCAGGTGCTCGGTACCAACGAGTCGCCACGTACCCGGTCATCTCGTCGTCCGTCTGTCTGGCTAATCCAAAGTCAAGGATCTGGTTTTGAAAGGCTTTTATAAAAAAAAAATACACCAAAACCTTCAGTGGGAGGAATGTTGCTTCAAAATGAAGGCCAGTCTTACCCTCAGCTCACAGTCTTCATTTACTGCGACGTTACTGGGTTTGAGGTCCTGAGATAAAGTTAAGATGAGACAAAAGAAATACAAAAGACACAAGTTCAGTTCCTCTTGCATTTTGAAACATAGTGAATGACAAGTCAAAAAACAACACGACTTTTCTATGGGCTCAATATAAGGCCATAAAGATTCAAAACCACAACTAAATGGATTCGCAACCGCAACTGCATGTTGGCACATAAATCATGTTTCATCCTACCGCAAAATAAATCTGCACAAAAGAATTCAGGTTTGGAAATGTGTAAAAAGGGACCTGCATGCCTGTAAAAAAGATTTTTTTTTAGCTTTTTTTTTTTTTATGGTTGTGAATTCCATCTCTGTCTTTACACGTCTTTATGATTGGATGGCCACAAATCAAACTGTCCAATCAGAGAGAAGGTGGCTTCCTGCCGTCCTACCCCGCCGCAGACCTTAAGGGGGATTTCAGTGTTAACATGATCAAGAGGACTGTACAGTGTTCTGTTTTTTTTGCAGCGTTCAGTTGTGTTAGCTACATGTGTCAAAAGCGCTGCTGTGCTTGAATAAATGGGCTATGGTCTCAGGGTCATGAGAAGTTCTTTCCGTGGCCTAATGGTTAGAACAAATGCATGCAGGGTTTTTTCTACTGCGGGAATTCTGAGTTCGACTTCCTAGTATTACACAGCGGTTTTTTTCATGTTTTCTTTTTTTTTTCTTTTGCTGCCTTTGAGCAACTGTATTAGTTTGATTTGATTGATCTTCCTCTTCTATTTTGGTTTCACAAGTATTTATTACATCATTAATAAAATATTATACATGCAGTTGCTGTTTTGAACCTTTAGCCCATAGTTTAACCCTTTAACATGGAGATGTTGGTGGTGACACCTCAATAACACACGCTCTTTGACCTAGTGTAAGTCCTTGATTGTTTATGTGATCAACGTGAATCAGCTGATTTTGACGCACAGAATAGAGGCTTTTCATACCAGCTTAGCACCGATATGCAACACTTTACGATTGTAGCATGTCTACCATTGTCAGGAGTCAGCGCTCTGTCCCCCCATCTCCGGTCACCGGCATCCCCAGAGCACTGAGAGGACTTCATCGCCCATCAACCCCAACGCACAATGTCTTGATGCCTCCCCACCTGAATCTCATCAGTCAATCAGCCACAAGGACACTTAAGCACTGCTCAGGACCATACTCAGTGCGAAGTATTGTTTGTGCCTTCCTGCCTACATACTGAGCGTTTATTCCTGAGCTGATCACCCGTTGCCTGACCCTGCCCTGTACCTGACTCTGCATCTTTGCCGTCCGTCCTGACCTGGATTAATATTCTGAGTTAGCTTTCTGGACTTTTAGCTGAGCTTTGCTCCTGTCTGCCTGTCACCTTCTAATAGAACCAGCTGTCTGCCCATTTGTGACAACCAATGATTGGAGATCAACTGTTATTCATGAAAAAAAGGTTCAAAGACGCTTGAATCAGTTGACTTACGTGGATTGTGCCAACACTGTACTACTGTTAAATGTTGTATATCAGAGGAAGACTGTTTTTCTCCACTTCACAATCTGCTGGAATTAAGTTAATTACGTGAGCGGATAAAGAGTTATGGTAGTCGAAAGACTGTAAACATTGGAGTTAGGGCTGCAGTGTAAACTGGTTAAAGACAAAACCTTACTGTAGAATTAAGGAAACTTCAAATATTCTCTCATTCAGACTGATCAATTAGAAATTGATCTCTGATCTTTGCTAGACTGGCGGACAATCAGTTTCACAAAGATCTCTGGTGAAACCACGAATAATTTAGCCAATGCATTTCTTAAAAGACCCAGAATTTACAAATACAGCATTCCCTTGTTTATCGAGGAAGCTACATTCTAAAAATGACACACGACTGATGAAATCCACGAAGTAGAATTATAGACTTTTAGGCTGTAAAACTCCTCTCTACACACTTTATACACTTTTTTCAGACAGACATGAACATTTTCACACTTTTCTCTTTTGTTTAAAATCTCAGTTCAAGCCTTCATAGAAAAATAAGACCTGATAGCGATCAAAGATGTTTGTAGATTTGGCAAACTGAACGCATTCTGCACAGGAGACACGGCAAGGAGGAGACTGATTGACAATCGTCTACAGCCAATCAGAGCGCAGAGTACATTGCACTGTAAAAAAAAATTTTTTAAAAGCCTGCAAAATTGCAAAAATATAAACCACAAAACTCCAATGTCACAAACGTAGAACCGTGATGATCAGCAACTTCAATGGCATAACTTAATTCTAACAAAACAACAAAAAATCCATAGACTGTAAAAACAACGGACAGCTCAACCCTTCCCCTCTCGTGTTCTAAACAGGAAGTATCTGCTGGTTTCAAGAATGTCAAAATCCCATAGACTTCTATGGAGAAATAGACAGTTATTTCTCAGTCATAACTAAGTCATAATCTATTTGTCAGAATAACCATTCTTGCTCTGATACCTTCTTCTTAACATCTTCTTTCTAATCCAAATTCTTTCTTAAAGAGATAGTTTTTTTTTTATTTAAATGGTCTATGAAAAAATCTCTTCTTTGGACATCTTTATTTTTGATGTAGTTACACTGCAGTTCAGCAGTTTCATTTTTCAACAATTTTCTTTCTTTGTTTTTTTCTATCTAAGCTAACTCTGGCTGGCCCATAACCTTTTATTATAATCTATTTTTTATACAGGTGTGTCCACCTGGTCCTCCAGTTTAATGCAACTTTTAAACGAGATGAATGAATAGAACACAGGAAGGGTCGTTCCATCCAGAGCTCTACTCGCTGCTTTTGCAAAAAAAACCAACTAAAAGTAACAATGGTGGAACGCAGGAAAAATCAGCCACCAAAAATCTCCCTGTTTGTTAAATGAGGGGTTGGTTTCTCCAGGATCATGGGGCATCTCTGTGGTACTCTGATATCATAGCTAACTGTTTAAATAGTCTTTTTTGAACTTTTACTTTTTATAATTGTTAAATGTTGGTGAAAAACACTACAAGACTTTAGAAAGAAGGACTTTCAAGACGTTTGAGTTCAAACGGCTCACAAACCTAGAAGATGCTGAATAAATAAATAACAGATTGTGTACTATCTAAATAAATGAACATTTTGGGTGTACAGTATGCATCCATTTCTTGCAAAGTTGTTGGTCAAAACTGCAACAAAGTGAAGAAAAAGATGCACTCACTCTGTGGATCAGTCCTGCCGAGTGGATGTACTATTCAACAGGCGAGTGGGCGGGGCCAGAGGACAGGGGGCGAGGAATGGGGGAGAACAGAGAGGAGACAGAGGTCAAGAGAGCATCTCAACACATTAGCTCCTGCCTAAAGGAAGGCTGCTTTTGTCTTCTCCATAGTAACTGAGCAGGCCGAAGAGGCGCAGTGCAAGCAGCTGGACCCATTCAGGTCTGAACTCCAACAGAGGCTTGATAGGCTTCAATGAATTCAACACTGTCTTCTATAAATGAGTATACAGATATCAATAGTTACATAAAAATCTATCCACATTTGATGTTTGGCTAAATGTTGGTCCTAAAGATGTCTAATTATAATTTTTGTAACATAATTTATGCTGCAAACATTTTGTTTTCTGCCCTAAAATCAGCATTTATTTCATTCTAAAAAAAAGAAATAATCAAATCAAATCTTTATTTGAAAAATGCCAAAGTTGATTCACCAAATTTACAAAGTAGTTTTCTTTTAAAGCAGTTTCTGAGGACATTTTAAGGCAAAAACGTAATTTCTGTTTGTTTTTGTAATTAAAAAATGATAGAAAACGCAACAATTACATTTTTTAAAGATAGGAATTACAATTTTTACAATTACAATGTATTATTCCTTTTTTGTCTGTGTTGTTTTTTTTTATCAAATTGAGTTTTATTTCTCTTTTAAAGTTCCAGTGTATTGTGTAAAATTTGTCAGTCTAACTTGTGTGTTTTTGTTGCTACTTCATTCATTTTTTTTAAAGAAAAAAACTGCAAAAAAAACCTTCGTTCCAAAGCAGTTGTATATTGATAAAAACATTTTCTAAAAGTCAAATATTCCTGCAGTTTTTAGCCTTTAACCCTTTAAAACTGGAACTGTGGCTAATGACAACAAAATAACACACGATCTTTGAACTAGCGTAAGCCTTCGACTGTTTCTGTATTTAACATAATTCTACCTAATTAACTAACGTTAGTAAAGTCTTGCATTACGGCGGAAATCAGTTTTTCCTTCTGTGACAGAATCAGCGGCTTCACGTTGATTACATAACACTTCACTACAGAATATTCTCACATTTCAGCGCAAAAGCTGCTTCTCCACTTCAGAATCTGTAGGAATTATGCCAACTGTGTAAACAGATGAAGAGTTTCATCATTCAAAGATGTCAACAGCTGAAGCGTTGTGTTAAAGAGTTAAAGCGCATTTATGAAACAGCCATCATAAAGGGCAGGAGTTCAGCTGCGGTTCTATCCAATCAGAAGAGAGCTGGTTAAAAAGTGGTATGAGGTGTTCTGCTCGACTCCTGCTAAGATTATTACAACTGTTTATTATTACAACTGTTACAAAATACACAACCAATGTCAAACAATACTACACTAGCACTCAACATCTATCAAAGGAGATGTTGGCGTCTCATCCAGGCTATGGAGTGCAAGCTCCTTAAGGTGCTCACACAGCGAGCGCGATTAGAGCGGCGGATGCGGCCAGTTCCAATGTAAAGTTAATGGTTTAGACGCGAATTGAGGTTCTGTGGCGCGAATTGAGTCTGGAAACAGCACAAATTGAGCGGCGGCTAGAGCAAGAAAATCTAAACTCTGGGGGGGTCGCCATGTCTGTGTCAACCAATCAGGGACTCAAATTCCATTTGATTTCTTAACCCGCTGTATTCCTTTCGGGGCATCAGGGTTTCCTGAACCTTTCCCGCTACTGTTGGGCGACAGTCTGCTTCAAACACGGTCAGAGAGAGACGGAAACACCGAGGGAAGCGGCCGTCATCCAGACACAACGGGACCGAAGCTCACTGTACTAGAGAACCTCTAAATCAGGGGTGATCACACTCTTTTTGGAGCCCGCTCCCCGCTTTGGTATTTTGTTGAATCTTTTACTTTTTTTCCTCTAAATTACTTAACTTACATTACTATAAATATGAATTAAAAACATCAGGATCATTCTTTGGATATAAAACATCATTGTAATGTATTTTTATAGTGTTGCTTTGTATTTTATTTAGTAATGCACAGTTAACACAAATAAATGTAGTCTATAAAACCTTTCATTTAAAATGTTCTTGTTTTTTCCACATGACACGCTTAACTTTTGATGAGCTGTGTGATGCTGCGAGAGCTCTTGTGGCGCCCACTGGGCAGTGCCAAAGGCAGCCACTTCCTACCAAGAAGAAAGTCACATGACTCATTCATTCAAAATAAGTGTTTCCACTGCAGTTTTGAGAAATACGTCAATTTCGACACGCCTCAAAAAACACCTCCTCCAAGCGCAAAAACTTTTTGTTAATAAGTGTGAGTTTTTTTCAAAATTGCTGTGTTTCCGTTTGGCAAATTTACTATTGCAAATGACTTTGAAGTGACTTTCAGACTGCTGGTTCTACTCCCAGCTGATGAGGAGCCTCTGTCTTTTTCATAGAGCGGCAGCGGCGTGCTCGAACCGATCACTGCGCTCCATTCGCTGGGTGAGTGACAGCTCACAGGACTTTAACATTTATTACCTACAACCAGTAACATTTATCCTTGGATGCACTTAAAATACGTGCGGCAATCCAGCAATCTGCATATTGTCTTCACGTACTACGTGTCTCCAACATGAATTTCCATCCGTTTTTGAGCTGGTCGTACATGCGAATAACATCAGCATTGGCAAATTACCTTCAAAGTTTGCTGTGCAGGATGACACGAAAAATTAAATCCTTTTTGCCTTTTGTTTTGGGGTGTTTTACTAGAAAGACGAACAATGTGCTTAACATTATTTATAGTGACTCCGGGAAGCTCCAAAAGTCTTCTTAACTCCAAATACACCACTATTTCCATGTAAACAACATAACCGGAAATAATTTGAGCGGTCAAGGACTGAATGCCGAAGTAGGTCGTAAATAGAGCCCATTTGAGAAATTTCATAGTCAATGAAAACTCAGCTTTTGATATTCATTCATTCATTCATTCATTCATTCATTTTCCAATCCGCTTTATCCCTTTCGGGGTCACAGGGTTGCCGGAGCCTAACCCGGCTACTCATGGGCAAAGGCAGGGTACACCCCTGGACTGGTCGCCAGTCTGTCGCAGGGGAGCTTTTGATATCTCTGTGGATTTTAGTTTCTCTGTGGTTTAACCCTTTAACACCGCTGGTGTCATCGGCTACACCTAAAGAACATACACTCTTTGACATTCCGTAAGTCTTCAATCATTTACGTGTTTAAATTTGTAAAGTGTCGCATATCAGCGCAAAGCTGTTTTTCTTCTTTTGAATTTGAAACGGTTGAAGAGTTACGGTACTTGAAAGGATGTAAACACTGAGACCAAAGCTCCAGCGTTTAAGGGGTTAAGGTGGAATGAGCACTGAGTAACATCAGCGTACTACCTTAAGCCCGCGGAGCAGCTGGTAAATTAGGAACTGCACGTGCTCGTCAGAAAGCCTCTGAAACTTGACGATGTTGTTGAGGTCCGCGCCCATCAGGTTGGTCACCAGGTAGCTGCAGATTTAAGTGAGGATGTTCAAGTGAGGGGTGGGGGAGGATTTGAGTGAGTTTCAGAGGATCTGGTCATGCTACCATAGCAACCATCGCCCATCTCTGCAGGCCCTCATCCCCCTAAGGTTGCCTCCATATGCAGCAGCATGCCCCTTAATAAGTCAGTTTGTTAGGAAATGTGAGTACGGAAGGCATACAGACGTACAGTTCGTTGAAGTCTTCTAACGTTGCAGCTGGAGTGAAGACGTCCAGCAGCCCGATAACCTGCAGAGGCAGACAGCGATCAATAACGGCGCCCAAGCATCTGCGTCTCTTGGTACTCTAAAAGGCAGCACTGACGTTCTCATGTTTCATGTGTTTGAGCAGCCTGAGCTCGCGGTACGAACGGCGGCTGTGGATGAGGGACTGGAAAGGCCTGGAGAGCTTCTTCACGGCCACCTTTTGCCTCAGCACCACGTCGTACGCCGAGCTGGAGAGAAAAAACAAAGACAGACAGGATAGAGACGTGCTGACAGACAAGGAGACTGAAACAGGATGTGAGGCAGCAGGAGAATGGAGAAGATCCTTTGAGATGTAAATCTCACGTCTAACAAAGAGGAGCTGCCGCCACTTCCATTGTGGGGTCTTTTCAGGCTCGCCGCCTTTGCTATAATTCTGAGTTTAGCAATGATACTTAATAAATTAAAGAGACAAGCCGAAGGGAAAGATGAGGGGCAACTGAGAGGAACCCTCACCAAAACAAGGTCACCTCTGATAGAAGTGGTTTCTACCAAACAATGTCCTGTTTTTGTGATCCTTCAGGTTGAAATCACCTGCTGGCAATCCGGATGTCCCATCTGGGCTCCGGACAGGTCGTCAGCCAGCCCCCGCCCTGGCTTCCATCACCCTTCCAATCTACTCAGGTGAAAAGAGGCATCGATTTCTCTGCTCCCCATTTTTCTCAACATTTTTTCAGGTTACTCTTGGGTGAGCCTTTGCTGTCTGTCAGTGTTCCAGTGTTCATTCATGGCTCCTATGGACAGAGGGTTTGCTTCCCAGGGCACACAATGAGCTTATTCCAGTGTGGGTCCTTAGACAAGACCCTTCATGCTGCAGCATGGGAACCTAAGTCTGGGTCTGTCTGTGCCAGTCTCCGACACAAATAAAATACAGGGCTGTGTCGGAAAGGACACCCCGCGTAAAACTCTCTGCTCCTGACGGGACGTGCTGGAAGGGGAACTACCTGCCTGGCTTTCTGTTTGTCTATCAGAAAACAGGAATAGAATGGTGCAAATAAAGTCAATTCGTCGTTCTAACTTTAGACCCGAGAGTCCAAACCTGCTGGACCCTCAGTGGAAATACCATTGTCACCTTAAACAATGTTTAGTCACTCTTGGCAGCAACAACTGCAGTCAAGTGTTTGTTAGAACTGTTGGTAAGTCAGTTTCCCAGCTTAGGAAGAGTTACGTTCCAGACATCTAAACTGATTAATCACAGACACTTCTGAGGTTTTTCCTGTGTAAACTTCCAATTTATACAGGAAGTTAGTTTACAAAGGAAGTTAACACCAGAAAATACTCAAATGTATAAACTTCCTGTTTCTGGTGAAAAAACTGGACTGTCATCCAAACTTTGATTCAGGCCATCACAAAATCTTCCTTAAGACTTTGTACACTTGGTTTTTCAGGTGAACTTAATGGATGTGTTTGAGACAGTCCTTTTCAACCTGGGAATGGGAACAAATTTTGGAGATTTTCCATCAGAATATTGAATTTTTAGACTTCATCAATCGTGACAAAACATTTTTCTCATGAAGCTGAAAAGCACTTCCCGACTGTCACACTTCCATCACTGTGTTTGGCTGTTACTGTGAGGTTCTCATGACATGTTGAAACTCTTGCAGAGTGCATCCATCCCTTTTCTAAACCCACTTAATGCCTTTCACAGTCACTGGGTTGCTGGAGCCTATCCCATCTACTTTTGGGGAGAGGTGGGGTACACCCTGGATAGGTTGGAATCCCATTATGGGACACTCGTTTTGTTGTAACTGAACCCTGACATGGACTAAAGTGAGGCCTGCAGTTCTGTCTGTGTTCTGCTGAAACCAAACTGAAACCAAAATGCCATCAATTTTGGCGAATTGTCCTTCATCCAATTCCTCAAATGTCCCATTAACAGTCCAAACGAGGGAAGAAAGTCAAAAATAAAACTGCTTCGCCTTCTTTGTAGTTTTGGATTTCAATGGATTTGTGAAAACCATTGTTCAGTCTGGATGTAAAAAATCTGCCCATGGAGAAAGGAGAAAGTTGAAAAGACTTCAAGGCTAAATTATTCACAGATAATGACATGAGCGGTCTGAAAACTTTGGTGCTCGCTAAATTATTTAATGGATCTTGTATTCATGAGGCTTCCCGTTTCAGCGTTTCCGCTCTGCAGCTCTAAAGCCTCTCATTCGTCCGTCTTCTCGTCTGATTCTTCTGCCCTCACTGAAGAACCAGACTTTCTTATACAAACTTGTGAGTTCTTGAGGTTTGCTAAGAGAACAAGCTAACCCTTTGTGGGGAGAAGCATCAGAGCTGCCCTACAACAGGAACTTCACAACCCCCAATCTTAACAATGCACCCTTCACCCTTCACCCCCCGGGTCATCCTTTAACTGATCAAGTTCAGCCATGAGAAAGTCAACCACAATGGTAGTGGTGGTAGTAGTTTGTGTGTGTGTGTGGGGGGGGCATCAGGGCCAAATGAGAGATGCATGCAGCTGTTGGAGCTCCACCCAAACTTTGAACATTTTTTTTTATTCCTGATGGCTGATAAGCTTTTCCTTCTTTCTGCCTCCTGGATCAATAAAATATATTTAGACTTCCTACTAAAGTTCACGCTTTGTGTGTTTATTTCAGCCTGCAGCTCCAAAACCAACCTGTTTTTCAGCTTCCTGTACAAAATGTCTTACTGAAGAACAGCTGAATTTTCTTTGTGTCTCCAAGATTAAATAGAGAATTTTGAAGAAAACCCTACAGCAGCTCTAGAGTCTGCAAGACAGTTGTTCTTGCGCACAGAATTGTGAACAAAATTATTTTGGGCTAAAATGTTTCTTACTTCTTGAGTGACACAGTTAAAAATATCAATATATTAGTGAGACTGCACTTGTTTGGAGTGAGACCGTCCCACCAAACAGGCGGCTGTTTACAGGCGGTTTTGACCCCCCTAGAAAGTTAGGTGTTGATGGTGGACACACATGGAGCAGCGATGCAACAGCAACTCATTGAAATGTGGTGGGATGAAGGCAAGCTCATTAAAACAACTTTTAATGTGATACACATTGCTTCTCATACTTTTTTCCCGACAATCTATATGTCATAAACACTTATCAGCGTACCTTCTTAGCCGTCGTCTCCTCAGTAACCGCCTTGCAGAATGTCTCCAGTGGACCAAAGCAGCAGTAAAAATTGTTTTACCTGACACTGATAAAGACGTTCAAAATTGGTCAGAGAAATATAATATAATTGAATAAGTGAATAATCCTGACGAGGATTTCAAAGTGCAGGACTTCCATAATTCTTTCTCTTGTTGCTCGTAATTCCTGGCCAATGTCTGAAGAGTTTTTTAGTCATATGGTTTTGTTTACAAGCTTTGGTTTGAAAGAGAAATGTCTGGTTCAAAGGCAGTCTAAGTGCAGACCAAATGCAAGATTCAGGAACAAATTCGGTGGACTTCGTTCGAACCAGCAGACTTTTCCAGTCTGAAAAATATTTTATATCAAAAAGAACATAAATTGAAGATAAATTAGAAAACCAAGCTAAAAAAGTTATTATTTTGATTGTGTTTTAATGCAACCATGAAATGCCAATTTATAAATTATTGTTGTTCAATTCCGTCAGGAATCATTACCCTGCATTTTTACCTTTTTAAATATTAACAAAATCCTGATTAAAAACAAAGAATTGCAATACACGTTATTATTAAGAATACAAACAAGCTTCCTAAAGATTTGTAAAACGGCAATCTGATGATCATGCTGTCTGCATTTCATGAATTTGAGCAGAACTAAGGTCACTCAGCTGCTGTATTTGGAATTTCACTGTTATCTGGATTGAAAACTGTCTGGAGTGTGGTAGCGACTACACACGCGATCATGTGACCACACATGCATCAGAGGTCTCCTTTTCTAACTAAAAGGCAGCTTTACTGTCAACAGCCTCTTTGGATGATGTTGCCAGTAAAGGGAGGTTGTCACCAGGATGCATTGCCATGGCAACGGTATCCTCACATTATGAACCCCCCCATTCGCACCAGCTGCATTCTGCAGGACCGATTACACTGAGTTTTCACACAGGGAGAATGCTATAAAAAAA
>BSAI01000191.1:759685-831854 GCA_036245035.1 Adrianichthys oophorus | reverse complement strand
GGGGTCCTGCGGATGCTGGGAAATGTTCAAAACTGTGCGCGCACGCCGGGGAGGGTAAATTCCTGCACTGTATTTCTGTATTTCCTCTTTCAGACGCGCAGCCGCACACCTGCTGAAAATCCACGAAAATGTGCAGAAATGTGTTCATTTTGTATGAAAATGTGCTGATTTTTTCATGACAAATTTAGCGCCACAGACAGCAAACAGCATCCACATACCAGAGCAGCCTCGCCCTCCGCGCGCACACACATACACACGCGCGCGCACGCACACACACTCACCATACAGAACCGTAGGCTCCAGAGCCCACCGGCGTCAGGTTCTGGTACCGCTCCGGAACCTCCCACACCGTCTTGTTCAGCTCCTGCCGATAGAAGCCCTGTCTGGCAGACATTTCTTCGCCTTGGCTTACGCGAAATGAGCGACGGAGCGAGAAGAGAGCAGGAAAGACGCGGGGATGCAGACGAAGGGATGGGCTGCCGTCTGCTGCCGGAAGAGGGGAGCCGCTGACTGCTGCACCGGCCAGTCATCGCCTGCCTCTGTGCCTGGCTGCCACGCGCGCGCACGCGCGCACCCCTCCCTTTTATGGGCAACATGTTTGCATCCTTGAGCCTTTCATGAAGTAAAAGAATACCTGAAGACACAACCTCCCTTCTTTATACTCTGTAATAAAAGCTTTCAAAATATATAATAATGTGAATTTCCTGAAATTCAGTTTACTCTAAAGTTTCTCATAAAACATCAAAACAAGTTTGTTAAACTATGCCAAAAAATGTCAGAGATACGCAAGAGGTTTGCCTGAATGGAAAAAAAAAAGATTAAATAAATTACAACATTGAAAATCAAATCAATTTCTGATTGGGAAGCTATGCATTTTCTGCAAAACTACCAATTAATAAATATGTAAAAAAAAACTGTGGCACCTAAAACTGTATCATTTTTTGTATGAAACATTACAATTGTATTATAAAATTACATGTATTTCATTTAAAAAAAAAACAAGACAATGTTTTCTTACTTTATTGCTCCTGAGCATACTAACCAATGCTCACTGCTGCAAATGGTGTTTTTATGCAACATGCTCATGCGGGATCTTTCTGATGATGGAGGGCATGTGTAAAGTACTTTGTTGTGTCGGTAGAGTTGTGAAAGAAATACGGTCACCTGCTCAGTTAACAAGATCCATCTTTTTCTTTGTTTTTCTTCTTCTGCAGTCCACAAGTGCTAATCTGATCACTATGCATTTGGTTATCTCCACCTGCTGGGTAAATGGTGTAACAACACCACATATCCCCCCTTTTTTAACCCAATACACAGAAATTTCAATAAAAGGAAACTTTTAACTTATCAAGTAGTAACAGTGACAAAAACAAAATAGAAATGAAAATGGTCAATCCCAGTTGACTTCTGAACATTAAATTAAATAATATTCAATCTCCATTAAATGTGTCTTTTAATTGATAACTTCTGCATTTCTGAGTATTTCCTTATTCAAATGGTTGTGAAGTATATTTGTAATGTAGAAAATTTGCTGGGTGGGCAACAAGATCCCTGCTCCTATTTTGGTAACCATCTTCTTGCACTGCTAATGGTAGATTTTGGGGAGCAGGCTTGGCTTTACGAAAACAGGAGAGCCAGCAGGAGAGCATGTAAACAGAGAGCTCTCGTTTATAGGGCATAAGGGTGTCCCAAAAGTCCCGCCCACAACTGGGTTGCCAGAAATCTCTGTAGAAATTCCATTCAACTCCTGGTTGACAAAACAGTTGCTCAAGACTGCAGGTCATGACACACCAGCCTGCGCGCAGCCTGGATTGATTATAAGAAAACCCAAGACTCAGTGCCACACACCTGGATCACTGAATGCTTGGAGATGTACAACATCAACAGAACTCTGAGAGCCTTCATAGGAAACTCAATGAAGTTGTGGAAAACCACCTTTGAAACCAAGGGCAAACCAATTGCACAAGTGTCCATCAAATGTGGCATATACCAAGGAGATGCTCTTTCCACTCTGCTGTTCTGTATAGGTCTGAACCCCCTCAGCCAAATAATCAGCAAGACTGGCTATGGATACCGTCTAAGGAATGGGGCAACCATCAATCCCCTCCTCTACATGGATGACATCAAGCTATACACTAAGAACGAGCGCGACATTGACTCCCTGATCCACACCACCAGGATCTACAGTACTTACATTGGTAAGTACTGTAGATTCAGGCTTTAGAAATGCAGTCGGATGGTTACGAAGAGCGGCCAGGTAGTCCACACTGCAGGGGTCTCACTCCCAAAAGGCAACAAGGAAAGCCGCAACAGCCAAATACCTCCAACGAGTGAGGCAAGTCCTGAGAAGCCAGCTCAATGGCAAGAACAACACCCGGGCAATAAACAATTATGCACTGCCAGTCATCAGATTCCCTGCAGGACTAATCAGATGGCCGAAGGAAGAGATAGAGACCATGGGTGTTGAGACACAGAAGCTCCTCACCATACATGGAGGGTTCCATCCCAAATCCAGCTCCTTAATACTGTATGCTAGCCGCAAGGAAGAAGGCCGAGGACTAGTGTGCGGGGAAACCACGATCCAGGATGAAAGAATACATCTTGGACGAATACATGCTCCCGGTTGCTTAACGCCTCCAATATAAAATATTAGTTCGTAAATGTTATTTCCAGGCTGTCGCTCCTAAATTCTGGAATGGGCTCCCACTTTCCCTGCGTTCCATGGACTCTGTAAACTCTTTCAAATGCCAACTGAAAACCGTTTATTTTGCTAAATATTTTAACTGAAACTGTTTTTTATTTGGGCTAGAGTAGAGGTGATTGCTTTAAGGGGTACACGTTCTTGTGTTGTATGTTTTTAGCTTTAGGTTTTTCTCTTTTGTCTTTTAAACCTCTGAAGTTTTTTGTCATATGTTTTTACCTTTTACATTTTCTGTCTTTGATGTTCTAAACTTGTGAAGCACCTTGTGACTTCTGTCTGGGAAAGGTGTTATATAAATAAAACTTACTTACATCAAGCTCCAGGTCCTAGCTGTGCTCAATGAATGTCTCAGCCAATGAAATGGCGCTGGAGGACAGATCCTCATGGGTGGACAAACACCTGCATGGGATGTACCACCGAACCATAACTGCAGTGGCTGAAATCAAGAAGTCCTACCAATGGCTAGAAAGGGCTGGACAGCACAGAAGCACTCACCCTGGCAGCTCAGGAACCAGACCTGAGCACCAAAGCGACATGGCCTCAGATCTACCACACCAGACGAGACCCAAGGTGTAGGCTGTGCAAAGATGGCCTGAAACAGTCCAGCACATAAGTGCAGGGTGGAAGATGCTGGCCAGGAAATCCAGCACATATAGTCCATTTCCATGTGGGAAGAATTGAAGAAAGCTTGGAAGGTGATGGTGACAGTGGTGCTCGTGGTAATTGCAGCATTTGGGACTGTAACGCCCAAACTGGATTTGTGTATTTCAGAATAAAACAGTTATTCTCTTTATTTATAAAGTTTCAGATAATGACTATTCTTTTGCAGAAACAGAGCACTGATAATAATTGAAAGTGTAGTCTTATGTCAGGCTATAATATTGCAGAAATGTAATGTTATTTGAATAAAAGACACTTCTGATCTCTGAACTTTTTTATGAACACAAACCTTTCTTTAAAGCATCAACTTGATCTACACGTCTAAACGTTGGAGAAGTAATACATTTTGATCAGTGGGAACTGTTTATTCTTTTGTTAAGGAGTCAATCCCGACAACAATATTTGGCACAAAGGGGCAAAGTCTGTGAGTGACCTGCTGGGCGCTCTCGTTGTGGGTGTGGTCTCCTTTGTTGCTTACAGTCTGATGTTTGGAAAAAAAACAATTTTTAATGTTTTTGATTTAATTTTTAATGGAAGCATATTGCATTCAATAAAAAAAGACCACCCTCTTTAACTGAATGCAATGTGCTTCCATAAAGGTGAAAACTAGTGATAAATAATAAAATAATTACTTTAAAGTTTTTTTATGTCATTCATAGAAAAAAACATTCATATATTAAAAAAAAGTGTAACGTTCAGCCTCACTGTGTGTGTTCTTACAGATCAGTTTGTTGTAGTTGTGAGTCATTTCAAAAAGTAACAATGACATGGAGCAACAGGTGAGAGTGTATTTGTTTTGGCTGGGATCAGTGTGAGCAAATGCTAGATATTACCAGCGCACCTGAATGCAGCAATAGCGAGCTCATGGTGAGAGCGCAAAAGCGCAGAAATTCCATGCAGTCACTGAATGCACCAGCTGCTGCGGTGAATCTGAGTGTTAAATCTGCGTAATAAAGTCAGAATGAAATGTTTGAACAAACTCCAGGACTAATGTTTGTGGTGGCCAAGTGGGGAGGGAAAGCAGACACCTAAAAGTCATGGTTGTGAGTTTGAGTCCCGTGTCTGAGATGATGTCTCACCTCCAAAGTGGATAGTGAGGCAGTTTTTCTACCCGCATTCGGCGGGTGTTAATTCAGAGCCCTGAAATTACATGGGTGTGTGTTCCCTGTGTATATTCATATGTTTTAAAGTGTTTGTGTTGATACTTAATTCAAATTGTGATTTCACAGGTGTCGTGTCAGGATGGCCGAGCGGTCTAAGGCGCTGCGTTCAGGTCGCAGTCTCCCCTGGAGGCGTGGGTTCGAATCCCACTTCTGACAAGCGAATATTTTTTATTTATTTTTTTGTTGGAGTCTAGACTTGAAGTTTTTTCCCCCTTTCCATCATGGTCCAAATGAAACCGTCCCATTGTTTGCGTGACCTTTTTTGTAAAGAGGCTGTCATAGTAATTTCGGACGCCCACCAGAGGGCAGTAGAGAACGCGTTCTCTTCTCGGTCTCCTTCTCATTGTCATGCGAGAGTTCGATTTTTTAATTGCATGATCTGGAACTCCGTGCATGTGTGGGTTTTCTCGGGAGATAACGGATTCCGGCCACAGTCCTAAAAACACTCTTTTACAGGTTGATTGTTTACTCTAAATGGTTTCTTCTTCTCCATCTTTTTAATTTATAACAACATTAAAAAAAGAACAAAACAAAACAAGCTGAAACATAAAAAGTATTTGAAAAACAAGAAAATACAATGTATAACGTGTTCATGTAATGAAATGTATGCCAAATTTTTTTTATGAAAATACAATCCAACATCAGCAAAACAAAAAGTCATTGAAATGTTAGATACATGCACATCTTTCCAGTCAGTTCTGCATATTTGCTTGTTTACATGTTGAAAACTTGGTGAATTTCCGGGTCAGGATCCGGGATCCGGGTCATATTGCTCACGTCATCTTCTCCTAACCAGTTGATTAATTTAAGAAATATTTCTCTATGATTGAAGTTCCTCTAAATTTGGCTTATTGTCAAACATTCTCAACAACTACTTATGGAAATAAACAAACAAACAAAAAACACTCTATATTTTCAAAATGAAAGCAAAGGTTTTAAACCTTTGTAGATTTAGTTTACTAAACTTATTTACCGGTAGCTGCATTAGTTAACTGTGTTTTCGGACACTTCTGTAGGGACGGATTTAATCCACTAGATGGCAGCAGTGTGCTGTTCCATTTCTAAAAGCAGCTTGGGTTCTTCAGTTCTCGTTCCAAGACCTCTGGAGGTGGAGAATGAGGAAAAGAAGGGAATTTGGGATTTATTGCATCTATGCAAAAGCTTATGAGTTCAACTCCTACTTGGTGCAGTCTGATTAAGCCTGAAGTTTTGTTTTAAACAGGCTTATGGTGTTTATTCTTTATGTTTCAAAGTTTAGTCCTTCAAAGTTGCAGTAGGCGGGCATCCTAAACCATGCTGCAGGACAGCTCCTATGTGTTAAAGAAAGAGAAAGAGAGAAGTCTGATCAACACTTATTGATCTCTGGCTGTTCTGGCAAAGGGGGAGCAGCTGTGAAGTGTAGAGCTGGCAGATGCTCCTCAGCTAGCTGCAGCTGCGCGGCCTTTGTTCCACCTCACCAGTCAGTTTATCAGGAATGTTTGGGAATGTTTGGCTCTGACAGGCATCTCTGAGGAAACGGTAAACAAACCCAAAGACAGGTTCCCAGGAATCTGGGTAAAAAAAGTTATTGTAATAGAGTGATCTTACAATCTTTTATCCTTCACGTCAGATTTCCTCAGCACAGACTGAGACAGACTGATGCTAACAGAGCAGCTCATGCCAGCATGTGATACAACATTCAGAGAGATGGATGCGTTTGAAGTACCTGAGTTCCTTTCCCACACCGATCATCTTGTCATCTATTTTCAAAGTGCTCCCAGTGGCCTTTTTAATTAAATCAAATCACAATATTTATCAACTAACTGATAGAAGTCCAATTTACAAACAAACCTTCAAAACATTTTTATTTTAATTTTGTATTATAATTGAAGCTAAAGAATAAACCGAGTCATTGTTGTGATTAAACAATTCCGTAACACGTCAGATTACTGTCAGGATGGCCGAGCGGTCTAAGGCGCTGCGTTCAGGTCGCAGTCTCCCCTGGAGGCGTGGGTTCGAATCCCACTTCTGACAATGATCTTTTTCTTTAGGTCCTCTTTATTGGTGAATGTTTTCATTTACCTCATTGTTGAAACGAAGCCATTGCATTGTTTTTTAGATATTCACTTTTTTGACCAAAACAGTTCTATTTTTACACAGAAAGCCCAGCATGTGGGAGCAGAGAACACATTGTCTTCTCTTTTTCTAAATAAATAATTTCTATTTTTTTTGAGGAAACAAACTTTTTTTGGGTTTTGCTTTTCTTCTCCTTGCATAAATATGCATCTGGTCGGCAGGTCCAAGTGCGCACGGATTGGGTCGGTGACAGTAAACGGCTGCTGATTGGTTGATTTGTTGAGAAGCTTAAGAAATGTAAACGGATGTAAAATTTGTTTTTATTTCTACACTTAAAACGTGATAAATAGCTTTAAAAAAAAAAAAAAAAAAAAAAAAATAGAGAGAAAAAAAAAAAAATTGAGCATGAATACAACGTCATGACGCCAGTTAAGGTGTTCGCTGATTGGTCAAAGCAGTTCAGGAAGCGCTTTGATATTTAAATTGTAGGCGGGGTTTTGTCGCAGCTGCTTCAACATCAGCGGCGGAGACGACACAGGTGTGTTCAGGTGAACAACAGAGCTTCGCATTTACCTGAGCTGGATTGTTTCGTTTGCTCATCGAAGCAGCGCCGCTTCTTCATCATGTTTGACCTGAAGAAGAGGAGCAGTTTGACCCTCAGAGGCTGCCGTGAGTCGGAGGAATTCAGGCGCGTGGCGGTCAGACGGAAGAACAGCGCAGCGGTGGTGGCGTCAGGTGCTTTCAAATTTAAGTGTGATTTAAATGTATTTTTTAATCGGGTTTCCCCCCCATATTTTTTAAACGAAAAATTAGTCATGTTTTGCCGTTTCCTTCCTTATTTTGATATACATTTTCTAAATTTGGGTAAATTTCCTCAGTCTTGGTACTTTTTTTTAAACATCTAATTTTAAATTTATTTGTAAAAAAATAGAACATAAAACTGCTTGTCTTTTTAGTAGATTTTTTAAAATGATTTTAAATCTAAGTTTATAATTGATAGCATTTACTGATATTTATTTTAGAGTCCATTAATATTTACAAAAAACTCATTTAAAAGACTCCTTCGGGTAAATAAAATATAAGCTAAGGGAGTATTTAAATGCCTCCAGAATGTTTTTACTATAAAGTCGAATTTTTTTTAAAGATATAATAACAAAATTAGTCGTAATTGACAGAGATTTGGGTTGCTGTCGCCTTAAATCGCGTTAACTCTCCTGTTTGTGAAAACAAAGCCTCTTTGTGCATTCATGACCATTTTTAAACGCATTATCATTGCAGTGACATTTCTTCCCACTGATTGTCTGAACTTTGCCTGTCTGTGTGTTACCATTTGTTGAGTTAATTCAGTCAACCCATAAACACAGAGCTTCACTGTATATTTAAGACCCACTCAGATGAAAATGGCCTTTTTGGTTGAGTGAACATGGTTTTATGGCATTTTTCTGACTTTGGAGGACATTCGGTTAAGTAAATTGAGCTTAAAATTGCATTTATGAGTATTTCTTTATTTCAGTTGTAGTAAATCAGGGTGAAACGCAAAAGCAGTTTGAAAAAAAAATTGTAATTGTGATGTAGAAAACATGCTGAGTGAGCTACAAGCTCCCTCATGCACCCCATTCTGATGCATCCACTTACAGATGAATAGATCCACGAATGTCTTTGTTTTCCTCGTCTGCGCTGGAATCTGGATCAAAACTGTACGACTGGAAAGCTCAGATATTGCTCGCCATTTTTGTATCTCCACTAACGTTGGGTTGGGGGTGTGAGGGGCTATAGGATGACGGGAAGTAGAGGTGGGCTTACTCAACACCAGCAGTCCCGCCTACACAGATTTCCTATGAGCTCCTGCCACTCTGCAGAAATTATGTTCTAGAAAATTAGTTTTTGTTTTTTTTTTTTTTTTTTTTTACATTTTGGCTAAAAACAGCATAATCATAATCAAGACCACTGGGAACGCCTTTAAAATAGATGAAAAAAACGATTGGAGTGGGTCTTTAACCCACTTCTAATGCTATTGGAGCTTAAATTTGTGCATTATAAGAGATTTGTTGCTTTGATTGGCAGATGGTTTTAACGAAACTCACTTTTTTTTCCACTGGAAAGCCTGTTGTTGAATTGGAACTCTAAAAGGGTGACACACTTCAGGCTTCTTCTCTGCAGCTTGGAAAACAATTTAAAAGTGAAATCAAAGACCATCATTACCAGCTAGATGTAAGCAGATTAATAATTTTATAGGTTTATTATCCATTTCCATGCATTAAAAGAAGTAAGAATTTCTATCAAAGTGGTCAAGGGAAGTATAAAACTTTTTTTTTTTTTTGTCTTTTTTCAGTACTATTTACATGTTTTAGTTGTTCCTACATAAACTTTTTAAAGGGGCCAGTTTTACATTTTTCTGACAATAATCAACAGAACAGGTAAGAAAAACAAGTATTTCCATTATAATAAAAAGAGCAAGTCATTAAAAACCAGGATCAGCATTAGTCAAATGTTGCACTTTAGATGAATGATTGACAAAGTTTAACTTTCTTTAATAAATCAATAGGAACTGTAAACTTAAATGTCAGGAAAGTAGATATTCAGTGCATCTTTTTTTTTATGGGACATTTCAATGTTACATTTTTGCAGATATCTGATGGCTAACATTTTTCAAAAACACATTGACCAGCCAATATTGTAACCATTATTTTCATTTATTGAAAGTCAAAAGAACTCAAAATTCCACCTTGTTTTTGACCAAATTAGCACTAAGCAAATCAAGACACCGGTATGTATTATTTCTACTTAAAGATCTCTAAGAATGTAGCGAAGCGCCTGTCCCTGCCATGCACAGTTCATATTGACCAATTTAACTAAATGAATGTAATTCATACATTAATGATCAGATTAGGATGACGTCTGCTTTTATTGGTGATCCTATTAAGTAATTATGTTGCTGTTTAGAACAAAATTCATTCGATTCTGACTCGACTTGTTCCTTACTGAAAGTGAAAACGGCCTAAATGAAAAGCACAAACCAACCTTTCCAAATCATTTTTTTTCTTGATCCCCTCTTTTTTTTAATGGTATTTGTGTTTAAATATTATTAATGAGCCAGATCTGAATCTCTGAAAACTACCTGAAAAATACTATAAATCAAAAGAATCAATTAAATAACAATAAAGTTTCATTGTCTGCATAAAAATAGTTTCAAAAACTGCAAACAATTTGAGCAAGATGGTTAAAATACAACATGTAGAACCTAACACTGAACCTTGTGGAACTCCACATAACAAATTCATTTAGTTCAAATTTAAAAATAGACTTGATTCTGTATATTGGCAGTGATTACCAGCCCCACAAAATATTTTAAGCTCCCACTCCAACCAAATATTTTTTTCTTTTGTAAAATTGTTCCCAATAGTCTTTTAATGACAATGTGTGAAATTTTTAACCAAAAAAAAAAAAAACCTTTGTCATTTTTTTTTTTAAGACACATTTTGTGCCCAGCAGCAGTAACTCATTAAAAATACTATTCTGGTCTGTGGGCGGGACTGTTGGCTCGGAGAAACCCCGTCCTCTCCCCCTCCCTGTATCTGGTAGCTCTGTCTGCGCGCTCACGTGCGAGCTGAAAGCCCCAAGCCAGCATTAGCGGTGCAAAAATAATCAGCAATATTGATCAATCCAGCCGTACAGTTTTGAATGTGCACAAGGCAGAGGAGCGGAGTGGTAAAGGACTTTGGCACGCCTGGTCGGTAGCTGTGTCATCTGGTTTTCTGATCCAACGCGATTTGAATTAAGAAATAAATACGCAGTTTTGATCATAAATTCTTTTATATAGGTCCACTATTTTGAGAAAAATGTTACAAGAACATGTTAAAAACACAGACCATGTTGGTATGTGTGTGGTGAGGTGTTCAAGGAGTCCTTTGCCGTTCCTGTAACGCGATGTACAATGGTTTTCCTTCGCAGGTGCAGGCAGTGGAGTGTGCGGCTCCTACAGCTATGGCGCTCCTCATGACAAAGCTTGTGACTCTGAAGTGGGACCAAAGGATGAAAAAAGCCCACTGACTAAATCACTGTTTCCACAAGGTTGGTGGAGATTCACAACACTCCAGACTGTATGGCTTTTACTTCGAGTTAGAGGGATTATTTTTGTGAATGTTGACTTTTTGATTTCTTTAGGGTCCCCTAAGCCAAGTTGCCTGAAAGATCAAGCGGGTCCTGCAGCAAACGCACAACCTCTTCAAGTTAACCCCACAACAAAAGATTTGACGACTAATGGAGATCACAAGGTTTGGTTGACCCATGTCAGTCCGTCCCATAACTGCAGAAGCTCACCAAGTCCAGTCAGAGGCCAAATAAGTGAATTTCAGAGTGGAGTCTGCGTGGCAGACATCAGTCCCTCCAGCCGAGGAATACCAAAGATCACCAGCTGTCCGCTCCTCAGATCTCCCAGTCCGGGCAAAAGAGGCATTCAAAGTTACAGTCCACTGAGAGACGGAGGCCACAGCCCTGCCAAGCTGTCCCCTAGGAACCGCAGTCCTTTCTTGGGAAAGCTGAGAACGCCAAGCCCTGTTCAGAAGAGTGGTACAAACGTTTCTCCTAAATACTCCAAACCCGTACTAGGACTTACCAGAACCCCAAACGAGACGGAGAAACAGGACAAAAGAGCCAAGAAGTGTTGGAGTGTCCCTGATCTGACTGTTTGTGGGGATGTGGACAGGTAGATCTGATTGCTCCATCACCTAAATCAACTCGATCGCCTTAACTTTGTAACAATAGAGCTCATTGTTTACGCCATCAACATCAGCTGATTCTGTCTAGAAGAAAAGTAGCTTTTCCCTGTTACGCAACACTTTATGGTAGTCGAATTTGTTTACGCAATTACCATAATTCCAGTGGATTTTGTCGTGGACAAAAGCGGCTCTGCGCTATTGTGTAACACTTTACAACAGTATTTACGCAATCAACGTAAATCAGCTTATTCTGTCGCAAGAAAGTAGCTTTGTGCCGTTATGCAACATGGTAGTAACGCAGTTACCATGATTCAAGCAGACTCTTTCACTGAAAAAGTAGCTTTGCACTGGAATGGCAAAAACGATTGAAAAGTCACTTTTTTGGTGACAGAATCTGCTGGAATTATGGTAGTTGCGTAAACGGTCAACAGTTTGAGTTACGGTAGGTCAAAGAATGTGTTGTTTGGGTATTGCAGCTGACATCTGTGGTGTTAAAGGGTAACACAGCATAAGGCTGTCACTAATGATTATTTTAGTGGTCGATTAGTCACAGATTATTATTTTTGATTAGTCAACAATAACTGTTTACGTAAACTGATGTGCAAAAGGTGACCATGCTGGTACTCGGTCCATGGAGGTGTGCATCATGTATGGTGCTTATGCTCGGCGTATGATGCATTAACAGAGACTGTTAATGCACAAAAAAGCCATAATTGACCAAGTCTCTATATGGATGTATTGAATTAAAATGACCATCATTTATACTTTTATTCAGAACAGGAGATCAGAACCAACAAAACTGATAAAAACACAAAGATTTAGACAGAAAGAAATGGTGTTTGTCACTTTAAACAAGTTTGTTTTTTGGTCATCTTTCTGGTTAACTTCAGCAGTAAACAAACCTAAACATCACTGTTGTTTTAGATCATTTAAGAACAAATCCTGAAAATATTCTCCAGTTTTTCTGTTCTCACGGTTCTGCAACACAACGTTCTAAAGCATCACATTTCAGTGCAAAGCCGTTATGAAAAACCGCTTTTCTCCACGGCAGAACCAGCTGATTCACATTGATTACGTAATCACTTCACTATGCTTCGCTGCATATCAGCATGACGCTGCTTTTCTCCGCATCACAATCCACTAGAATTACGGTAATTACGTAAAACTGAAGAGTTGGCGCAGAGAAAAAGAACGTAAACACTGGGGCTAAAGCTCCAGTTAGTAAATTAGTTTTCTTAGAACTTATGTCAGTAAATGGAACTTCAGTCTCGTTTTTTTTTTCAACTACAAAACGCACTCACTAGTTTTACTTTGAAAATAGGAAGCTTCAGCGGCACTTTACTTTGAAGATTTGTTTATTTCCGGTGATGGCACCGTGCATTCGGCTTATTTTTACTTTATAAACTTGAAATCCACCATTATTCTGCATTTCAGATGAAAAACTACTTTTTCCACTAATTGAATTTTTACTAAACTCAATGATTTTTATAAAGATCATGAATCAGCGATCTTGAACGTCACTAATACTATTACTCACATTTTGGGATCGGATTGAGCATCAGAGTACTCAGATACTCGTTACAGACCAGTAATAGCACGATGATAGAAAACATGAAACCCATTCTCTAATAATAAAATGTCTGTACAAACTAGCTTGATGAAGATGTCAAGGACAGGAAGACACTAAGACCGTGGGATGCGACCTTCAGGTGATCATGCACGGCTGTTGCTCTGTCGTGAAACGTCCATTTGTATCTATCTTCTTCTATGGTTGAGGAACGGCTACACCGCCTTCAAAACTTCCTGTTGTGCTTTGCAATCCAAATGACTTTGTGCTGGTGGTTCTTAGAATCCTTTAAAATGACCACCAAAAAAATAATAATAATGCGTCGACAGTACCAAATTAGCTGGGTTTTTTTTTTAAGTCGACTAGTTGATGACGTCAACTAGTCACTGACCACCCTAACACAGTGTTCAGTAAATGATTTTTCCTTTGCTTTTTTTTAACCCCCAGAATCCCTGTTGAAAAAATGGAACGCTCCCCTTTGAAGCTCCTACAGTCCACCAGCTGTAACGGACCAGGCATCACCATCAAACCCCCCTCTGAGCTTAAGTTCAGCCCAACCGCTACAAGGAATGACATGGAGCCTTCCCAACTTCGAATGAACGAGAGGATGCACAGGAGCGACGGGGCACCAGTAGAGGAGGTGCATGTTGGTAATATAATTGAAGAGAAGACACCCACGAGGTGCGGCTCCAGGTTCTTCTGCGAATGGACCAAAGCAACTGCAGAACCTGAAATGAAAGAAAATCACAAGGTGGCCGAAGGTGGAGAACCAAAAGAGGAAAGTGAAAGTAGGCTGTACCACATCGCCAGCGAACTCTTGCAGACAGAGAGAGCTTATGTGGCTCGTCTGCACCTGCTTGATCAGGTAAGTGCAGCCCTATTTTTATTTTTAATCTAATTCCAGAATCGCTTTGCTGTCCAGTAAAAGAAAACTAGTTCCAACTGACAGATACTGAAGAACATGGAAACCACAGGAATGACTGATTCCAGATCAGTTTACCAGGTTGAACCTAAAATGGTGAATGGCCTAGACTTGTACAGGGCTCAACTGGATTTTTCAATGGTGCGCCTAAAAACAAAACAAAACAAAGAAATCCATGGTCGCAGCGCTGCGCTCAGCCCTTCTGAGGGAAAAAAAAAAACATAATTTCAGCGACTTTGAAAGTCTAATTCCTGTGTGTGCGCAGGTGTGACATACCTCAAATACGTGTTTTTGTTAATGAGAATGTAGCCACCTTGGTTGTGATGTAGTTGTGCTGGATATCCAAACGTGTGATGAACTCGCTGAAGATGCGTTCAGCTGCACTGTTCCCAGACTTGTTTTTGGTCTGGTACGCCAGGGCATACCTAGTGGTGGTCTACAATGACAAGGATGTATTCATATCCCCCTTTGCTGGGTTCTAGATGGAGACAGTCAATGCAGACCAGATCCAGTGGTGAAGTTGATGTGATGACGCCAAGAGGAGCACAAACTGTAATTGTTGATTTCCTGTTGATGATATGTGGACATTTTTTTTGTATCAAAGTCCTCAATCTCCTTTTTCATGTACAGCCAGTAGAACCTTTCTCTTTCCAAGGCTAGTACTCTCCCTGTGTCTACATGTCCCATGTTGTCTTGTAGATGTTTTAACACGGTCTCATTGTACTTTACTGGAAGCACTAATTGTTGTTAACACTGCCGATACAAGAGTCAATTTTCAAATTGCAGCTTATTCCACTCCTGTAGCACTTTTCTTGTCTTCTTTACAGAGTTTTTGATTTCATTTGTCCAGACTGGCACTTGCTCTTTGAGTCTAATTATTTAACCAAAAAATGTATCCTCGTTTTGTGCTTTTGTGAGTTCTTTGAGGTTTATGGAGGGAACAGAACTGTTCCTGGTCCTGAGCTGAACACACATTTGTGATCAGAACCAAAGCTGCGACTCATGAAGCATCCTTTTCCTGTGCTGCTTTGACTCCATTCCATGTGGCTTGAATCACATGCAGTGACGGTTGTTCGGTGCATTTCGGATACAAACTTGTCAATATTGAGTGGCAGACGAGTGGCGATGTGTCAGCATCGCCGTTTGCCTTCCTTGGTCTGTAGTTGACCTCAAAGTTAAAGTCTGACCACTCCCCAACTCAATGATGTCCCACAGTGTTGAGCTAGGCTGTGCTCATAACATAAGTTAGTGGATTGTTGTCTGTGTTGATGGGGAAGAACAGGGCATAGGACAAGTAGTCTCTGAAACGTTGATTTGATTTGAAAATGGTTTATTTCAAGCAGACAAGAAAAATATATAAGACTTAAGTAACACAATCAACAACAATAACGATTTGCATCAGTAGTCATGTCAAACATAGGATAACTAGGCATCAGAAGATTGACTGCTTGAAAGGGAGTTGGAGGAAGCGAACTTGTATAATCCCACCCCGACTCGACCATACCATTTACTTTACATTAGAAATCAACCGGTTCGTAACTAATAATCAGGTGTTTATACTGTACTGACAGTAATACAGGTCATTAAACATCCTTGAGTAACAGTCATACTGCTTTGCATGTAAGTACAACACTATTTTAGACTTGATTGGAGCATATGCAAAAAAAAAAATAATAATAATAATCGGTGATGTGAACAAGTCAGTATAGAGAGATCATTTTTTTTCTTTTTTTTTGCAGAATAGTTTCATCAAAAGAATCAGTGATGTGAATAAATCAAAAATAATAATAATTATATATAAAAAAAATTTAAAATCAAATAAATGCTGATTATTTTCATCAGAGAGTCATTTCTTCAGATCAGGTATGAAAAGAGACAACAATAAATCATTTACTTTAATCAGATATAAAGAATCAATCAGTGCAGGTTGTTTTTATTAGAAGATTTCCTTTGTCATGAATCACACTTTAAGGAAACGTGTCAAGTGATTTGATTCAAGCCTTTGGCCAAGACGGTATTCCTGCGTTCTGCTGCCTGATTAACAGCCGTCCTTCTGGTTCGAACAGGGTTTATAAAGTTCTCCTCGTTGTTATGGCTGCAGGCTTTGTTTGTCAGGTCCATTGTCCTTCACAGCAAGTAAGTTGAGCTCGAGTTGTCTGCAGGGCAGAAATCACTGCTGAAAATCATGTCAAAGTTGATCTAAGAGTCTGTGGAAGATCCGGGGCGCCATATTTTCTTGAAATCATTTTTGATTCTTATTTCGCATCAAATAAAGGCTCAGATGTCTGTGACCACACACGTCTCAAAGTCATTCATGTTGGTGATAACCATTGGCTTAATCAGGTCCGGTGGACCAAGTGGTTTTACATAGATCCTGGAATTCAGCGCCTATGTGCTCTGGATCTGCTTTTTCCGCTTCAGGAGTCTGGCATGTTTAGCCAAATATGCGTTAAATTTGGATAAATGATCATTAAAGAAAACAGCAGACCCTTTTAGCAGTCTTCTTTGCTTCATTAGGACGATTGGAGACCTTTTGTCTTTGGTTGGTAGGACTGCTGTGCTGTTTGGTTTGATGTCAACTTATAAACAGACTTGGCAATGCGCAAAGTCTTAAATGTAGCTACAATAATAGCTCAGGGAACCAAGTAGACGTCTGTTAGGCTCAAATAACCTCAAACATTTATTTCTGCAAAAGAAGGAAGACGGAGACAGGTTCATTTTACTTGAAAGGAGAGACGGAGAAGAGGTGCCCCAACCGCCTCTGAGCATCCCCTTCCAGACCCTTGCTATTAAAATCTGGGAATGCCCTAGTTACAATCAGATGCAGCTCTGAAGGAGGGGAAAAGGAAAGAAAAAAAAAAACCCAGCTGCACCAGGGGACGAGAGTTGTACATAGTTACAGCTTCTCAGCTCAGCTTGTTATCTCTGTATCTTGTCATTCTCCCCGCAGCCAGTCTCTCAGTCACAGGCCTTCAGGATAAGCAAAACAGCACACTGCACAGGTTCAGAGCAAGCCACATTATTCTAACACAATGATAGTAAGAATCTAAGAACTCTTTTGTGTGCAAAGCTTCTGCTTCATTGCGAAAAGCATAGCATGGGCATTATCACGTTTCGGGCGCTGATTGTAGGTCCTGCAAATGGATGACAATAGAATTTAGAATCTAGATTATGTACAGTTAACTCAAACAGCATCTCACATTCCCGACTGTCTGAGGTGTTTTTGTTTTTAGTGCTTGAACTGCCTTTCTGTCTTTTGGATCAATCCTTACTCCCTCAACTGACACAAGATGACCAAAATATGTCACTTCTCTGTGAAGCAGTTCACATTTTCCAGCTCTCAGCTTCACACCACATCTCTGAAGCGCTTTCAAATCTTGCCTAACACCCTCAACATATTCTTCAAAAGTTGGGGCGTAACACATCATGTCATCTAAGTATGGAACACAACAGTATCTCTGAGTGAGCTTAGCATCTCCTCCATGCTTCTCTGGAAGGCAGCGGGTTAGCAAGATCTTGTATGTACTCTCACTTCAGAAAACAAGGGACTTGGGGAAAGAGGAGTAAGCCTTTTTTACCTGGATGGCATCTTTGAGGCAGAGTGACATTTATTTGTAAGCTAGGGATGCAGCCAAGATCATCAGCATCCTTTGCAAAAGCTGCAGACTGATCATAAAACATCTTTGCTACAATCTCTTGTTGTTCTTTCTCTAGATGACTTAAATTGGAACAATCAGAACTTGTGGTTGCCACAAAGTTTGCGATGGGCTTGTCTCTGCGCTGGCAACCGTGACTGTCTGTCTCAAACTCTCTTAGACCAGGCCAGAGAAATGGAGCACAGATGACCTGAGTTAGCCACGCCCACTGAGTTTGATGGGACAGTTTATCAGATAACGTGATGAAATGGTGTGACCCAGATCATGAAATGGGTCAATAAATCATGAAATGTTTAATTAAATAAAATGAAATAAATACATGTTTATTAAATAATTTAAAACTGCATTTTAATGAAATAATGATACATTTAATGACACTTTTAATTATTTAATGCCAATTTTAAATGATTAATGATATTTTTATTTAACAATTTAATGGCATATATTTTTATTTAATACTCTCTCTTCCATCCCACACTGGCCATGAAATAGATAAATGTTTAAATGTGCTTTTTAATGGCAATTTTAATATTTTAATGCCACATATTATGTACAAATAATTTTTCAGGTTTTTCATTTTTAATAAATTTGTAACAATTTCAAAAGAACTTTTTCAGCATTGTCATTATGGGGTGTTTTTCAAAGAATTTTTCAGGAAGAAAACTGATTTAATCTATTTTGAAATTAGTCTGTGACATAAAAAAATGTGAGAATTGAGGCTCTGAATACTTTCTGGATGCACTGTAATATACCATTCATTTCTGTTTGGCTAACATTCGCATGACAGTTATTTAACATTAGGCTGTTTTAAAGGCAAAAGGGTGGAGTTGGCTAGCGATGTCCCCGTTAGATTAACTGCGGCAGCTCCATCTATTAGATCTAAATGTTGGCACCATTTACCATCCCTGTAATTGGTTAAACATCAAAACTGTCAGAAAACCATCACCCCAATGTTAAACTGAAGTGATTGTTGTTAATCACTTACTCTTGAGTCCTCTAGAGAGCCGATTCTACCGTCCATTGACTGAATGTATTACGTTTCTTCTTCTGAAACTCTCGCGTGTTCCAATAACTCATTTTAGTAGGACCCAAAATATGAGGAACTCTGTGTGCTTCTGATTAAAATATCTTTTAAATGTATTTTATTTGAATTGTCTTAAAGATTTTTACACTTAAATATAAAAGGATGGTGCACTGTGTTACTAGTAGGCCTACATGACTATTGGTATTAAATCTCATTGTGGATGGGTGGCCTCTTTAGGTTTGGGGTAGCCAACATTTTATTGAGGAGGGCACTGGCCAACACGTGGGAGCGTCTCTACCGCAAAGAACAACAGTCCAGCTTTTTAAAAGGAAAGTTTGTATTTTTTTCTACACAAACGTTAGTGTGTTTTGTTTGGTTGTTTTATCTCCTCCTCTCAGGTCTTCTGTTTGCGGCTCACAGAAGAAGCAGAAAGAGGCTCGTTTCCTCCAGAAGTCATCAGAAATATCTTCTCCAACGTTTCATCCATTTATTCCTTCCACAGTCAGTTTCTTCTGCCTGACCTGGAGAACTGCATGTGCCACTGGTGAGTCTATATCGACATTTCTTTCATAAAGGTGACAAATCCATCTAGTTTTGTTTATTTCTTTCAACAGTCTTCCAGTTTTGGTAAAGTGAAAATGTTTGAAGGTCACTTATCCAGCCAGACATCTTTGTTAATAGTTAGAAAAATGTATTTATATTTGTTCACGTAGAAGTCTGGTCAAAGTTAGTCTGCCTTTTATTTTGAAAGCTTTTCTAAAAGGAAAAAAAGCTGTCAAATGAAATGCCCAAAACATTTACAAAGCTACATTTTAAAACTAAAATGGTGATAAATCAAATGCTGATTTATGTGTTTAACTTAAACATAAGACGACATATAAAAGCTAGACCTGCACAGTAAATATCAACATTTTATCGCATTGCAAAAGATGGTGAAAAGCCCAATAAGTGGTTACCTTAAATGTTTATACAGATGCTTGAACAGAGAAACCATTGTTTTCAAAATAAATCCCAACACAAACTGTCTGCAGTGTTTTTAATGGCTGTCCATATTAATGGTAAATGGCACATACTTGTTTTGCACTTTTATACCTTACTTGAAGGCTCAAAGCACTTTAGTCACAGCCCCCTTCACATACGCTCACACACTCTGCTGCTGAACACTGGCACCAACCTATAACCACCAGCGGCAATGTGGGGTTCAGTGTCTTGTCAAAGAACACTTCACCACATGGTTGGGCAAGGAGCGAATCAAACCTGCAGTTTTCCGATCAGAGGTCAACCGTCCTTTTCCGCACCGCGGCCGCCCTTTGTTAGTTTTAGCCAATTTTAGCAAGATGGTTCCAAACTAGAGCAAAGGTTTTTAAGAAACCCTGTGGATTTAGTTTTGATTAAATGTTGCCATTATTACCAGTATTGTTTCATATTCAAAAATGCCAAAAATTCATGATCAGTGGTTTTATGTGCAGATCATGGTAGATGGTTTGGACATGTTGAGAGTAGGAACCGTGTTTTTCTTTTTTGTATTTTGTCCTGTCCAGCAAATAAAACAAAGATTGCAGCTGTGTGTTTTTTGTGGTGGACATCTTTGCTTTTACAATAGAGGTTGTTACTCTTTCGAGTGTGTTAACATAAACCCTGTAGCTGCAAAACAAGCAGGGCGGTAGCTCACGAGGAACAGGGTTGAAAACCCCTGGTATGGGACCAGATTGAAGTCTCCTCCTATTATAATTGTAGAGCTGGGCTGGACCACATTTGATTTTCAATTTTAATTATTTTTTGTCTTCTTTCTTTTACTTTCTTGAAAAAGAAAAGCAAATGACAGAATATATTTAACAAACTATTTCATTGTATCATCTCCTTTGGAAATATTCTCAAACACAAAGTTCAATTAAATACAAGCTGTAGAAATGTTTGTAAAAACAATGCAGCAGATGTTTTGTGAGCTCCCACTAGCTTGAGCATCTCATAAAGAGAAATTCTTCTCGCACTTGACAGTATCTGTTTCAGCTGTTGAAACAAATTTGTCGTACTCCCACTTTTGACAGCTACAACCTTCAAACAGCGTTTTCTGCGTGTAGTTTGATGCTCCAAGTTTGGAGTCACAACCCCACTGGTCAACATATCTTTACTCACCAGCCAAGTTGGCCGGTAGATGAAAATGTTTAATTTTTTAAAGAAAATTAAGTTGCATAAAAGTAATGTATTAATAGTATGAATTCATATTTCATGTCACCTAACTGTAAACTCAAATTAAACATGCTGAGAAAACAAGGACAGATTCACTAGAGAACTGCAGGTTGACAAAAAATTTACTTTTTTTCCTAAGTCTGCCTCCAGATGTTAGATAATGTTTGTTAGTGCTGATAAAGTTTCATTCAAAGTGGATTCATGACTGTTATTGTATTTAGAAAATACCATTGTTATGAATGTCCCATGAATTAAGTTAGTTGTTTATCCACCACGTCTTAAAGTCTGCTCTGTGAAAATGTTCTCTTACTTTAAACCCATTTGTGGTCACAAACTGGCGACATGCAGAACAGCTCGTTAGCATAGCATTGGTCGTAGCATGAAAGCATAAATGTTTAACAACATCACTGTCTCCAAATCAACACTTTTTAAAAAACCAGCTGGTTTATCTTCCATTTCTGTTCGGATCCTGTTAAAAATTACCACGTCCAGTGGCTCCATCAGCCGAAGCTAAACACTACACAGAAGTGTATAGAAGTAACGAGAGTGGGGGTAGGGGGCACGTCCCATTATGTCTCATGCACTTGTAAATATTGCACAATAAGCCAATTTTAATTTTTTTTTTTCTCAGCCTTACGGAAGAAGCTCCTCTGCCTGCTGCCGTTTTCACATGTGCTTGTCTTGAGAGACAGACGGACTGACTTTATTCTGAACAACGGAAGCCCAAGAATGCAAAGTGCTGAGAGAATAAAATCGCAATCTAAAACAACACATTTGAATTAATCGATTACACAGATTTATCGCCCATCTCTAAATATATATGGGTCAATTAACATATAACAATGGTGGGCTAATTTATGTAATCCAGTGAGGGTTCTTGGGGAAGACCCTTAAGGCTACTGCCTACCTCAGAACAAATGAGACAATGAAACGCATGTTATGCCGGCTCAGACGTCGCCCGGCCAAACTTGGTCTGTGTCAGGTGATGGGGAACCAGAACACCTTGATGGAAAGTGGGCTACTGGAACAAGTCGGAAATTGACTTAATGTGAGAACAAAGTTCTGTTGGAACAAGGTTCTGTTGGAATGCTACTACTCAAAAAATCCTACTCAGAGAGGTTACTTGTAGAGAATGTAGAGTGAATAGATGCTTCGAAACCTACAATTAAGGCTAACTGCCAAACGACCAGTAGCTCAGTGTTCTAACATCCACAAACGGAAACTGGTATCACAACTTGAGATTGACGAAGTACAACACCATGTAACACCACGGGAGAGCCACAACATCAGGTCAGAGGAGGCTATACCACACTCCCAACTAGAACTTGAGAACACAGCCCCAATAATCACCGTTATGATGAGCGAGGCAAGACCTGAAAGATGAGAACATGTCTAGAATGAACACCAGGCAAGCCAGACACCAATTACAGCGGTTGAGTGAAGTACCACCTTTAAGTCTCTTGGAAACTGAATGCAGCATTGAGGGCAATTCCTACCACAACAATCACAGAAACCAACGACCTGATTTACACTTCAGCAGCAGTGATCCTTGAAATGCTTGGCTGTAAGTCCAACCATGGGAGAAAACAATGCCCACCATGGAAGCAACGGTTGGAGGCTAAGCGCAAGACAATTCTGAGGATATTGAGTCAGATGACAGAGGTCCAAAGAGGTGCTATGAAAAAGAAAGTGCCTAAGAAATACAGCCAAACTGCCAAACAAAGGCTCCTGGCCTTGAGCAGCCGCCTAAAGAGGTACACAAGAGACAATGAAGCCAGACGAATAAACGAGCTGTATGGAACTCAACCTGCGAAAGTGTACGCTCACTGTCAGGGTCAAAACAGCTGAGCAGACCCACCAAGGCAGGAAACGGAACAGTACTGGAAAAGAATATGGGAGAAAGAGACGGCACATAACAGCAATGCTCAATGGCTGGTCTCTATGAGAAAAGAGTACAGTAACCTCCCTGAACAGAATCCAGTAACCATCACAGTAGCAGACATGCAAGAAAGAGCTTCAGGTATTAAAAACTGGACAGCACCGGGCCCTGACATGATACAGGCATACTGGCTTATAAAACTCACTGCACTCCATGAGCGCCTGGCAGCACAAATGAACTAGGAGATGGAACTCACCCTGAATGGTTAACGGAATGGAGAACAATCCTGATCCAGAAGGATCCTCAAAGGGGGCAGTCCCATCCAACTACCGGCCAATAACTTCTCTCCATAACATGGATGATCATGTCAGGCATCATTGCAACCAAAATACATTGCCACATCGATCAATTGATGAGTAATGCACAGACAGGCATTGGTAGAGATTCCAGAAGAGCCAAACACCAACTCCTGGTTGACAGAACAGTCGCTCAAGACTGCAGGTCATGACACACCAACCTGTGCACAGCCTGGATTGATTACAGTAAAACCCATGACTCAGTGCCACACACCTGGATCACTGAATGCTTGGAGCTGTACAACAACAGGACTCTGAGTACCTTCATAGGAATTTCAATGAAGTTGTGGAAAATTACCCTTGAAACCAATGGCAAGCCACTTGCACAAGTGTCCAGATGTTGCATATACCAAGGAGACACTCTGTCTCCAGTGCTGTTCTGCATAGGTCTGAACCCCCTCAGCCAAATAATCAACAAGACTGGCTATGGATACCGGCTAAGAAACAGGGCAACCATCATTCACCTCCTCTACATGGATGACATCATGCTATACGCAAAGAGCGAGCTTGACTTTTACCCTGATCCACACCACCAGGATCTACAGTACTTACATTGGGATGTCATCAGGCTTGAGAAATACAGTTGGATGGTGACAGAGAAGCAAAGTAGTCCATACTGAAGGAGTCTCACGCCCAGAAGGAACAATAGCAGACATTAAGGACAGTTACAAGTACCTTGAAATTCTACAGGAACATGGCAACCTGGAGCAAGCAACAAGGAAAGCCGCAACAGCCAAATTTCTCAGAGTAAAACAAGTCCTGAGAAGCCAGCTCAATGGCAAGAACAAGACAGGTGCAATAAGGAGTTATGCACTGCCAGTCATCAGATACCCTGCAGGAATAATCAGATGGCCAAAGGAAGAGATGCAGACCACTGATGTTAAAACACAAAATCTCCTCACATGCATGGAGGGTTCCATCCCAAATCCATTACCCTGAGACTGTATGCTAGCCGCAATGGAGGCAGAGGACTAGTGCGCGTGGAAGCCACTATCCAGGATGAAACATCGAAGATGCATGAATACATAAAGCTCATTGTCCCAACTGACAGTGTCTCAGGCAATGGAAAGCGGATGATTCGGTGCTGGAGGACAGACCCTCATGGAGGATAAGCACCTGCATGGGATGTACCACCGAACCATAACTGAAGTGGTTTATATCACGAAGTCCAACCAATGCCTGTAAAACGTTGGCCTACAGCACAGAAGCACTCACCCTGGTGGCTCTGGAACAAGCCCTGAGCACAAGAGTGACAGAGGCTCAGATTTACCACACCAGACAAGACCCAAGATGTAGGCACCACCAAGGAGACACCTGAAACAAGCCACCACATAACTACAGGGTGTTAGATATTGGCTGGGAAAACATACATGGAGCGCCACAACCAAGTGGCTGGAATTGTATACAGGAGCACGTGTGCTGAAACAATTGACTGGAAACCCCAAAATCAAAATGGGAAACGCCTCAAAGTGGTAAAGAATGAGAGGGCAAAGATCCTGTGGGACTTCCAGATACAAACAGGATGGTAATGACGAACCAACCAGACATTGTAGTGGTGGATAAAGAACATAGGAAAGCTGTAGTGGTGAATGTGGAAGTAACCAAGTGATGGTAACATCAAGAAGAAGGAACATGAGAAACTGGAGAAATACCAGGGATTCAGAGAAAAACCGGAGAAAGCTTGGAAGGTGAAGGTGACAGTGGTGCCCGTGGTAATTGGAGCACTCTGGGCTGTAACCCCCAAACTGGAGGAGTGGCTACAGCAAATCCCTGAAAAGACCTCAGACATTTCAGTCTAGAAAAGTTCAGTGCTAGAAACAGCTAAGATACTGCAGGACCCTCAAGCTCCCAGGCCTCTGGTAGAGGACCTGAGCTTGGGGTGAGGTACCACTCACAGAGGGTGAGAGGGTTTTTTTTTATTTTTATTTTTTATAAACGGTGGCTTGCAAAAGTATTAATACTCCTTGAACTTCTCCAGATTTTGTCACATTACCACAAACATAAATATTTTAAAATTTCAACACACAGTGGCACACACTTGTAAAGTGGAAAGACAATTATACACAATTTCATTTTTTTTTGTTTTTTTTTACCAAATACAAAACTGAAAAGTGCAGTGTGCAAAAGTATTCATCCCCCTGAGTCAATACTTTGTGGAACCATCTTTTGCTTCAATTACAGCTGCAAGTCTTTTGGGTTTTGTCTGACAGCTTTGCACATCTAGAGACTGAAATTTTTGCCCATTCTTCCTTGTAAAACAGTTCAGTCTGAGTCAGATTAGATGGAGAGCATTTGTGAACAGAAGTTTTCAGATCTTGCCACAGATTCTGGATTAAATTTAGGTCTGGACTTTGAACCATTCCAACACATGAATACGTTTCATTTGAAGCCATTCCATTGTATCTTTGGCTTTACGTTTAGGGTGGTTGTCCTGTTGGAAGGTGAATCTCTGTCCCAGTCTCAAGTGTTGTACAGACTTCAACAGGTTTTCCTCTAATATTGCTCTGTATTTGGCTCCATCCATCTTCCCATCAACTCTAACCAGATTCCTGTCCCTGCTGAAGAGAGGCAGACCCAGAGCATGATGCTACCACCACCATGTTTGATAGTGGGTATGGTGTGTTCTGAGTATGTGCAGGGTTAGATTTCCTTCACACATAGCTTTTTGCATTTAGGCCAAAAAGTTCAATTTGGTCTCATCTGACCAGAACACCTTCTTCCACCCGTTTGCTGGGTCACTCACATGGTTTATGGCAAACTGCAAACATGACTTCTGGTTTTCTTTTAAAAATTACTTTACTTTACTTTTTTCTTTTAAAAAGTGAGAGTCCTGTGTTCTTTTTACTCTTTACTTTACTTTATACTGTGATAGTACATTGTGTATCTATATGAGATGTGAACAGCAACAGCAGCGGTGACTCCTTCTTTGTTGAGCTGACCTTCCACATAAAGCCTGCCAACAGAGATGATCGCTGGGATCCAACTTGGATGACTCTCTTTCGGAAGGGAAAGAGGACCATCCGCCATTGTAAAATGTCAGCTGGGAACGGATTATTTATGCCGAGGCTGATTTCTTTCAGTTCACATCCGCGGCTCCTCACAAATTCCTTTTGCTTGTAATGTTTAAATTTGATACGTCTCTGGCTGTTGGGTTTAGCTCCACCCATAAAGTAGACACAGTGAAAGGTGATCTTGTTGGCCGTTTCCTCGGGAACCTTGAGGTAGTCTTGAATGACGTTTTTCAGGGTTTTTTTTTTGGGATCCTCCCAAGCCTTCTCTGAAGATCCAGCATTGATTCTTTGATGTTCCGGTTGTCAGGTGAGATTTGCTCGCTCTGTTTCTTCTCCACCTCTACCTCTTGTTGCTGGCTAAATTCCAGCGCCTGAAATTCCTTGTGGAGAACCTCCATGAGTGCGATCCGGCTGTCAAGAGAAAGCAGCCTTTAGTCAATGGACTCCAGGACTTATCCAAAACTGCAACCAGGAGATGAGGCAGCTCCTGGTGACTCGTCCTGGCATCCGCGCTTAGAGGTTGGGGTGGAGGCGGCTTGTATTTTGCCCTGTCAAAACACTCGTCGATTAAAGTCTTTATAGTCCAAGTTCTTCCAGAGCCTCAGACTCAATGACTTACTGTCGAAAATGGTAGTTTTATAACGTTGGCGATTTGATCAAACAAAGTGAGACTTTTATTTTAACAAAGCAACGCTAATTTTTTAGCACGGCGGTCTCACAGGCACTTGCTGCTTCCGACTATCGTGACTCAACCAAACTGTGATGATGTTGGTAAAAGAATACTGTGGATAGATAAACCAGGGAAGAGGTCTAGAGGGAGACGAAAAGAGGAGGTTCATGGATGTAGAGGAGGAGGATGAGTGTGGTTGGTGTGAGTGAGGATCCTATCCTCTATAGATTTGAGCAGTGCTTCTCAATTATTTTCTATTTTGACGAACTTTTTTCTGTTGGGTTTTATCTCCACCATTTTGTCTTTTGGTTGACTGGGGTGACGAACAGGTCTGTCATTTGTAGAAGAATCAGTAAAAGTAAATGTTTGGATTTCCTTGGCAACCGAGGTTTTTAATAACGCCTACATTCCTAATATGTTTACCAATATATCTTGTGCTATATTCATCCAATTAGCTTAGGCCAACGGTTCATGAATAAAATAAACTGTTCAAAATCTACAACTTCTACTCAACTTCAGTTTAAATTGTAGAAGACCTCATAGGAGATATATTTGTGGCCATTTCTTCCCAAAGTCAAAGGGTAACAAAACTTCAGTTGTGGTTTTAGACTTAAGATAGCTAGATAGGGTGGTATGTGTTTTGAAATTTTGTGAAAATCCCTCAAACAAGTGTTTTTTTCCCAACGTGGAAAATTATGAAAACTGCCAAATTTCATACTTTTCCACAAAATGTTTTTTTTTTTTTTTTTGTTTGATTTGAAAATGTTTTTGCCCCATAAGAGATTCAATTTTTAATGTTTTTCTCCTGTGATGTAATGACTATTTTGGGGTGTTGTTTTTAACAATGCCTGACATTGTTTTTCAGAGGTGTGCACACATTTGGGGAGATTTGAATATGTGGATGTAATTTTTGTTCAAACGTGTATAAATAACTACGAAAACGACATGGTTCTTACGGTCCAGGACTGCTGCAGGACATTAAAAAAGCCAACTACTGACTGCATATGGTATTACGGGCAGACTTTGGACATCCCTGATCTGAGTTTCTCCTTCATAAATGAAGCAGCTTCATCATGATCTGCTCTAATACTGTACATCTTTCCCCTCTGAAGGCATGAGGGTCCTGGTCTGGGTAAAGCGCTCCTGCAGCATGCACCCTTCCTGAGGATGTACGCAGATTACGTCAGGAACTTTGATACGGCCATGGAGCTGCTGAAGACCTGGACTGAGCGTTCCTCCGCCTTTAGCACTGTCATCAATGATGTGCAGGTAAGAGATGAGTCTCTCCAGTCTCCAACCGTCCCAACCCATCATCAGATCTGATCTGGAATTTTCCTGTCTCAGAGTCAGGAAGTGTGTGGAAACCTCACCCTGCAGCACCACATGCTGGAGCCGGTCCAGAGGGTTCCTCGTTATGAGATGCTCCTGAAGGACTACCTGAAGAAGCTTCCAGAAGATGACCCAGATTATGAGTTTTCTCAGAGTAAGGATTCTGCACATTCCAGTTTTTTTCACTCTCTTCTTGTTTTACAGGAGTTTGTCTAGTTTTCACTTAATTCTGCCTTTTTTAAGCTGCTAGTTGTTTTTTTTTTTGTACTGTTAACTTTCTTCTTCCACAGAATCCTTGCAGGTCATTTCCATGGCAGCGACCCACTCAAACAGCGCCATCCAGAAAGCTGTAGGTCATTTCTCAATCTGCTTTCTCAATCCACTTGGTTTCACTTGGTCACCACTTGGTTTCCGTTATCAGTTTGTCTTGGTTTGTTTAATTTTTTTTTTTTTTTTTTGCTTTGCTAGCTTTCTTAGACTCTGAGCAAAATGTGACGCTTTTTTTCACGGCAGGAAAGCCTGAAACGCCAACTGGAGATCTACGAGATGGTCGGAGAAGAGGAGGTGGTCAACCCAACCAACGAGTTTCTCAAAGGAGGCCGTCTGCTCAAACTTGCTGCCAGGAACACATTAGCAATGGAAAGACACCTTTTCATGGTTAGACTCATTTATGTTCAGTTTACCACCACCACCTCACTGTGTGAGGAATGACAACATTACAGTCCATGAAAGACAAAAATGATGTTGAGAGATCAGGTTTATTTATCTTGAAGAGCTCCATAAAATCATCAGTAATCATGTCTCCATGTCTGCATCCATGCGATCATTCAGAGATTCTCCCAGTACAGGGAGGTCTATTGCTGGAGCTGCGTCTAAATAACGCCACTTTCAGTAGTACTTCAGTCTCTCTTCTATGTTGAGTTTGGACGCCACTCACTGATCACGTCATCAACACGGCACTGGCCAAAGCTAAGTCCGTGATTGGTTGACGCATTGTGAATTCTTTGCCAAAGTTGAGATGTTTGAACTCTAGAAACATCACACCTGCGCTACTCTAAACTCGCCGTTGCTAGACTACCGTGCTGTGCCTGATGCTTAAATCCCACCGCAGGACCTCTGATCGCGTCTGTTCATTGACCTAACCTTGAAAGTGGATGTTTCTGATGCACTAATTGTGTTGGGTGTGAATGCAGCTCAAAGAATAGTGAAAAAGATGAAATGGTATAAATTCACTTCTGCAACAATTTGATCTGCAGTAGTTTGTGCTATTTTTGTCATCATCCAAAAATAGTTGAAACCAACATTTTATGATCGCTCAGGTTATCTTGTGTTCTCGGTTTCTCTCAACAGCCCCCTTTAATGTAAATGTGTTGCTTTTTTAAATTGCTTTGCACTAACGTCTCTCCCCAGTTCAACAACTTCTTGCTGTGCTGCTATCCGAGGTTCAGCCTGGTGGGGCAGAGATTCACCGTCCGCTGCAAGATTGGAGTGGACGGCATGCAGGTTAATCAGACCACCAATGAGGATCACCCATACACCTTCCGGGTCTCTGGAAAGGAGAAGACTCTGGAGCTACAGGCCAGGTATCATGGCAAATCAATTTGGCTCGGCTCAATCAAATGAATTTGACTCCAACATATGACTTGAAATGTGCGCAAACGGTGCATAAAATGTGTAGAGGCGAGTTTTGGTCAAACAGGGCAGTTCTCTCCTCCTTGGCTATTCAAAGGCCTCGGTGATGCTGCCAGTGACCGTTTCTGTCTGGCTGCATCAGAAGTCTGACACTTCCGCTTTGGTCTCTGTCCACATCACCAGAGCCTCCAGCATCTCCAGGTTTTCTCCCTCTTTGGCCCTCTAGCAGCTCATCAGCTCCGGGCCACCGGCTCTCACAGGAAACTATGAGAAAAATAAATTCAATTTTGTGATTTCAAAGCATAGCTGTGATTCATCCAGAAAATCAACCAGGAAAACGGCTCCTCAAACGTTACCTTTGTTCGCCAGAAGTGACTCCTTCTGTTGCTCCTTTGGTCTTCTTGGAAACCTTCATTGAAGTTTTGTCATCTGGGTTGGGTCGCCTTGAAGACGTCTTTTTTCCACTGTTTTAAAAACGCTCTTTGCCCACAAGGCTCTTTGTGTCTCTCCACCACTCTGTCTGTAAACAAAGGATCTATTTGCAATTAGGATATTGACAAAAAGTGCAGTCTCGGCTTTCAGAAACTGTTGGGATTTTTCAAATGGAGAGGGGATGGCTGGGCACCCCCCACCACCTCAACAAAATATAAACACTCACCTGAACACGGGTGTCAGATCACCTTTGCACAAATAGTATACAAGACGGAATGAAATGCTTTACATGGATTGGTTTGTTTGCGCGTGTGTGTGTGTGGGTGAACTGTGGTTGTGTTGTGTGCATGTTGACAAGTTCTTGTGTGAAGACTCTTGGAGCCAGCAGGTATGTTTGTAACATCTGAGTGTGTTTACAGGCCCCGCCCATTTTAGACAAACATTCACACCTGACTGTAATGATTATAAACTTCCAGCATCTTGTTGCCTGTTGTTTTATGACCCCCTCCCCTGTAGTCATCCTCCAGTTTCTTTAACACCCTCTTTTTCCCTGTCTTTTGTGCCATCCCCCCTCCCCCCGCTCGCCTCTAGCATCCCGCTCTGTTTTTCCCCCTTCTTCTTTTCCGTCCGGTCCAACAAAAGAAGGAAAATAATCATTTTAAATAAAGTTTAGCCTAAATTACAAAATGGGTTTATACAAATATACACCTTGTGTGTCTGAAAATGTATAACCCACGATTGCAACGGTAAAATCTGTCAATCACAAGAGGCTCTTAGCTCACATCTGTTTGGTCAGCTGTTGGACAGTACAAGTTAAAAAATTAAAACATAAAACGATTGTTTCTTCCCATCTGAAGTAGTAAGCTTTCAACACATAAGCTTCTAAACGTCCGCCTAGACTTTTTTTGGCTTGTTTTGACTATGGAAAGGGTCAGAAAATTTTGTTTCCTAGAAATCCAACAGTTATTTAATATTTGTTTGTTTTCAGCTGTGAGCCGGACCGTGACGAATGGATCAAGGTATTTTTATTTTTTTAGTCACGTTAATTTTAAAGAATCTGAGCCTTTTTAATTCAAGTACATTTAATATATAACAGGTTATTCAGGAAGCCATCGAAGAATTCCAGCAGAGACATGAAACCTTCAGATTGGCTTCTAAGGATCTTTGTGTGGAAAAACAAGTAAGATGAATCACTTTGACTCCAGGAATCAAGACTTACTCAAAGGGGTCTAAGCCGTCCAACTTTTATAATTTTTTTACAGAAAAAGGAGCTTGGCAAGCGTGCGCCTCGTTGGATCCGGGACAACGAGGTGAGCCAGTGTATGACCTGCCAGGAGCCTTTCAATGCCCTCACCAGGAGAAGACATCACTGCAGAGCCTGTGGCTATGTGAGTCACCATGACGACCACGTTCCTGACCTGAACGCCACCTGCAGTTAATGCTCTCTTTGCTCCCTTAGGTGGTCTGCTGGAGATGCTCAGAAAATAAGGTGGCCCTGGAGTATGATGGAAACAAGCTGAACAAAGTCTGTAAAGCTTGTTTCCTCATCCTGACATGCAAAAGTCGAGAGAAAGAAGAGGAGGAAAACAAGAGACTCCTGCCAGAGGTAATGTGGTTTAGAAGCCATTGACTGTATAAGGGAACTGGACTGAGTGTGACATCACTCAAAGAAAACGCTTACTTACAGCACCAACCAAATAATGTCAATTCATTTGGCACTTTTGTGAAATAGACGTCGCTATGTTGGAGCTAGACCACATCAGTAAGCAGTGATTGGTCCAAGCTGGTCTAAATCAATGTTTCTATAGCAACCACTCTCACCAATCAGGAGTGAGCTTGTTGGGATGCCACACCCCTACGACGTTAATGTGTGCTACAAACATCACATCAAATGTTTTCAACAGTGCCTTGACATATATTTGAGGAACCTGAATGTCCAGTTCCAAATGAAGAATTTGCACTACAGAAAAATATAATGAAAAATAATGACAATTGTTTTGGAGTATCCATTGCAGTTATTTTTTAATTATTTTGCATTATTGGATGGGGCTCCAATATAAGCTACATTCACACTATGCACGTGATGCATGTTCAAGAGCGTGTTGAACGCGCTTTTAGCATACAGTGTCCACACTGGACTGTCGCTACTCAATATTAGCGTATGCACTCGCAGTTGGAAGAGTGTTGGGTGTGAAATGTCAAAGTGGTGTAAACCTGGTGAATTTTTTTTTCAGTTCTTTTACGATATATGAAAGACTTTGTCATAGAATTCCAGCCGGGACAAACCACAAACATTTTAAAAAATGTTTTAACTTGTCCAATCCAACAGCTGAGCAGACAGATGAGAGCTGAAGGCCTCTCGTATTGGACAGATTTTACTGTTACAAAAGGGGGTTATGAATCTTCTGACACACGAGGAGTATATTTCTATAAACCTCTTTTGTCATTTAGGCTAAACTTGCAGGTTGTTGGAGACTGAGGATAAGGGTACAAAAGAAAGGGGAGGGGAAAAGGACGGGTTAAGGAAGTGGGACAATAATTAAAGAAGTGTGTGTGGTGTGGTGTGTGTGTGTGTGGGGGGGGGATGATTCAGCCCCTTAAAGTTAATATTTTGTAGCGCCACCTTTTGCTGTGATTCCAGCTGTAAGTCACTTGGGGTTTGTCTCTATGAGTTTTGCACATCAAGAGACGGACATGTTTGCCCATTCTTCCTTGCAAAACAGCTGGAGCTCAGTGAGGTTGGATGGAGAGTGTTTGAACAGCAGTTTTAGCTCTTGACTTGGCCGTTCTAACACCTGGATATGTTTATTTTTGAACCAATCCATGGTGGATTTTGCTTTATGTTTTGGATTGTTGTCATGTTGGAAGACAAATCTCTGTCCCAGTCTCAGGTCTTTTGCAGACTCCATCAGTTTTCTTCCAGAATGTGTTTGGCTCCATCCATCTTCCCATCAATTTTAACCATCTTCCCTGTCCCTGCTGAAGAAAAACAGGCCCAAACCATGATGCTGCCCCCACCATGTCTGACAGTGGGGATGCTGTGTTCAGGGTGATGTGCAGTGTTGCTTTTACGCCAAACATAACATTTTGCATTGTTGCCAAAAAGTTGGACTTTGGTTTCGTCTGACCAGAGCAGCTTCTTCCACATGTTTGGTGTGTCTCCCAGGTGGCTTGCAGCAAACTTTAAACGCCTCTTTTCCTGGATGCCTTTAAGAAATGGCTTTCTTCTTACCACTCTTCCATAAAGGCCTGATGTGTGCAGTATACGACTGATTGCTGTCCTCTGGACAGACTCTCCCACCTCAGCTGTAGATCTCTGCAGTTCATCCAGAGTGATCATGGGCCTCTTGGCTTCATCTCTGATCAGTCTTCTCCTTGTTTGAGCTGAAAGTTTAGACGGACGGCCCAGTCTTTGGAGATTTGCAGTGGTCAGATACTCCTTCCATTTCAATATTATCACTTGCACAGTGCTCCTTGGGATGTTTAAAACTTGGGAAATCTTTTTGTATCCAAATCCATCTTAAAACTTCTCCACAACAGTATCTGGGACCTGCCTGGTGTGTTCCTTGTTCTTCATGATGCTCTCTGCACTTTAAACGGACCTCTGAAACGATCACAGAACCGCTGCATTAATATGGAGACTTGATTACACACAGGTGGACTCTGTTTCTCACCATTATCAAATCAAGCAAATCATTCTATCGCGCACACTGTTTACGCAAAGGTGAGCTGACACCTGTGCTCAGGGGAGTGTTTGTGCTCTACTGAGGTGGATGATGGAATGTAGAGAGAGGGAGAGTACATGGTCACCCCTACACCAAGATCCCCACTGAAGGCTAAACCGCAGCGGAAGCCGAGGCCCCCAGACCCCTTACACAAGATAGCAGATAAGGGAAATCTGCCCGCCGAGCAGCCCCACCCAGACCAGGAGGATCGCCACAGGGGCCCCATGCTAGAGAGCATTCATTTCTCTTTAATGATCAATTACAGTTGGTACTTCTGTGAATTAAGACTCCATCCAAACGCACCTACCAAATCAGAGTCCCTAACTGGTCAAAGGTCAAGGGTTTAATGTTTGACGTGCATTCAGTGGAAGCACGTTTTGTATGTAGAACCTGAAAATGGGCTTAAAAACTGGTGCAGCAACACATGAATTTCAAGGCTTTTGACTGTGGAGGACTGAAACGTGCGTATATGCACACAGATTGAATGTAGCTTCATACTCTGGTATAAACTTCTGCCACATTTTGGTATGTCACAGCCTTATTTCAAAATGGTTTTTATCAGTTTTCTTCTTTGAAAAACACCCCATAATTATAATGTTGAAAAAGTTCTTATGAAATAGTTTCAAATGATTTAAAAATAAAAACCTGAAAATTTTTTGTACAGAAGTATTCGCAGCCTTTGCTCAATATGTAATTTTGAACCCTTGGCAGCAATTACAGCCTCAAGTCGTTTTGAAAATGACGCCTCCATCTTGGAACACCCCACATTGTCATTCAGTTTTAAAGCACTTTCATTTCTCAATTCCAGCCATGTGAAGCGCCAAACACTGAGATTAATTTACATTTCCATCTGATAATCTGAATTTCTGAAACTTTTAACAGCAAAATATTTGGTTAATCTGAGACTTTTGGGATGGTTTGTTGGTGAAATTGGATTTTAATGTGATTATCTTGTTTATCTCAGTTTGAGGAAATGTCCGGTGAGACCATCCTGAGTGGTTTCCTGCAGTACGAAGACTCCTCCATGGTTCTGCTGCAAGCATGGTGTGTTCTGACCCGGAGTGTTCCTCCATGCTTACATGTGTTCTCTGCTGCACAGGTGATCCTTTCAGCCTTTCCTTCTCTTAAAGTCCCCCTATGACATTAAAAAAAGATTCTAGTGGTGTTCTAATTACGATTATGAAGTTTTTAACCCAAATTCCACAACCTTACTGTCTTAACAAACCCTATTTCATGTTGAATCCACTGTTTTCATAATGTCCTCGACATGGACATGGCTGTTGGTGCTGATCTGAGCAACCCCTGATGGATGGATCAATTGTGGATTTAAAGCATTTCAAGCACCTAGGTGTGTGACAGCTAACCGGACTTTAAGTTTAACTTTAAATATGTGTGACCAACAACAAAATCCAGCCTTGAACACACTTAAAAATACGTGCGGGCAGTTCAGCAATGTGCGTCTTGCCTGCACGTATTCCGTGTGGCCCACATGAATTTCCATCACTTTGTGTGCTGATGGAGGTGCAGGCTGTCCACTTGATGGAGGTTACAGCATCCTTTTTCTAAATTAACTTCACAGCAAACTATCCAATGTTTAAGTTGCTGTGACCAAGACATTCAGCCCATTTGTTTCTCAAAGTCTTTGGGAAAAGAATGAAAGCTAATATCTCTTTGGCCTTTCATTGAAGTGCAGCCCTCTACAGCACAGAAGCAGGAAGACGTCATCTTCTCTTCTGCAGCACCTGAGCGCCTTGAGCACGCTGGGCGGGGCCTCATCAATGCAGAGCGCCACTGCGGCAGTTTGATTGACAGCCATTTAAAAGGAGAAATCTCAATTAACTCTTATTACAACTCAAAATCCACTCTTATTACATTTGTTCTCTTCCATAAGAAACATGCCACACGTACATGTCAAAAACTCAAAAACCAGGATCTTCATCAGAGGGGATTGATCTATTTTAGTGTTCTTTTAATGATTCATTGTTTTAAGCCAAATGTAGCTTAGATTATAGCTTTTACATCACAGCTACAATCTTTTTTAAACGGCTACCTGCTCCCAGTTCACAATTTGAAAAGAGAAAAATACCCAGAAATGTTAAATTTTCTTTATAAATGTCGTCCATCTGAAAAATGCCGTAAGAAACACCATTTGAATCGGTGTCAGTTTTCAAGCCCTGCTTCTGCTTGTTCTGCAGGATGTGACGCCTTTGCTCTCCATTCCCCTCCTGGATTCCATGATTACTTCTTCTTCTCCAGAACTGGCAGGTTCCCACAGCTTTTGTGTCAAACAGTTCAAAACCGCTCACGCTTTCTCCTGTGATAGTCTGGAGGAGAAACAGAGCTGGGTGACCCTGCTGCTGAAAACTGCTGTGATGGGGTTGTCACAGACTCCAACCACTCCACCACAGGACCACGCTCCGGAGCTGATGGACAAAGCTGATCAGTGACGTCACAGAATGCTGTTAATGTGAAAATATTCAAATGAAAGGCAGAGGCATGCAAGTGTCGGTTGGACACTTTATTTTGAAATAATTTATGGTTAAAATAAATAAAGTGAAGGTGTTTTTAACAAGTCGGGTTGTTTGCACACATTCTGGAAATAAAGATATTTGCAGTATAAAACACATTCAGCTGAGCTCCTTTCTGCAGAAAGTTCCTATTTACAGCTTTAAAAAAAGGACAAACACGGAAGGAAAAGTATGCTAAACAAATGCTGTGCTCCCATAGTGATGCTTGAAATGAAAACTGTAAACAAACTGTACTTAAATCAGTTTAGTTCTCTGAAAATCAGAAGCTGATGAGCTACAACAAAATTCATTCACATAAATAATTAGGTGCCATTATTTTGAAATATTTCTTCTACTTCCTGATTTGTAGTTGTGGATAGGCGGCCTCTGCTGCTTTAAAAAGGGTTTTCCTACAGGAGTACCTGGTCAAAAACATGTACAGCTTGTTTATTAGGAGTGCAATTTTTCATTTGGTGCAAATATTGATGTTTATGAAAAACTCAATGTTTAAAGTCCAGCACTTGAGTCCAGAAAAGCAACACTGGCAGAGAGAGACCTGTAATCCCACATCCACGGACACAACACACATGGGGATTAAATCAGGATTTCTTTTTTTTTTTAACATGAAACTTTCATTCGGTCTTCCAGCTTGTGATGCTGCCTGTGAAGCTTTTGAATTCAAATCTAACCTGTCCAAACAGCTGAAGTGGTTTTAAAAATCCACTCTGAAGAAGCAGCAGTTTGTTTCAGTTGCAGCACAGCTGCTCTGAAACCATCAGGGTGTCGTATCCGTAGATCTCCAGCAGGTGGAGCAGGAAGAGCCTGTCTCCGTGAGGGTCCAGGCCCATGGCCCTCACGCTCTCCTGGGTCACGGTGGGGTCAGGGCTTGCTGCCACTTCGCTCAGCGTCTGAAAAATCATGTTGTTCTGTTCCAAGAAAAACCTGACGGAACAAACACGTTTTCACGTTTAAATCAATACAAATCCAACATGGTTGCTTGTTTGTCATTTTTCTTCTCAAAACGACCATGAAATGATTTGGTACTTACAATATAAAAAGGTCCTCCTCACTGGACGCACAGTCTCCACTCTCTTCCTGAGAATACAGCAACATCTGTCTGCTCACACACACAATCACACACGTTTGTTAAATACATTCAGTCACACGGAAATGCTCCGCTTTGAGATTTGTTCCATTAGGTGCGCAGTTTGTGAACCAATTCAAATTGTAGCGCTTTTTTGGATTCTTTTTGACTACACCTTTTGCACTGAACTTCCTTTCAGCATGCAAGACATCAAAACGACACACACACACTTTGACCTGCCATCAGTTTGACTTTGACTGTTGATGGATTTAACGTGAATTGGACGATTTTGACACGAAGAATGGCGGCTTTGCGCCGATATGCAACACACTACCAATGTAAAGCATTGCATTACTGCACAAAATCCAAAAAGAATCCACGGTAATTATGTTAATTGCATAAACGGTTGAAGAGTTAACGGTGGTCAAAACACTGGAGCCAAAGCTCCGGTGTTGAAGAGTTCAAGCAGAAGTAACCTAAAAGGTATTAATTTACTTTGAATGGGGATTTAAAATACACGTATAATCTATTAGTTTCATTTATTTTCCTGCTTTGTTTTTATAATCAACTTGCTTGAAATGTGGTTTTCTGTTGTCATGGAGCAGTTGGGTGTTTTCACTTTGTCTCTCGTGAATGAATGACGTTCTTTTGAATAGCGCTTTCAACCAATCGGGTTCAGGTATTGGAACCAGGTTTCAGATATATTTAGCTTGGTTTTAGAATGGCATCATTTTGGGAGCTGACTGTCGTCTTGTGGCCACTTTGTTGAGAAAACTTGATTTCATTTTTAAACTGGTTTCATTCAGGAAGTCAAAAATGTTCCTCTTTGATTCTAAAAGCTGTCAGGTTTGTTTCTTTTGAAAGGGTGAGGTTTGGAAATGATTTTTCCTGTAAAGACGATGACTGATGACCTCGAAGTAAAAAAAAAACCTGAAAATATTTCAGCCATTGCTAGATATCAGTCAAATTCTCTCACTAATCACATCCACTTGCATACAATTCCGAACATTTCTTTGATTTATCACTGAGGAGAGTTAAAGTCCGAATAAAAACCTTCTAGTAGATCAGAAAAAACTCAAACTTTAGAAAAACAGCAGCGTAGCGCCTTTGCTCATTTCTTTCTATATAAATTGAGGTTCATTGAGACACTTGTACAGTTATCGTCGTACTTTAGAAAAAACCTTCTTTGACTTTTGGGCAGAGGATCATTCTGCTAAACGTATCGATCTTTGAAAGTGAGCTGTTATTGATTGAATTAAAATATCTCAAATAGAAATACTGAATCTGAATCCTTAAGCTGCTCTTCCTTTAAGCTGCTCTATAAAACAAGAGTTTTGATGCTGAACTTCTGCTGGCTGTTGTCGGTACCTGCCCCGTACCTCTGCTCAGTGAGTTTGCGATACTTCTCTCTGTCTGCGGCGCTGAGGCGGAGCAGCGGCTTCAGACCGTCTCTGTAGGTTTTCACGTTCTGGTTATCTACATACACGTCGTACAGGTCCTTCTTCTCCTCAAAGATCTTCTCTGTTGTACCTGCACAGGAAGGGGCAGAAGATCAAGCTGAAGGTCATAAATCTATGCTCTGTGGTTCTGTATGCAGAGACCTACACGCCACGTAGGAGAGCTCGTTCTCCAGCGCACTGATGTCAGCGACATTCACGTAGAAGAAGGGCCTGAACTCCGGAACGGCCGCGCCCACCCCGGGGATGGAGATGTTAGCCAGGCAGCAGCAGCAGTACACTGAGGGAGAGATAAAAACGCTCGTGACTTCACTCGCTATGAAGGGGTCACAGAAGAAAACCCACGGCGTACCTCGGTAGCAGACCACACCCACAGGTGGGGGGGAGAAGATGAGGATGCGTCTGCGAAGAAGAGCCAGTTTCCACAGCACCATGATCTGCTCCCCGAAGAACCGGATGAACTGGGACATGCAGCCTGCCGGATGGGTGATCTAATCCAGACAGATCCCAACGAATGTCAACGCAGCGAGTGGCGTGTGATTCAGCAAACGTGATTCATGCATGAGCTCTAACCTTCATCTCGGGGTGCACGTTGTGGTTGATGGCACTTCCCCACACGCTAGGCAGTAATGTAACAGTGTCTCCTCCATTAGGGGGCAGTACTGCTCTCTTGTCCTCGTAAAAAGCCTCCAGGGGAGAGTAGTGGCCCGGAGACTGGAGCTGGAGCCTGAAGGAAGGAAAATGAAACCTTGAGCTGAGCCAAACACCAGGCTGAAAGAAAACCTCAAATCAATGAAGCTTAAAGCCACGAGTGGCGTGGTAAAGCAGGCGCTGCCTCCACTGGCTGCCACCCCGGTCAGAGCTGCACGTGACAAATTCATGAGGAAAAAAAGTTGGTTTTAAAATGTTGGTTTTACCTCCATGGCAACCATTCGGGGTGATCAGGTCTATAAAATCTTTAGAAGAATCTGCAAAATATAGTTTTAGATGTCCTTGGCAATGTTTTTTTTTTTGTTAACCACACCCACATTCCTTTAGTGTTCATGACATATGATATGTCGTTTTGTTCAGGGATTTATGTCAAAAATGTTCTCAATACGCCCCTCTTTAAGACAGAAGAACTGTGAAAACAACATGGTCCATGCTGTCCAGGACTGCTGCAGGGTAAAAGAAACACGTGCAAAACATGGACGCAGCACAAGTGCATTTAGAAAAAGGCGAGAGAGAGATGTGGAGAATGGATTTAGATTCAATTGGAAGAAATGCTCTTTGTTCTGCATATCCTCCTGTGTGTGATGTGGAGATTCTGTGACACCACAGCTGAAGAGATGATTATGCATCACACTGGAAGGAAATCAGCTGTAAAGACGGACAACCGGCATGAACAGCTAATTATTCTTTAGTGAAACAATATTTAGTGAAAATCTGTGGCTCTCAGATGGTAAACGTGTATAATACAACTGGTCTCCTCATCATAATGAGGAGTTATTTAGATAAGTTATGAAATAATTAAAAAGTAATCATTTGATAAAGTGTATTTAGTCAGTATTACTGGTAATTTGATTTGTAGTTATAACCTTTTCATTATTGTCAAATTTTTCTTTAATTCATTGGAACTAAAACTTCAGATTAAACAAACTATTAGTTCACTCTGCTGACGAAATGTTTAGTTTTTAACAAAAACTCAATTAAAACTAGCAATAGGCTAATATTAGCTTTTTAATATGTTTTAAATTCCCACTTTGGTCATCTTTTAATCTATGTTAAAAGTTGTCTTTTAATGAAGATGTTGTTTTTAAATTTTAAAATAAGAAAACAGCGTGTTGTTTTCTGGGACATAGTTTCTGCTGAGCGGCACGAGTTCATGAGAAATTCACCTCTGGGACGGGACTGCTGGCGTGGAGCAACTCTTTCCCCCCTTCCCATTCCTGTTGCTGAGAGCTCTCTGTTTACACTCTCTCACACTAGCTTACAGCCCCTCATTCTCCATCCAAACATTAGCGGTGCAACAAAAATGGTGAGCAGTATTAGAGCTATCCAGCTGAGCAGTTTGGATCCAGATTCCAGCTCAGACGAGGAAAACAAAGATGTTCATGGATCCATGAGTCTGCAAATGGATGGATCACAATGGAGCAGAGCAGGGAGAATGGGACCCGCCCAAAGTATTTCAAATACTGCAGTCTGGAAATGCAGTTTTAAATGTAACTTCTTTTCTTCATCGTGTAAAAAATGCTACAAGAACATTTTCAAACACTAAAAACACAATTTTCATTGAAGTGGGTCTTAGTGGATATGAGTGATATTACTGGAGTTGATATTAGCCTTCCTGGTTACTGAACACGTTTAGCATTAGCTTGTATAGCATTGGTTAGTTTTATTAAGCATAATCTAGGTAACACATTTTTTATAGATAATGTAGCATTAGGCTTTAAAGTAATGCCAAGAATTGCTTAGTTAGTATTAGCTTCACTGCACCGTGTTTTACTATCTAGTATTTAGCCATAGCAATAGTATACAGCAATACCAACAGTTTGTGTACACCCTACTTAACGTTTAGCCTTTTCAATACCTTTTACATGTTATTCAGTTTAAAGATTGATTTATTTTTTAATTTATTAGCAAATGTAGGATTCTAATTGCACATATTGTAGTATTATGTAGACCAGTCTATATTTTAAGCAAGTCAGTAAAACAATCTGCTTCAGCTGGAAATGCAAGTCACCTGTTATCTGAAAACTGTAAACCTACAAATATGTGAAAATTTAATTTCTGTCTTTCTTCCGCTTTATCATATGGAGCGGACTCCATAAAGAGTCTGCTGCAATAACATTTTAGTAACATCAAATATCAGACTCCAACAAATAACCAGGTAATTGTTTGATTATTCTTTGTTTTTTGTTTTGTTTTGTTTTTTAATAAATCTCTTAAAAAAAAGATCTTGGCAGGTAGGTAAGGTATAAAATATTCATGAGTACAAGTCCAAGGATGGAGTCTGACACTATTTCCATGGCAGGAATTGATTATTATCAACTGGTTTAGTGTTTGGCTGCACGGTGGTGCAGTGGTTAGCGCTCTTGCCTCACAGTAGCTGGAGGACCTGAAACAGAATCACCAACAGAGGATCTTTCTGTGTGGAGTTTGCATGTTCTCTCCGTGCATGTGTGGGGAGAACATTGGTCACTCTAAATTGTCCCTAGGTATGGTTGCGATTGTGCATGGGTGTATGATTAAGGCCAGGCGACCTGTCTAGGGGTGTCCCCTGTCTTCGCACATGAGTGGCCAATCACAGTGGCCAGGTTAGGCTGCGACTAAGGCTAAGGCAGATTAGGCTCCCGTAACCCCAAAAGGGACAAAACAAGTATAGAAAATGAACGAATGAATGGTTTTGCAATACGGCACAAATAACAGAATCAGAAAGAGTCAATCCTGTGACAAAAAAGTTTGGGTTTAAAGCCTTTTTTACCTCTTTCCCTTTAAATATGTATATCATTTTTAACAATTGTCTCTATACTTTTTTGCTGGCCGATGTGCTATCTTTAAGTATTTTTCGTTCAAAATAAACACAAGAACACTTTTGTTTTTGACACAGTTCACCACTTTAATTCATTCATTCATTCTTTTTCTGTACCCGCTTTGTCCCTTCTGCGGTCACGGGGCTCCCGGAGCCCAACTCATGGGCGAAGGACAGGGACACCCCTGGACAGGTCGCCAGTCTGTTGCAGGGGCACATTTTTAATTTTTTTCCTGAAAGCTGATTAAATGTTATATTTTATGGGTAATCTTTAATGAAAACTTTTTTTCAAATAAGCATTAATAAATGAGTTATGAAGCAAATTTTTTGTCACCATATTGCGAGCAAAAGTTACAGTTTTGAAAACAAAATTTCGTACGTTGCAAGACAAATGTAAAGTTTTATGGGTAAAACCTCATAATTTGCAAATGAAAATATAAAATATTTGCTTTCAAAAAATATTCTTGGCAACACAAATGTTTTCATGTGCGCTGTCTCTCGTCTCGCTTACCCCCATCATTGATTTTACGTCGTAAGTTTCAGTTTATTGTTATAAATGTGCCACACCAAACAGCCAATCACAGACAAGAGGGGTCATGACGATTGGTCCAGATTCTATCCAATCAAGTGTTTCCGCCTTGCATTGATGTTGCTTAGAAGCAGACACTGACTTTGTCTCGGTTCTCCGCCTCCGTCCAGCTACATTATGTTATGATTTGTATCTGAACGATAATTTTTTCCCTGAATAGAAGATTGAAATATAAAGAGAAAATAACTTTTTTTCATAAATACTTTTGATTTTTTACTTTGGACAAAAGCAAACGTGAGTTCTTAAAAATGAGACACTCTGTGAAAATTAACATTAAAAGTTAAAAATACAATTTCTTCTGCTTATACCTAAAGTCTACTTTGGTGAGCCATCATTCTGCTCATTACTTACTACTGCTGTTAATCTAATCCAAAACACGGTTGTGCAGCAGAAGATCATTTGTGCTTTGATTTTTTTTTTATGTAATAAACAGATCCTAAAGAAAATCAAACTTTTTACAAATATTTTGCTCCGGAGGATTTCTAGATCACACAGGCGTGTTAAGTGTAACGTCAGCAGATAAACTTTACCGTTTCAGGAGATCCTCAGCCATAAATTCACTAATCTGACTAAATAAAATGTAATAAATGCTAAAAGAGAGTATGAATTATTTTAAAATGATTCAAAATGAATTGTTCTTCATCCATAGAAGCAGAAGGTAAAAGAGGGTAAAAGAGCCTTTTCGGTGTTCGAGCCTCGGTAACAGACACCATGTTAGATAATACAGCGATTTGATTGGATGGAATCTAGACCAATCAGCAGGCCATTTGGTGGCACGTATGTCACACTAAACTGAAAATAAGGAACACAGAATCAAAGAGAGGAAGAAAATGAGATGAGAGACAACGCATCTGGAGACATTTGTGTTGCAAACGCAAAAAGGTTTTAAAAAAAAAAAAAAAAAACTTAGAAAAACCAAAAAAACGTTTTTGATAACAAATATTGAATATTTTCATTTGCATGAAGTTTTATTTTTAAAACTTTATATTATTCTTGTGACTTTGATCTCAAACGTGTGACTTTTCTAGCAATTTGGTCGCACAATAATCACTTCATAATAAGTTGGTCAAGTTGATGCAAAGAAACAAATGTGTGTTAGAGAAGAGAAAATGAGAAAACTCCTAATTGCCATGTGACCAACAGTGCAGTCTTTGTGTGTCCTTCTGCAGCGGTCAGCAGATAATAAGCAGCATGAGAATCACAGGCGAGCTGAAGCTGAAAGTTAAAAGTTGTAGCCCAGATTACTTCAAGGCCTTCTACGACCTTGGAGGTCAAAGAGGGAACACTTCAACTTCCAGCCTTCCAGGAGAAGGTTTTTCATGATCCGGTGATTGATGACGCTTGAAAGAGAAAGGAAACGTTCACAGCAGTGCTAATCAGAACATCATTTCAATCATTCCTTAAATGTTCATCTGATGTTGTTCTCTATATTTTGTGACCAAATTTCGTTTTGCCAAATGAACCCATTAACCATCACCGTTCTGCCTGCGATGGAATAAACGCCGGTCTCTAAAAATCGCCGGGCAGACATATTTTTGGAATAAACGGTGGGGCTACCAAAGGCAGATATACGGTTTGTGTGCTTCGGGCTTCTTCGTGCAAAATTCTTGTGTTCACGCATCGATACGTGAGCTTATAAATCTATATTCAGGCTCTATGTACAAAACCTTCTGCGATTCAAACCAGTTGAACTTTGACCAGTCAGGGCAGTCATGTTTGGGTAAATTTGGGAAAATTGATCACATTAATCATTGCCGTTTGTGTCCGGCTGGAATTCTCTGACAACAAGTCTGTCATGACTCAGAATAGAGCAGTGACAGAAAAAGCCTGGAGCAGGATTCACCAGATCTACACCACTTTGACATTTGCCACTAAGACTCTTCTAACTGTAGGTAAATGCACTAGTGCCCAGTAGTGACAGTCCTGTGTGAACCCTAAAGGCACGTACGTGCGTGTGTGTGTGTAGCTTTACAGCAGGTTAGATGGTTTTCTGCACAAACAAGTTAGCCTGAATGTCATTTTTATTTAAACTGGTTTAAAAAGTCAGACATTAACAGAAAAATAAACTACATTAGGACGCCGCAGGAATCCTTTCAGACCAGCAGCTCAAACCTGCGTCAGTGGGTTCACTCCACAAGCCTCTGGGAGGCGGTGGAAGCATCGCACTGCACCTGGAGGATGTCGCCTGGAAATGAACAGTAGGTGTGGAATGCTATCCTGACCATAAGGAGCAGAAGCGCTGCAGTAAAACAGGACTCCAGTCTGGTTCATGCCATTTATGAACGGTTTAATCTGTTTGGTTACTTGTGTCTGTTCCAAAAACAAGATCAAACGCCTCAAAGACCCAAAATTATGAGAATGTTAAAAAACTGGCATTTAAACATCTTCTATTCTGAAGGTTTTTAACTGGAAGCCACGCTCTTGCATCTGCAATCAAAGCAGAAAGTAACAAAAGAAAAGTCTTTAAAATACTTCAATTAGTGAAAGGTGACGATGAACAGCAGCGAGGATGTCGATTTCATTTGCTTTCTTTGTTTTCTTCTCCAGTTTTCTGTACGTATAAACTTTACTTTAGTGCAAAGTTGCACTTCTTTACTTACATTTTCACTGGCAATACTTTTGCTAAAGTGTTTCTACTATTATACTTATAACTACTTATAAACTAAATAATATATATATATACGAAATGTTTTCACAAAAATCCCACCTTTAGTATCAAAGCTAGCTCCCACATTTTTTATTGGAATGTCGTAAAAACGTCATTACACGATTCTTTGGCAAAAAGCTGAACAAAACAATATAATATACGATATGACCATTGGGAATGTAGGAATGGGAAACAAAAAAACCATTGATGAAAATTCTGCTGACTCTGCTAAAAATGTACAAAACGTTTCGCATCAAGTCTCCTCTGACTGTGACTCCATGCGTTAGTATCGGGAAGGGACAGTCCAGCGTGAACACCATATGCTAAAAGTGCGCTCAACAACCCGCGTTCAGCACATTCTGGAATGTGTGTCAAATGTCCGGTGTGTACGTTGCATTGACAGAAATTATCCTGAATTGCAAGGCTGTTGTTTGCTGAAGTGGCTCTCACATGCATACCATCAACCGGATCTCTCCACAGACTCTCTGCTTACCTGACCTGGTGCTCCAGGAAGCTCATGTAACGGTACAGCAGCGTGTAGGAAGTAGACAAGATCCCTACCGACTTCATTCTGGCCCCCCTCTCTGCCATGCTCTCTACTGCCATGTTGGCAAAGCAGGCGAGGCCAAAGTAGCGGCCCTTCCGGAAGTATCTGTGGAGGAAAACAAGAGGGGAAACAGATGAGGCTGTGTGTCACCAGAAGCACTGGTGATGCCAGATGGCTGAGCCTGATTGTTCCTTCCCACTTTGTCCTGCCAGAATGAGGACACGGAGATCCATTCTGGCTCCACTTTACTCACATGAAGTCTGTGGTCACTCTGTGGGAGCCGCTGGCGATGGCCTTGAACTCCACTCCTTCCAGGTCCATGTCTTTGGGCAAACACCACTCCAGCATGTTCCCTGTCACACAGACACGATGCCACACACAAGTGGGCAAATACTGACTCAGGATCACGGTGAATATCCAGAGACTCATTGATTCCTTGGAATTTCATTGTCGCTGTTAGAGCAGCAGCTGAGCAAATACGGCGTGACAGGTGTAGAGCAGGAGGGAAGGTGGTTCAGGCGGCAGCGAGCTTGATTTACCTTCAGGTAAAGAGCGTGAGTCAGGACATTTTCAGCTGATGTGTGTGTGTTTGCCACTGAGACAATGACCTCATATAATTAGACAGAATCTGATGTTAGTGACCTCAAATCACTGAATGAAACAAATGAATGTATCTTTTTATGAACTGTACGTTAGTACTCCTCTCACCCTCTGCGAGTGGTCCCTCACCCTAAGCTGGGGTCCTCTACCAGAGGCCTGGGAGCTTGAGGGTCCTGCAGTATCTTAGCTGTTTCTAGCACTGTGCTTTTCTGGACTGAGATGTCTGAGATCTTTCCAGGGATCTGGTGGAGCCACTCCTCCAGTCTGCTGAGCTTGTTTGGGTTGAATGAAGTCTGAGTCGGCATGAGCGTATATATGAGAACTGGACCCAGTGAGTGTGACGTCACCCATAGATAACACTTTACTACTAACTCCAACGAAATAAAGTTAATTCAGTCTATTGACATAGAACACTGGACAACTCAACCCCCCCTCGTGTTCCAGACAGGAAGTACCTGCTGGTTCCGAGAAGCCAAATTGAGTTATAAACAGCTATCACTCAGTCATTTTATTTGTCAGAATACCCGTTCTTGCTCTGATATCTTTTTTCTAATGCTCATTTTTATTCGTTACATTTTTTTCTTTATTGCACGCTTTTCAAGTTATAAACTGACCAATCAGATGTCTGAGTAAAAGCATGTGGTGCACGTTGGCCCCGCCTTAAATGTTTGATTGACAACTTCTCTCGTGCCCACTTGCAGAAGAAGGGGTGCGACTGTGGTTCTTCTAAAAACGCGACTCAGACCGACTTGGACCAATCACTGTCAACTGGATTCAATATGGTGGGGAGTGTATCAGGAAGCAGTGGTAACGGATTTGGCCACATTTCACGAGAGCCAGAGGAAAGACGTTTTCTAAGGGTGACGCCAACACCTCGCTTAGTCCAGTGATAAAATACAGTCTACGATTCAGCCACCATTTCTTTTGCAACATGGACGTCACCATGTTGGAGTCAGAGGACGTCAGTGAGCGGTGATTGGTCCAAGTCAATCTGAGTCAACTTTTCTATGGCAACCAGTCTTGCCAATCAGGGGCGATCATCCTGGAAGTTCACACCCCTACCACTTGAAAGCGGGCAAGGGAGAATCTGTCAATCAAACGGTTCAAAGGGTTATTCTGACAGTAGAATGACTGAGTAATAGCTGTTTGTTTCTCCATAGAAGTCTATGGAATTTTGGCTTCTTGGATATTGACTATTAGTCAAGAACATCCTTCCATGGAACATCTTTGTTTGGTTTCCCAGCTGCACAGCTGCAGCCAGTAAAGCACTCCAGAGGGTTGTCCCCACAGCCCAGAAGATCGTCACTTCCTTCTCTGGAGGAACTCCACAGTTCCCATTGTCTAAGGAGAGCCTGGAACATTCTCAGGGATCTGCCTCATTCCGGGAATGTTTGCTTTTTACTGAACCATGAGTGTTTTACTTTAATATATTTGACCTTTTTCCATATTTTCGTGTTTTCATAGTTCAGTTGGTTAAGTGGACCACAGCTGCCCCCTAAAGTACTAAAGTAGGGATGGACAACAAAGACTACATTACTGCTTCTTTTCAAACAAAACTGTGCATATTAATGGGTACAACAGAGCCCAACTCTTAGTTCCTGAATTTTAAACCAATCAGGAATCACCAAAATGTTGCAGTTCCTTAAATGACCACTGGAGGCTGGCTTTGGAGGGGAACAAATTTCTGTTGACTCATGTTAAAGTCCCACTCTGATCATCTTTTCTTCTACTTTCAAAGTGTTCCCAGCGTTCCTTTAGTTATGATTATGCCGTTTTAGCCAAAATCAAAAACCCTGTGTTGTTTTCTAGAACATATTTTCTGCAGAGCGGCAGGAGTTTATTAGAAATTCACCTCTGAGTTGTGGGCGGGAACATTGGTGCAGAGTAACCCCAGCCCCCCTTCCTGTCACACTCACTCACACCAGTTCTTATATTCAGTCAATGGTCTATGAAGCGGACCAGATTCTCAAAAGTTTGGCTTTGATGGATCCCAGCAAATTAAGATATGATATTCATGAGTTATATTACAGCATGTAGAAATTATTTTAAACATTGTGTTCTCTGCTATTGGAAATTAGAGAAAGCACCTCCAAACATCAAACGGTAAAGAAACTTTCATTGAAATGAGTGGCCTAAGATCTTAAATATTAGTAACAACAGAGTTAAAGCACGCTTTCTGCTGAGAAGGTTTCCAATCCCACTTTTAAAGAGGAGCCCAGTCTGTGTGGGCTCCTCTTTTGTAAATCGATGGATTTCACAGACACACGTGGATGCACCTAATGCGTCTGAGGTCCTGCTTGTTAGAAATCAAAAATCTTGACGATGGATTGTGACACAGAAGCAGAAATCTCACCCTCGAATTTGTGTGTGTGTGGGGGGGAGGAACAACCTGTTCAGTCACATCTCCTTTATGTCCAGCTTCCATGCTGCAGACCCCATCAGAAGCCGGCTCCACCCTTCAGGGACGCTCCTTTTAATGATTGTAGCATCTTTTTGACATTTACGTCCATAAATCTTGAAATCTTGATTTGAATTATCAGATGATGTTTTTTTAATGTATTCTCATCCTCTGATACTGCTGAATTTCCTGTGGAGGATGTCGTGACTTTGATGGATAAACTTGAGATCAGGTCAGAGGGAGCCACACCTGTAGTAGAAGCTCGTGCAGAACCGGGATTACAGTAAATGATACTTTGATCTCTTTGAATCAAAGGAAAGCACGCGCGCATTTACTATTTGTAATGTTTTTTTTTTTTTTTTTGTCTCTCTTTTTTTATTGGGGGGGCTCACCTGATCTGGTGTTAAACGTAACTACGAAAACTGACACGATCTGGTCTTTCTCCTCCCAGGTCACCATCCTCTCCTCCAGCGGCACCTCCCTCGTCTCGGAATCCAAAAAACGCTCCTCCTGGCCGGGTGGCCGCTCCTGCTCGGCGGGGGACCCCGAGGTGGCGGCGGGTGGGGCGTCGCAGCCGGGAGCGGGACCCTCAGGTCCGCCGCTCCATCCCGGCGCCGGGCAGCGGCTGTTCCCGGGGCTCGCCAGCCGCCCCCGGTCGTCGTCCTGCGCCGCTTCGCCGGGCTTCTCCTCTGACGGAGCCTCCTCCCAGTCCAGCAGAGGGGCTCTGTCTGACCGCTCCACCATCCTGTCGGCGCGCCCTCCTCGGTGTCACCGCCGGTCGTAAACGACGTCTCACCCAGGCGACGGGCGCCAGCTACATCCGCGAAAAACTCATTAATAAAATAATAAAATGATTCCGCAGCGTTTCACAAAAGCTCCATTTTGATTTAAATTATTGTTACGTAAAAAAGATTTTAACCTCAGCTTTAAAACCTTTATAATCTTTGGTAATCATAAATTTCATGCTAGATTCTAGGTAACTCCTACTAGTGCGAGCTGCATTCAAGACAACCGACTGATACAGCGTCCGGTCCAGCCCATAAACAATGGTTGAAGTTTGCTGCTCTTGAATGCAGCTCACAAAGGAGCATCCTCAGTCTTTCATGTCCGTCCACCGCACTTTCGAGTCAACATTGAATATATATATTTTTTAATATTTTGTCATATCTTTGACCTAAATTTTACCTTCGAAATTATTAAATTAGAAAAATGTTAAATAAGAATAATTGTATCGATTAAAATGTTTTAAAAAGTGAGTTTTTATTTGTGGCGAAAGCGGCGTAAATTAAAGCTAATGTAAATAGCTGACATCGTGGAGCGACACGTCAACCACACGGAAGAACTGCGCACATCCAACCAGCCACTGTATTAGTGCCTCGAGGGCTGCGGTTTTAAGCGAAATGGGTGATTATTAAAAAATATATTGCTTTTAAAAATACCTATTTTAGTCTAGAAATGTAGTTTCCCACATTGGAAGTGCTTAGAAGGTTTTGTTTTGATTATGTTTTTAGTCATTTAATCTAGAAGTTACCAGCTAGCTAGCTTGCAAATGTTAACATAGTGCCCCCTCTTTACCTTTTACCCTATTTATTTGTTAATATACCGCAATGAAACTTACTCCAAATATGAAAATGTATAAATATAACATTGATTTAGAAATATTTAAAATATATGTGTTTGTTTTTAGCTTTTTTAAAGCAATGTCACGCCATAACTCGGTCATTGATGCTAACGTCAGCTGCCTGATTGACAGTTTGACAGTTGACGGTTTAAGGTTGTGGAAAAATGTTTTTGCATAAGAAAATTAATCTCTGAAAACTCTCTGATCAGTCCCTACAGTTTCTACACCTGGTCTCACGTGGTTTTGTTTTATCTCTTGTTCATTGAGGTCCATGTCTCCCATCTCTCAGGTGGTTTCTTCTCCAGTCTCTTCTCTGGCCTGTTTGGCACCAGGGAGATGCGGATCTTGATTCTGGGTTTGGACGGTGCTGGAAAAACTACGATCCTGTACAGACTGCAGGTTGGAGAGGTGGTCACAACAATCCCTAGTATGTGCAGGTTCCTGATGACACTGCTGTTCTCCTGATTGCATTGATAAACACTGATTCTACGAGGTCACCGTTTGCTGTGATTACAAGGAGCTAACTCTTCTATAACATAGTTTCTGCAGAGTGGTAGGAGCTTTTTAGAAATTCACCTCTGAGTTGTGGGCAGTAATGTTGGCACAGAGTAATCCCGTCCTCCCTTCCTGACATCCATCTGTTTACATGCTCTCCTGCTGGGTGTGGCCGTGGTGCAGAGGCAGAGCAGTCAACCTCTGATCGAAGGATCATGGGTTCGGTTCCCGCCGTGCTTGCTATGTGTTGAAGTGTCCTTGGGAAAGACACATTGCTCCTGTGGTTATAGGTTGGTGCCAGTGTTCGGCGATGGAGTGCGTCACCACTGACGAAAATTGTGTTTTTAGCATGTTCTTGCAGCATTTCTCTGATGATGGAGGACATATATAAAATAATTTAGGATTAAAACTGTGTTTCAAAGTTTTTCTTTATTCAAATTGTGTTGGATCAGGAGCAGATGAGAACCCACGGTTTGAAAAGGCTCATGTTTTTGATGCAGCAATTTCCATGGGCGGGCCAGAGTCTCCCTGTGCCGCTCTTTGTAAATCCTCCACTTGCACACAAATAGATCTATATATGTCTTTATTTTCATCATCTGAGTTGGAATCTGGATCAAAATTGTACGGCTGGTTAGCTATAATATTGCTTGCCATTTTATTTTTTTGCTACGCTAATGTTAGCTTGGACTTGTCAGGTGCAATAAGCTACCGGGAGAGAGTGTAAAAAGGAATGCTGGGATATAGCATAGGGTTACTCTGTGCAAACAGTTTCGTCCAAATCTCAGAGGTGAATTTCTAATGAACTCCTGCTGCTCTGCAGAAACTATGTCCTAGAAAACAACACAGGTTTTTGATTCTGGCTAAAAATGGCATCATCATCATCATTAAAAGACCACAGAGAACACTCCGGAAAGATGACCAAAATATAGTTGGAGTGGGATATGATGAAATAAGCAAATGCCTCAAAATAAGCAGAAGGTCTTCGGTTCCGGATTTCTGTTCTGTGTATTTAGGTGCATTGCTATTAGGTATTGTTGCAGTTAATTTTCATGTGAACGTCACTCCCATCCTGCAATTCTATTGGAAGACGTGGGTGTGTTTGTTTGTTTAGGATGGCTCCATCGCAAAACAAGTTGTAAAAAGTGAATCTGGAAGATAAAATTGAAGATGCTTCACATTTGTGAAATTCTATATCAGGTATGTTCAGCCAATCAGAACCTGGAATCCAGATACCCAGCAGCCACTAGGGTGAGGATAAAGGGGATGGTACATCAGGAGTAGGGTTTGGCTGCTCTGGTGTGGACCAATAGAACAGTTTGTTTGCTGACGGATTCAAACTGTGACAGGTGTTTGCAGAGCGACACTGTCTGATGCTGTACCTGAATGCACCTTCAGAGCTGCAGCGATCACTCCTCCATGTTCTTTCTCAAACAGGTTGGTCCAGTTTGGCCTCTGACTGTGAGAGATGGACCAAATACATTTACCTTGTTTTTAGCTCTGGTCATTTTTGCATTATCGCAGGCTTTCCTGAAAATGGACATAAAAGTGAAACGAACAAGGCTCTGAGAAAGCCCCCCCCCCCCAGAGTTAAATTTCAAAATAAAACATGCACACAAAAGAAATTTTTCAGGGACACTAAATCTAACCAGAGGTAAAAAAAAAGGCAAGTGGTTTATTGTTGCACTGAATGGATTGTATTAACATGGCGTTCTCCAAACAAAGCTGCAAAGTGACTATCATTCACGCAAACCGAACTTTGAATCAGCTGAGATCAGTTAGCATGCTAATAAGAAGCTGAAAATTACAAACCTGCTTAAAAAGCCATGGAGTTGCACAAACAAAGGTTGTGTTTAATTTCTCCTAATACTCTCTAACCCAGGGTCTGCGACCTGGGAGCCACATGTGGCTCTTTCATCCTTCTATAGTGGTTCTCTCACTCCTGGATAGTGGTTGTTTCACTCTGTAGTACTTATTTCACCCCTACATAGTGGATCTCTGGCTGAAGAAAATTAAATAGTAGTCATCTTGTTTTTGTTTTTAATTTAGATTAGTTATGTCTATAAATTAATGGTTGAGATTCAACTAGAAGTAAGAAAAATCCTGTAAAGGCTTTTACATCCCTGCTGACAGTAAGCGTCTGTGTTTGCTCTGCGCTTCCTCCAGGATGCAGAGTTTTAAATACAGAACTAATCTGGTTAAACGTATGATTGATCAGGATTGATTGGGAGACCTTGTCCATCTCTGTGCTGTGTCTCTTCTGCAGAATGCTTTAGTTGACAACAGTTACATAAACCGTCTGTAAACAGATGTTTGTTTTCTAGAATACTGGACTGACTTTTCTTTGAAGGCTTGAACTTTTGACTTTAGACAAAAGAGGAAACCGACATTTTTATGGCTGTCATAATTGTGAATATTTTTTGCAGATTTCACCTATGCAGGTTATTTTTAGAACGTGACCTCTTCTATAAACAAGGGAACATTTGTATCTGAAAATGACATCTGAGAAGGTGACGATTGAAATTTATTTATTTGCAATTTATTGTGTGAATGCTGTGTAACATTCACACTATAGTGATCCATTTTTCTTCCGTACACTTTTGGATGTCCATAGCCCTTCAGCTCCTTCATCTATTCATCTCATTCAGCTATCAAAAATATTCAGCTCTTGAGGAGATTACTGCTCGCAAGTTTCAACTTTAAAACTCTTCAACTTTTTGAACTATTCAACCAACTACCACTTTCCTAACTCTATTGAAAACATCTTATGTAATCTTCAAATCCCCTTTTTAACTAAAAACTTTCAGCTCTTCAAACAGTAGAACTGAAGTAGACTTTCAGCAACATAAACCATTCAACTTCTAGACTACTCAGCAGACTCTGAGCTCTTGAAATAATATTTTTCTTTTCAAAACTCCTTGCGGTTTTTGTGATACCGCAGGTCAAAGTCGACATGTCATCTCTGAGTGAGTTTTCAGTCATGAATGGTAGTCTATGCAAAACGAGTGACAGTTGGGACCAGGCAGTAGAGTGGAGCAGTGTGTGTCAGAGTGAGCGGACACAGACCCTCTTTACAGATTCATTTTGCTCAAAGTCTGCCATAGTTCCCCCCACAGAAAAAGTTTTTACATCAAAACGTAAGCGTTTTTCCTGGCTTCAAGACGATACAACTTTCCAGTTTCTTATGCAAATTTGGAGTTTAGCCATAATATAGGCAACATGCTAGCTCTTTCAGCCATTTTGACATTTGGCTAAAATATTAGCTATATGCTAGCTTTTTTTGGCTAATTTGGTAACTACTGGAGTTTTTTTTAACACTAATTTGGCATTTAGCTGTTATTTTTAGCAACATGCTAGTTGTTTTTGGCTAAATTAAACATTTTCTTATTTTTAGGCTAAATAGGAGTTTAGCTATGTTAGCTTTGCCTGACGTGGCGGCAACCCCCGAACCCGTTGGTGGACACCGGAAGTAAGGGACGCTGTCAAGCTGAAGAAGGAGTCCTATCACGTCTGGCTGACTTGTGGGACTCCAGAGGCAGCTGACAGGTATCGGCAGTCTAAGCGAGCTGCGGCTCAGGCTGTAGTAGAGGCAAAAACTCGGTCCAGGGAGGAGTTCGGTGAGGCCATGGAGAAGGACTATCGGTTGGCCTCGAAGAGGTTCTGGCAAACCGTCCGGCGCCTCAGGAGGGGGAAACAGTTTTCTGCAGGCACAGTTTTCAGTGCAGGTGGGGAGCTGTTGACTTCTACTGGGGACATTGTCGGGCGGTGGAAGAAATACTTCGAGGATCTCCTCAATCCTGCTGACACGCCTTCTCTTGAGGAAGCAGAGGCTGAGAGCCTTGGGGTGGGGCCGTCCATTACCCAAGCTGAAGTCACTGAGGTAGTCGATGAGCTCCTTGGTTCCAAGGCACCGGGAGTGGATGAGGTCCGCCCTGAGTACCTCAAGTCTCTGGATGCTGTGGGAGTGTCTTGGTTAACGCGTCTCTGCAGCATCGCGTGGCAGTCAGGAACAGTACCACTGGACTGGCAGACACGGGTGGTGGTTCCCCTTTTCAAGAAGGGGGACCGGAGGGTGTGTTCCAACTACCGGGGAATCACACTCCTCAGCCTCCCTGGGAAAGTCTATGCCAGGGTACTGGAGAGGAGAGTCCGGCCGATAGTCGAACCTCAGATCCAAGAACAACAATGCGGTTTCCGTCCTGGTCGTGGAACTGTGGATCAGCTCTACACCCTGTCTAGGGTGCTAGAGGGTTCATGGGAGTTTGCTCATCCTGTCCACGTGTTTTGTGGATTTGGAGAAGGCGTTTTACCGTGTGCCCCGTGGTGTCATGTGGAGGGTACTTTGGGAGTGTGGGGTCCAGGGGGCCTTACTCAGGGCTGTCCGGTCTCTGTATGACCAGAGCAGGAGCTTGGTCCGCATAGCTGGCACTAAGTCAGACCTGTTCCCAGTGCATGTTGGACTCCGGCAGGGCTGCCCTTTGTCACCGGTTCTTTTCATAGTCTTTATGGACAGAATTTCTAGGTGCAGCCAGGGTCCGGAGGGGGTCTGGTTCGGGAACCACAGGATTTCCTCTCTGCTCTTTGCAGATGATGTTGTCCTGTTGGCTTCATCGAACCAGGACCTCCAGCATGCATTGGAACGGTTTGCAGCCAAGTGTGAAGCGGCTGGGATGAGGATCAGCACCGCTAAGTCTGAGGCCATGGTTCTCGACCGGAGAAAGATGGTTTGTCCTCTCTGGGTAGGTAGAGTGCTCCTTCCCCAAGTGGAGGAGTTTAAGTATCTTGGGGTCTTGTTCACGAGTGAGGGAAGATCGGAGCGTGAGATCGACAGGCGGATTGGTGCTGCGTCCACCGTCATGCGGTCGCTGTACCGGTCCGTCGTGGTGAAGAGAGAGCTAAGCCAGAAAGCAAAGCTCTCAATTTACCGGTCGATCTACGCCCCAATGCTCACCTTTGGTCATGAGCTCTGGGTCATGACAGAAAGAACGAGGTCCCGGATCCAGGCGGCTGAAATGAGCTTCCTCTGTAAGGTGGCTGGGCGCTCACTTAGAGATAGGGTGAGAAGCTCGGAGTCGAGCCGCTTCTCCTCCACTAATATTTTTACATTGTGCTAGCTGGTTTGGCTAAATTAGGCATCTTTTCAGTTTTTTTTTTTACTTAATTTGGAGTTTAGCTAAAATTTTCACATCTGGCTAACTATATTTTGGGTATATTAGACATTTTTGTAGTTTTTTAGGCTAATTACTTCAGCCTTTTCAGCTATTAGCTACAGCGCTTTCAGTTACAGTTCTATCATTTTCAGCGGCCGCATTCAGCTTGCAACGTTATTGCATTATCGCAGGTATTGCTATTAATCTAGTTTTTAATTTGTCATTCAGAGTCTTTAAATTGGTTCTGAATAAAGTCTGAGGCTCTACCAAGCACGGAGAGTCCCATGTCCATCTCACATGTCCAGAGGCTCACAGAGCGGGGCACTCTACACTCCTCTATTGATTCATCTTTCTTTCCTTTCTTGGCGTGTCTCATCTCCAGCGTCGTGTCCTCCATTGTTCTCCCTCAACAAGACTTGTGGGTTCCGTTTGTGGGACACAACTTAAGAAACAAGCTCATAAATTCTTTTTTCTTCATGTTAAAAAGGGGAGTGTTGAGGTAAAGAAAAAGCTCCTCCTCTTTTTTTATCTGTGAGTTTCCTGTTTGTCAACGTAGCATCCAACACACAAACATTTCCTTAACATTATGAGGCATCTAGAACCTTTTGTTTGATCCGTGTCGTCTTTTCTGAGGATATGGGGGAGCCGGGAATCGAACCGCAGCAGAAAATGAACACACAAAGGAGATGAAGCTGACGCTGAGCATCGTCTTTCTCTGTCTGCAGCGATTGGTTTCAATGTGGAGACGGTCACGTACAAGAACCTGAAGTTCCAGGTGTGGGACCTGGGAGGTCAGACTAGTATCAGGTGGGTGTGGTCTGTTCTTCGGGTGAGGGTGTGCCTTCGCTCCTGACCACCGCTACGTCTTCCTTCACAGGCCTTACTGGAGGTGCTACTACTCAAACACGGACGCCGTCATCTACGTGGTGGACAGCAGCGACCGCGACCGCATGGGCATCTCCAAGTCGGAGCTGGTGGCCATGTTGGAGGTACAAGAGAGAACACCTGCAGCTGCCCCCGCCCCCCCCAACAGACGGTGCAGGTGTGATGTCTTTCCGTCCGTCTGATTCCAGGAAGAAGAGCTGAAGAAAGCCATCCTGGTGGTGTTTGCTAACAAGCAGGACATGGACCAGGCCATGACGCCTACCGAAGTGGCCAACGCTCTCGGCCTCCCTGCCCTTAAAGACAGGAAGTGGCAGATCTTCAAGACGTCTGCCACCAAGGGGACGGGGCTGGATGAGGCCATGGAATGGTAAGGTAGACGCCGGCGCCTGGTCACGACTTCTCCGCTGGTTGCTTAGCCTCCTGGTGTTTGTCGTCTCTCCTGCAGGTTGGTGGATTCCCTCAAGAGTCGGCAGTAAAGAAAAACAAAAAGCTGCCTCTGTTCTGTAAATACTCCTGACCTTTGACCCTGCTGTGTGTAGCCTTGTTTTGGCCCCTCCTTTGATGTTTTCCTTTGGAGCTGTGGGGGCCTCCTGGGACTGAGAAGAGGCGGCAGGATTACCTAAACCGACACCTGCGCAGACGCTCCTGCTTCTGATCCGTTTCATCTCTGAAATCAAACCTGCAGATTTCAGGGTTTTGGATGATTTTGTTGCATCAAGAATCAAATCTTTGAACTTCTTGATGGGAAATGTTGCTTTAACATGAAGCGGTGACTTTGCCAAATTTGTCGTTTACTTTTTACTTCAGAGAAACAACAGGTTTACTGCAGCTTTTTGTTTTCCCTTTGATTGAAATTCTTTGAATTTTGGAATTCTTCTGCTGATGTTTCCTTCATGCAGCTCAAGCATGTAGTTCAGTTCGATGTTTATGTATTTATATCTGCCTGTACAGTCAAACCGTTTGAGTAAAAAATTACACATTTGGATTTCTTTTCTACTATTTGACCTCAGAAAAACGACCCACTACGATGAAAATTGTGTTTTTCTGATAGAAAATTAAGCTTCAAATTTCATTTGTCTGAGTATTTCTTTATTCAAATCATTGTGAATCAGGAGCAAGCAGTAAATAAAAAGGATGATGGGATATTAGCAGAGGCTTCCTTCCGTGACAAGTCCCACCCACAACTCATTTCTAATGAACTGCAGCACTGCAAAAACTCTGATGTAGAAAATGACACAAAACGTCATAATCATAAAATGAAGACCACAGGGAACACTTCAAATGGATCAGAAGAGGACTTAAAAAAAAATTCTAAACCCTTAGAAATATATTATGAGTATGAATTTTCTTTCTTCACTCAGAACACATGTAGAGTTTAAGATCTTCAGGGAAAAAAATCATTTTAGTGTAACTGAGTTACATATTGAGTTTAAACAAGACGTGGGGGTTTCTAATTTTGGATTTTATTTTAAAAAGTAGATTCTCTTCCTACCAGCAGACACGATAGCGGGATAGGGGAAATTATATAATTTACCCTGGCTGTAACCCAAAGTGTGTTCAGAATTGAACAAAAATATTTGTAATAAAGTTTACATTTGTTAAAACTAACGTATAGGCAGCTTCAGCTTTGCTCGTCACATACGGCAAGCCATTTAGGACCAAAAACTTGTGTTTAAAAAAACTAAAAAACACTTGATGGCATTTTTATTGTCCCTGCAAACTTTTTTGAAGACACTCCTTCAGGGAAACATTCAGGAGATGTTTTAGAGTCTTCCATCTTCTGTTTCAAAATCAAGTCGTTGCTTTTTATTACTAGTGTCTGTACCAAAAAGAAAAAAAAATGTTCATCTTCTTCCTCCTGCAGCGGCTGCCATTCTCTTTGAACTTTCAGTCTCTGGGAAAGTTCTAGAACACTTTAAAAAGAACCTCCGGACTGACTCAGAGGAGTAACGGGCTTTTGTGGAGCTGCCGGAGTTTCCCTCCTCACTGCACCATGGCGAGGTCTTTGAGGGCGTGACTGCGCTGCTTCTTGGCTTTATACCCGGGCCGCAGGAACTCGATTTTTCGCTTTTTGGCTTCGATTTTATTCTTGTGCTTCTTGAGTTTCTTCTTGGCGGCAATGTCAGGGTTGGAAACCGCCTGGAAAGAAGAGCAGAGATGGGAGTGAGTTGAGCTGTAGCGAGCGTTCAGATGTCCGTGATCTGTTCTAAACTAACTACTGTATGTGCTACTGTCGCCAGAAGGACATAAACATTTAAAGTAAAGCATCAGTGAAGGTTCTCCATCTCAAAGGAAAAAGTATTTTGGTAGATGAAAAAAACATGGGAATGAAACTCGGTTTACTGAAATGAATAAAAAAGAAGAATTTGTTTTAAATATAGTCACAGTTTGAATAAAAATGTAATAAATATGAATTTGAAGAATATTACAAAAAATTACGTGTCTGCTAGCATAGAGCCGATGCTGTACCAGAACACGTCTGTGAAATGTTCAGCCAAACTGTGGACATTTTTTTTGCTTTTTGTTACTAAAGATGAAAAAAGTCATTTAGAAGCACTTGTCAGTTTAGTGGTCAAATACATATTATTTGATCTTACTTTCATACATCCAGTAAGAAGATATGGTAAATGGCGTTTACTTATATAGCGCTTTTTTACCTATCGAAGGCCCAAAGCGCTTCACAGTCACAGACCCATTCACACATTCACACACTGATGGTGGCTCCGCTGCCGAACACTGGCGCCAACCTTCCATCAGAGGCAATGTGGGGTTCAGTGTCTTGCCCAAGGACACTTCGACACATGGGCGGCCAAGCCAAGGCGGGAATTGAACCTGCAATCCTTCGATCACAAGCCGACTGCCCTTTCCACTGAACCACGGCAGCGCCCCCCCAATAGTAACAGATAGTAACTATTAAGTCTGGTTGAGACAAACCCCAATAGACCTGAAGATGTATATGTTGCAAAGGGGGTTCCCGCAAAGTATTGACTCAGGGGGATGAATATTTTTGCATCCTGCACTTTTCAGTTTTTTATGTGTATAAAAAAGTTGAACTCGTGTAATTTTCTTTTCACTTCACAAGTGTGTGACACTTTGTGTTGGTTTGTCACCTAAAATTCCAATCAAATCTATTTCTGTTTGTGGTCATAATGTGAGAAAATGTGGAGAAGTTCAAGGGGTGTGAATACTTTTGAACGCCACTGTAAGTAATGATCCACAGGCGTAGAAATGACCAAAAGCCGGGACAAGCTGAGCTTGTTGTTTTGTTTGTTACCTGCATGGCTCTGTGGCGTTTACGTGCCGCTCGCCTCTGTGAAAACTCCTTCTGCACGGCGCAGAAGGCCAGGGAGAAGCACTCCAGCCCCACCTGCTTCTTCAGGAGCTCGATCAGCTCCTGCGCCAGATTCTTCAGGGTGGGATCTGGACAACAAAAAGGAGGACATTAAAGCCTAGAGTGGCGTTGCATGGCCTGGAGTCGCTACATGCCTCCTTTTGACCTCTTCTGCCCTCACTGGCTGAGCAGCTGCTGCACGCCCCTCGCTCTACCCCTTTACCTCTGCCACCCTTTTCAAATCAGTCAAACAAAAAACTTTGCTAAAAAAGTGTTCTGTTGGTTTTATCTCCATAGCAACCATTTTATGTTTTGGTCACCTGGGGGCGACAAACAGGTCTATGTAATTTTTAGAAGAATCTGCAAAAGTAAATTATTAGGTTTCCTTGGCAACAGAGGTTTTTTTGTTAACAACGCCCACATTCTTCTATTATGTTCATATCGTATGATATATTGTTTCCTTCGGCTTAATCCAGAGATTCATAACTTTACTGAATAACCAGTTTTTTTTAAATCAAACATCAGATTTGAAGCGTCTACCTTGCTCTGCATACGTGCTGTCCAGCTCTCTGTACAGAGGGGTGATGATGGTGGTCAGATAAGGTCGAAGTCGCTCCTTCCCCAAATCTATGGCCGTCGCTCCCAGGAATTTAAAGACACAGGTTCTCTGCATGAAGACGGAGTATTAACACAAAGAATGGGCGGAGCTAGAACATGTCCTCTTCATCTGCATACTTTCAGAGGAACTTTAGGAGTGTGCGCCGCCTCCCTCTTTGCCATCAGAGACAGCTTCTTCATCAGCCACAGCAGAGATGGAGGTTTGCTGTCTCTGTCCTCCTCCTCCTCTGCCTCCTTTTCTTTTTCCTCCTTCTCATCTTCTTCATCACTTTTCCGATCCTCCGGCTCGTCCTGCTCTGTTTCCTGGACGTCAGACTCTGAGGAGATGAGATAAATCACCTTTCCGACGTAGAGAAGGTTCTTGATGACCTGCCGACGAACGGAGAATAACAATTTATAAAAACTGTGTTTACGTTGAGACGAGGCCGGGGATGGAGCACCTGTTCTCCTGAGGACGTGTCCAAGAACTTGGACTGCAGCTGATGGCAGAACGATAACGCCAACTCCCTCATCTGAATATCAGAAGGAAAGAACCCAGTGAGATGTGGAAGCTGGTTTAATGTGAGCAGAAACAGATCTCGGCCCCGCCTTTTTGTCCAGGCTGCTGGTTATGAAGTTGGTTGCTATCGAGGAGGCGTCTCCTCCGTCTTTCCACAAGGCGACCAGATTCTCCGCCGGCTGAGCTGCGAAAAGCTGCCCGAAAAGCTGCGAGGCGGTCAGCCACACCCAGCAGTGGGGGTGCCGCAGGTGGGCTTCGACGTGACCTAAGGGGAACCGAACAATGACTCAGCATTTGTGCAGCACGCCGTAGAGCGCAGTAGAGGTGGTTTCAGTTTTACTCCAGATGTGACGGAGCGTCTCCAGAGGTTTGCTGAGTTCCAGCAGGCTGACGTGTTTGCAGAGTTTGGCGAGCAGCGTCAGGTGGCTGAACAGGAGGCGGTCGGCTCCTCTCTCGTCCTGCTCCTCCTCAATCTGATGGAGATCTGCGTTATTTCTGTGCGGCAGAAACAGCGCCGTTCAGGCTGATGGAGGAACTTTACTCACATCTTCATAGTTGTCAGGGTGGATCTCCTTCTCCAGCAGTGGCAGCAGCTTGTCCAGCCTGCTGGAGAACTTCTCAGCCTCCACCTCCACGTACAGACCGCAGACCTGGGCCCCGAGGCGTCGCAGGCTGGTCTGAGGACCCACAATGTGTCATTTGGTCATCTTGTTAACGAAAACTTCTGTGTTTTTACAAACCTTTTCTGAATTCAGCCAGGTCGTGACAAAGGAGAACAAGGTGTTCTGGTGGTTCAGGTCCAGGTGAGCCAGCAGGGTCTTAATTGCCATGGCAGCCATTTTTTTGCAGTTTGCAGAGTCATCGTTGACGACAACCAGCGCCAGCGGGACAAAGAAGAGACTGCAGTGTTTGAACAGTATGTTCTGAACAAGGGAATAAAGAACAGTTTATGTTACCGTCAGCGAACGACGAGGGTCTTTGAGACTAAATAAACATTCAAACACACGTTCTTGAAGGTGTTTTTTGCAATTTTACTCAATTTAAAAAAAAAAACTACAGATAGTTACAGACTTTTCGTTTTGAAAAAATGTTGAAATATTTTGTTTTTGAATGCTAAAATGTCCGGAAAGACTCGAAAAAGGAAGTAATAAAGACTTATTTAGGTTTTAAACTGTGAAAATGATGATAAAATTTTGGCAAAATTCTAAATTAGTAGCAGAAAAGCTGTATTATTTTTAAAAGTGGTGAATCCTGTTAATAACATCAAAGGTGGAAGCTCCATTAATAAATAAATGTGCAAGAAAACCAAATTTTGTTAAAATATTTGAATATTTAAAAGCCAAATTATTTTTTAAAAGTGTAGAAAAGGACAATTTAACTACATACGGTTATATATATATATATGAGCAATGCTAACATAAAAAGTTTAAAATAAAGTTTTTTAAATCACAAACTAACTGAATAATGATGAATAGGTAAACAAAAATGTAAGGGACAGTTATCAAACTAAATTCTACAACATTTATTAAAATGATAAAAACAAAAGCTACATTTAAAAAAATCAATGTCACAGAATAAAAAATGCTAATACTATTGCATACCAAGATAAAAAGCTGTTTTACTTGACTTCTCTGCCTTAAACTGATGTTTGATCCAAAATGACAAAAAATTAAACATGACCAAATAATACAGTTAGAAAAAGTTTTAAATGAAGTTAGATTTGATTTTCAATTAAATTTGAAGTATATTTATTACTCTTTAAAAAGTTAAATACCATTTTGAATGAGTTCTTTTTTTGGAGGTCCCTCTTTACACAAATCAAATATAGACTCACAACATTTTTTGCAGTTTATTTCCTATTACTGCTGAAGAGCTACATTTTTATTTCATTTTTGAGACAAAATTCTCTTCTCAAAGATGCTTGCTTCAGATTACTCATTAAAAAGTGGTCCTGACCTGAGGGAACGTCTCGAAGATGTAGGCCAGCATCTCCAGCGCCGACTCCCTGCCTGTGTCATGTTCGTACTGCAGCTGAGCCACCACAAAGTCCAGGTGGTTTTTCAGCTTCTTCCCCAGTGGATAGTCCAGCAGGTACTTCAGGTAAATCTGCACCCAACGCATCAGGCCTCTTAGAACTAGAAATTCAGTAGAAATTCACCTCTAAATTGTAGGGGTAGCTTACAGCCCCTCACAACCCCAAGCTAACATTAGCGGTGCAGCAAAAACGGTGCGCAATATCAGAGCTATCCTGCCATACAGTCCTGATCCAGATTCCAGCTCAGACGAGGAAACAAAGACGTTCCTGGATCTGTTTGTCTGCAAGTGGAGGCAGCAGAATGGAGCGGAGCAGGGAGCTTGTGACCCGCCCAGCGTATTTTCTACGTCACAATTACGATCTTTTTCAAAGGGCATTTTTGTCACCTGCTCCTGATTCACAATGATTTAGAAAAAGAAATACCTAGAAATGCTGTTTAATCTCCATTTTCTTTATATACGTTCTCCATCATCAGAGAGATGCCACACGGACACGTTAAAAACGCAGTTTTCATCAGAGTGGGTGGGCATCATCTGTACCTGTCGACAGTGAACTCTGATCATGCAGTTTCCACCTGTGATGGACAACGTGGCCACCTTTTTCATGACGTCCTCCATCTCCGGCACAACCAGCTTCCTGGACAGGATGGCCTAAACGGATGACATGTGAGCCTGCAGCCTGAGAGGAGTTTGAAGAGTTTATAAGATCCGCTTGATGAGTCACCTTAAGCAGACCAAAGGCGGTGGCCTGGCGGGACTGGTCATAGATGTCCTCCTCAGCGTATCCCAGCAGCACCTGGAGCTGGGTCTCGGATATCTCAGTGCTTTTAATGTTTTTCACCAAAATAGTCACGGCCTGCAAAACAAAAATGTTTTAAAGACATTTCTCTTCTGGGTTTCTGGACCTTTCTGGACCTACCTTGAAACAGTTCTGGACCAGGTGGTAGTTCTCGCCTCGTGCGGCTCCAGCTTTCGAGTAATCCTTCAGCAGGACGAAGAGCTGCTTGGTCAGCTGTCCAGCGTTCTGCATCACTGCTGGCAGAGGGAACTTGAGCAACCACGTGAATGCAATCAGAGCTTCTGTGATCACCTGGAGGCGCCGACAAAGAAGAAGGTCAGAGGACTTACAGAGCCAAAAGCCAAACAAAGGGACCACACGCTCGTACTTTGACGTGCATGGAGTCGATGCACTCCAGCAGCAGCAGCACAAAAGGATCCAGCATCTCCAGCGCCGACGGCTCAGATGAGGTCACCTTGGATTTCTTCAAACTTAGGTGGAGCAGCTGAAAAAAACAGATGAACTTTAGGAAGTGTTGACCTTGAACTCCTGATAACCAGCAAACGCCGGTTGTGAGGAAGCACCTTCAGTCCGGCGTCCACCAGGACGTGCATGCTGGTGCGGCTGCTGATGGGAGCTTTCACACCTCCTCGTTTTGGAGCAGGAGGCAAGAGCAGGCAGCTGGGAGGGGGGAGTCTGGGATCCGGGGGGGGGTTTCGTCGATGCTTTCTCCCTAAAAAGAGAGAAACCCATCAGGGGTGGTTGAGGAAGCGGGTGGAGCTCTGAGCGCCACTGAAGCGGTTTCGGGGTTGGTACCGGTCTTTCTTGGTGAGAAGCGGCAGACTCTGGCTGATCAGGCTGTGGCTCAGCAGCAGGAGGTCCTGTGAGGTCATGCCAGCGTTGACCAGCAGACCCATGACCAGGCGCCGCAGGACAGCAGTCACCCGGTTACATACCTTCAAACTGGACGTGGTCTCCAAGATCTAGAGAAGGATAAAGGGGGAGTGGTCACAAGAAAGGCCGAGGGTCACTACTCAAACCCCTGAAAGACTACAGAGTTCAAGGCCAGTCTAGTCCAATATAGTCTCCTGGATTTAACACAGTTTGGACACCGTGCTCACTATTAAAGGCAAATATGACGTCACCCATTTGCTGATGTAAAAAAAACTCCTAAATGTATCAATCCACTGATGATGAAAATGTGGATGATTTAGAAAAACTCCATTAAAATCCATTTGATTCACATGAAAAATGATTCACACGTCATGCGCTGGAATTTATAACCACCGACGGAGTGAACATCGATGCACACTTGTTGCAGAGATTTCTGGGAAATCCCCAGGGCACTGGATTTTGAAATTGTAGACTCAGACACGGCACAATAAAGCGGAGTAACGTGGAAGGACAACGGCCCTGAGGTGCCGTTCACGTCAACAAATCACTTCACGCAAAAACACTTTGAAAGGACAGAAGGATCTGAAAATCGAAGCAAACCCTAAAAATGACATTCCATTTAAAAAACAAAACTAAATTCCAGTAACCAAGATATAAACATATCTTTTTAAAAAGCAATTCTATTTAAAGCCCAGCAAACGCCGCCCACCCTGCCGGCCCCGGTCAGAGCGCCACATGAAACATTCACGGAAAAATCCAAATGGCAGCTTTTCTGTTTGTCTCATCTCCATGGCAACCATCTTATTCTTTGTTTGCTTGGGGTGAAAAACACAGTGTTCCTACACGTTTCTTCAAGTTACCGGTACCGGCTTGTGGCCCAGGGGTTGGGGCCCACTGTCTTAAAGAACACAGGAGCCCTGAAGATGAGCTCCAAAAAATCTCTTTAAGAGCTCATAAACATAGAAGCTAACTCATTATTTTCAGTTCACGTTTTCTCTCCTCTGACCTCCGACCCCAAACAATTCCATTAGTTAGTTGTGAGTCTTTCATATTTTTAATTGGTCGACCAAAGGAAGTGGAGGCGGGATTTAGCACATTTCTGGAGGTGGTGGGCCCTGCCGTGACGAGCGCCGTGCAAATGAAAATGAGACCTTTATTCCTCCAGTTCCAAGCCCTCACCTCCTTCAGGGGCATGATGACTTTGGTGATGCTCTCCCTGCTGCAGAAGCGAGCCAGCAGCTCGTAGGAGTCCATGCTCTTGCTGTGCCGCGCCTCCATCAGCTTGGAAACGATGCCCTTCACGTCCTTCTCTTCAGCCACCGAACCGAACAGTTCGTTGTTGAAAACCTGATTGAAAGCAGCCGAGTATGAAAGGAAAGGAAAGAAGTCTGAAGATGCAGGAAGGAGGGAGGAAGCTGCTCACATCAATCAGCATGTTCATGCAGGGGTCCAAGTCTCCGCTCTGCAGGGTTGGACTGAGGGCTGACAGCAGCTGGAACACGGTGAACGTTAGAACGTGGACCTGGAAGAACAGAAAGCAGGAAGAGGTGTTGTGGACTTTGGAGCTTTAGCTTTGCGTTTGGTTTACTTGTTCCCTTCAGCTCTCACCTGATAGCCTTTCACCAGAACCGCCTGCATCTCCTTCAGCAGATAGTGCAGGTATCGGCAGCCCAGAGTCTCCACGATCTTCACCAGAGTTCCCCTGGCGACGTCGCGGATCTCCTGGAAGCGGTTCCTCAGCAGAATGCAAACTTTGATCAGGATTCTGGCTTAGAAAAACAACGCTAGAACATGTTTGCCACAAATACTTTGTTGGTTTCAGAGGTCTAAAACCCACCCGGGGAGGTTGGCCTCCATGATGTGTGGTGGCAGTGTCTGCATCAGCTTGACCATGGCAAACGCTATAGGGATCCGTGCCACCTCTTCGGCCTTTACGTCCTTAGATTTCACCGCCTTGTGCTCCTGATCGCGCTGCACCTACGGTAGTGGGAGGAGAAATCTATTGTCGCATGACTCGTACGGGGATTTGACCTGCACGGGTGCAGCGTGGTTTTTGAGCTGTCCGAGCCGTGGAAGGTCGTAGAGAGGAGCGTCACAACTGCCCTGATGAATGGATACGGGCTGTCAGCGGGTGAAATCATCTGTACGGCACGCAGGAAATGTCAAAGTCGTAGACCACTTGGTGAACAAGTGGTCGCCCTGTAGGACAGGGGTGTCCAAGGGCCGGTGTCCTACATGTTTTCTAACTAACCTGCCATTAAAGTTCCTTATTAACCAAACACACCTGATCCCGATAATCAGTGGCAGATATGGCAGAGTTTCTGGAAAACCAGCGGGAGGCCGGCCTTCCCGGATTTGGAAACCCCTGCCGTCGAGTAAAAACATTTGTGGAAATATTTTCTACAGGCGCGCTGCAGGCCGTAGGGGAAGTAGGTGAGACGCCGGCGTGTTGTACGGATTTTTAACCTCTCAAACCCTGTGCACTGCACTGTTAGTGCTGTTAACGTGATACATGCACTTGTGCACGGTCAGTAAGGAGCCAGCACTCACACCCGTGCTTCCAGCGGAAGATGGAAACGATTCGGTGGCCCGGTGGTTGGGGACCACTATTGTAGAATATTTGGAAGTTACAGTTATAACGCACAGACGACGCAGTGGTACGGTAAGGTGAGAGCACCGGCTCCTTTCTGACCGCGCGCAAATGCTGCACGCACGCTGGTGGTCTAATTTCTGACAAACGTCATAAGGAGTGTGCACGTTTCACTTGAACACAATAACGAGGTTCTGGCACAGTCCTCAGGTTTCGGGGGATTGGAAAAAAAAATCTGTGTGACACGCCTGCGTCTCACCCTTGCTTACACTTTCACGTTAGTGTTCACTGCGACCTGTCGCCCGCAGTGTGCCCGTAGAAAAGCATGCACGAACATTTTCACTCTTTGGGCTCACCAAGCGATCTACAATCTCGATATTCGTGCGCCTTTGTGTATGGGTTTGACCATTTTTTGCCCGCAGACAGCGCGTGTCCACCTGTAAGGCAGATGGGACTGAGACTTAAGCTGCAGGAACGTTTCCACAAGAAGGCAAAGGGTTTTAGGTGATGGTGGATTTGTCGCACCTTTGCAGTCAGACATTTGTGCAGGCGCGGCAGAACGCTGTCGTTGACGGTCTGGTGGATGGTGTTGACGAGGGCTTCCAGTTCTCCTCTGCTCTGAGGAAGTCCACTGGGAACAGTGCTCTGTCCCCTTTTCCCTTTAGTCTTGGCCTTTTCCTCTGCGGGGCGCTCCCTCTCTCCCTCTGCAGCATCTGTTTCCATAGCAACATCGTCCGCCTTCCCATCGGTCTCCATTGCTTCTTCGTCGTCATTCCCATCCACTTCATCTGCTGCTTCCTCTTCTTCAACTTCAGTGATCCCCACTTTCACAATAAAAGGTTTGCTTTTAGATTTTTATCTATCTTTAAAATGTATAAATAAGGACCTAAAAATGACCTTTTCTGTGTTTGGCGGCTTCCATTTCCCTGCTGAGGGTCTGATGGTCAAAATGGAAGGACTGGAGGACGGTGACCAGCAGACTAACAGAGGTGGAGAGAGGTGCAGAAGAAATGTCAAGAGTATGTAAGATTACAGCCCTCTTAGAAAAAATGAATCAAAACCTCAACTAATGCAAGAAACAAAAGTAACAGCAAATAAATCATATTCAAATAGAAAAATATTAAATTGTTTAATTAAAAAATAGGATTTCTTTTGTAAAATAATTTAATTTTGAAAAGAAATATGTGCATAAACTGAAACAAAATCTGGTTTTGATCTTTGGCTGTCCCCTTTGTTCACTGCAGAGCCCTTATAGGTAAAGAATGACGACATCACTCTAAAGTCGTGTGAACTTCAGGGCTGCTTGGTTTTGGCTGTTTTTCTACTTTCGTGACAAATGACAGCCAACACTTCTACATCTATAAAACACTACAGAACGTTTGGTCACAGAATTACAACAGGAAAAACGCGATATTATTGTGTCGACTTTCCTTCCAAAAGAAGACAAACCCAACCTGACGGCCAGCTTCTGCTCAGCTTGTCCTGTCTGCAGGATGTGGATGAAATGCTTCAGGTAATACAGGTACTTGGACCAGGTGAGCCGGCGGCACACGGCCCCTACCACCTCCACGGACGCCGAGGTCATGTTCTCGTGCTGCATCAAACAGGCAGGTTGGATTTGTACGACAGAAACGCAGCGCGTCTGCTTTGAAGGCAAACCTTGAGCATCTTCTCGTCCAGCAGCACCGTCATGGCGTAGGGCATGACGTAGTTCTGCAGGGAGCGCGGACTCATCACCACCGTGCCTTCGGTCAGCTGCTTGGCCAGCTTCCTGAGGGCGCGACCCCGCCGGTGAATCTGCGGCAACACAACCAGACGCTCAGAGATTCTAAAGGTCTGCGTCACATAAAAGAGGAGAACTTCTGACCTGGATGTGCTTCATGTGCTCAAAGAAATCAGACTCCAGGTCGTTGTAATCGGTGAGCTGCACCAGCTCTTTGAACTCCTTCCTGGAGGGGAAGTTCTTCACCAGGCAGGCCAGGACGGTGGTGTACTCATGCTGCACACTCTGAGAGGAAAAGAAGACATTTTGAAGGTCCTCGAGACTTCAGGAGCTTCAGGTTTCAATCAAACCAAAATGGAGACCTCTGTCTTGCTCCGGAGCCCTTTAAGGACGGCATCTAGGATGGTGTGTTGGATCAGATCCCTGTAAATCTGCTCTCCAGGTCCAACCGCCGCCAGCTGGCCGATCACCGTGGACAGGCACATGGTGGCATTATCCGCCAGAGACATGTCACCGATCTGAGTAGAAAACGACAAAAAAGCCTGAAAACTTGCGACTGCAGCTGCATGTTTGCACGGCTGTGGCTCTGCTGACCTCATACGTGTGGAAACAGTTGTACACGATGGTGCTGATATAGTCCAGGTCCAGGGTCTGCAGGTCTTTGATGTACCGGGTGGCGTCTTGGAAAGCCGTTAAACGCACGTCAAAGTAGACCTCGTCCAGATGTCGGCTGTCAAAGGCGTTGAGCTGAAAACCAGCCAAAAAACCAACAACAAAAATGAAAAACAACAACAAATAAAAGGTTCTCGCAATTAATATTTCAGTAAACGTCATAAATAAGCTCACCTTTGCTGCTAACTCGGTGATGTACGACAACGATGAGTCCAGATCCGACAGAGTCTGACGGGAGATTTCATAAAAGCAGATAGTCAACATTTTCCCACATTAAAACAAACATGGACATTAGAATAAACTGTTTATTACTTCTGTCATCATTTATTTTCACATTAAAACGGTCAAAATATGTTTTCTAATAATTTCACCATTCTGGGGAATGTCGTAGGAAATCCGTGTTTAAAATGTTACCATCTGTATGAAACTGGATTCATGCTGGCGCTGCCTGCAGCACAAAGCCAACATAAAGAGCCTCCAGTGTGTTATTGCTTTAGATGTCTTCCAAATCCATGATAAAGTGAATGAACTCATGTTGACAACAATTTGTTTGTATAAAGAATGGCAATCGTATCACTTTCACCAACACAGGTCTGATAGCTGAGTAGTTCTGTTTTAGTACTTTATTTCAAAATTTTACTCAACTTGCGTATTGTTTACAGGACAAAAAAAAAGTGTGTTTTTGTTGGTATTTTCCAACTTTGAGCCCCTGACCCTCAAAAATCCTGTGCATGCCCCTGCTTAGTAGTATCATCAAACCTTTCTAAAACTATCTAACACTGGAGCTGTCCCCTACAACTGGAAGTAACACACGCTCTTTGAATTATCGGAACTCTTTAACTGTTTAAACAATTAATGGAAACCAAACAGATTCTGAAACGGAGAAAAGGAACGATGTCGCTGGCTTCATCTAAATAACACGGCCTTTGACGTACTGACACTCTTAACGCTTATGTGATCGACATGAATCTGCTGATTCTAGCACTGAGAAATGCAGCTTCTCCTATTGACTTTGCACCAATATATAACATATCACTAACGTAAAATGTTGCACATCAGCGCAAAGCTGCTTTCCTCCGCTTCAGAATCTGCTATGGACACCCTGGACACAGTTCAATAATCATGCATTTAGCCCATGGTGTTCACACTGGACAAGCAGGGAGGGGCTTTGTCTTTTTCTACTGTTAACCAGCACATGTTGCTACCCACAGTTGGAAGAGTCTTTGTGTTAAATGTCAAAGCGGTGGAAATGTGGCGAGTCTTTTTCCAGGTTCCTCTTTCACAGCTCTGTTCTGATTTATGAAAGACTTTGGTGTCAAAGAATTCTGGCTGAGAACAAACTGCGATTGTTAATTTCTCCTTTATGATCACGTTTCAAACGGTTGGGACTTGCGTACATCAAAAAGGACACCATCCATACATCACTACCAAATCTGAGTCGAAGTTTGACCTGGTTTAACTTGCAACGTGCGCTCGATGACCGCGTGTTGTGTACAGACAGCCCAAAAAAAGTCATGAAAACATAGGCAGCTACGTGTGAACGTGGGAGTTTTGAGGGCAGAGGCCTGAAATGCATTGAGCTGTGTTTACATAGAGCTTTCATTAGAAGTAGTTGCATGAACGGGCATTATCAGGAGCGATGTGAACGTAGCTTTACAGTAGTCAAAAGAACGTCAACATCTGAGCTAAAGCTCCAGCGTTAAAGGGTTAAGATGTGTAGCAAATGTGTGGATGTGAAAAAGGATAAATTATCATATACAAAAGTGATACATGTGTGTGTGTGTGTGTGTGTGTATATGCATACAGTGGGTACAGAAAGTATTCAGACCCCCTTAAATTTCTCACTCTTTGT
>BSAI01000191.1:736656-754685 GCA_036245035.1 Adrianichthys oophorus | reverse complement strand
TAATTTTACTATAAGTCAGAGTAAAAGAAAAATCTTCCTTAATCTGTACTTTAAACCCCTCTAGCTTCAAATGCTTTGTAATTAAAATAAATACATAAATTAATTTAAAATGGCTTTTATTGCATTTATGAAAGTTAAAAGTTACTTTTTGCTGAGGAGAGAAAAACTGTGCCGTCAAATGGTAATTAATGAAGGTTACTCAGTAATCTGGATAATTTGATACAAATCTTTTTATGGATTTCACACTAAATAAAATAAATAATCAATAGTGTAAAAAATAACATTTGAACATTCCGTTATATTTCTGATTGCTAATTTTTAGCGAATGACCGCCAAACGCAGTCAAAACAATTTTTGGAAAATCAAATAGGAACAACCCCCCCACGACTAAAAAAAAAAGCAAACCTGGAGTCAGACCAGCGCCCTCTTCAGGCTGCGGGAACACACAGCCATTCACATTTAGGGCGGTCTCAGTGTCCGTGGGATGGAAATCTTCAGTTGTAGCGAGAGACTCTGCTATGTCCATCACCATGGCAATGGTAGCCGGGGACGCGTTCTTTGCTGAGAGGAGGGCGAAGACGTTGAGGAGGATGTCACACTGTGGGTGGCCCGGCTTCTGTTTGGCCAGGAGGGGGAAATACCTAATAAACCAATGAGAACATTTTATTATAAAACTATTTTGAAAAATATAAACCCATCCTATATGATACTAGGCCTTCTTGCTGTGAGGCAAGAGCACTACATACTGCGCCAGCTTGCAGAAAAATCTTTAAAAAAATAACAATTAAAGCCATAAGCTGCATTGTATGGCCTGCAGGTGTTACTCGCCTCTTTCCTCTTCCTGGTGGAGCAGCTGCTACCTGAACCTCACTCTTCCCCTCTGCCTGTTTAGTCAGAGCTGCATGTGCCAAATCCATAAAGTAAAGTAGGACACATTTTTCAGAATGGTGGACTCGTTGGTTTAATCTCCACAGCAACTATTTTATTATTAGCTTAGCTGTGGGTGATGATCAGATCAGATGATCAGAAAAGTAAACTTTTGGATTTTTTTGCTAACCACGCCCACATTCCTCTTATTGTCATGTGGTAAGCCACATTGTTTCCTTTAGCTTGAACCAACGGTTCATGCAATACATTTTCTCAATACTTGGGGAAAACAGTGTGAGCAACTGGGGAACGCTACTTTTGTGAGCTCACCTTGCTAACACCGTTCAAAATCTACAACTTCTAATTCCAGCATTTTTTCCCAAGTAACTTCCTAATGTAGCATAGATCAAAATCCCTGGGAGGAGTTTAAATTTGTAGCTCGTACTACCGCTAGTAGTCATTCAAGATGGCAGCCTCTCCCTGAGGTCAAAGGTCAACAAAACTTTGGTTGTGCTTGTAGACCTAATATGGGAGCATCTGTGTGCAGTTTTCTAAACGTCGCTTGAGCATACGTTGCTTTACCAGATTCTGCAAAACGGTGAAATTTGCCAAATTCACTTTGCCATAAAATGACAGCCAAGTCGTACATATCCCATGACCATCTCATCATAATTGAAAAACTTCTGTTGGATATCTCCAACACACGTTTTGGTTTTGTATGTGGATTTGGAAACATTTGCACCATAAGAGATTTTGGTCTTATTCATGTTTTTGACCGTTTTGGCCGCTGTGATGTCATCACACTTTGGGTGGTGATGTTCACTGTGCCCAAAATGCATTTCACCGGGTACTGAGTGTGTGCAAAATTTGGTGAGCTTTTGAGTATGTGGCAAAGGCAAAATGTTCCCTCAAAGGTGCAGGAAGAAAGCCAAAACAACCTGGCTCTTCAGTCCATGACGGCTGCGAGTCAGAATAATAGGACTAAGAAAGCTGACCTGGCATTTCGGCACCAAACGTGGATGAGCTTCAGCAGAGGTGTGGGGGAGTAAGGGCTCTCTGTGGGGAGACGACACACCTGCAGCATGCAGGAGGTGACAATCTTGTTAGTTTGCTGTTTTTTTGGGTCAAATAATTTTTTTTTAAAGTTGAACAAAAAGTTGCAACGAACCTGAGTCCAGACCACCGCCTGGAACACGGCATCGATCTCGTCTGGACTGAAGTTGTACGAATCGAAGCCATCAAAGAAGTCCTGAATCTTCAGGATGCCCAATCTCCTCAGGTTCTTCAGAGGACTAATGCATCCGGGTCGCAACTGTCCGGAAGGAAGAATTGAAGTTTCTAAAACGCACATTTGCAGAAAACCAAAGCTCTTCAGTGGTTACCTGCTCCCTGCAGTCCAACACGGTGGACACAGAGGCTGTGACACAAAGCAGGACCTGCAGCACTTTGGACAGGTAGATGTGGATGAGGTGGCCCAGTTTGTGGATCACCACGTCAATGATGTTCAGCAGGCTGTGCTGACGGCCCAGAGGCAGCACTGCGGCCAGGTCCGTGTCTGACACCGCTCTTTGGACTGCCTCCAAACAGGAACCTGAGGAAGATGAAGGACATTTTCAGAGAAATGTTGGCGTATCTGATCAGTCCTGCAGCAGATCCACCGGCAAACAGCTTTATTCAGGTTTGGTCTTTGCAGAAGCGTCCTGACCTTGACTGTGATGCTTGACGGGCTCTAAAAGCAGGTCGATGAACATTCCCAGCTCCTCAGCCTGACACCCTGCTAGGAAGCGCAGGATGATGGAGGAGCGGACGGAAGCACTCGATTTCCCCTGGAATTTGCTGCCAGCTTTGTTGCGAAGGCGGCCAAACAGGATCCTGTTGAACAGAACAGACATAAGCTGATGTTTCTAAAACTACAAAGTTCAGATGCACTGAAGTCATTCATTCATTCATTCATTCATTTTCCAATCCGCTTTATCCCTTTCGGGGTCACGGGGTTGCCGGAGCCTAACCCAGCTACTCATGGGCGAAGGCAGGGTACACCCCTGGACTGGTCGCCAGTCTGTCGCAGGGGCCACAAACACACACCCATGCACACTCACATTCACACCTAGGGACAATTTAGAGCAACCAATTAATCTATGAAGCATGAAAACCCACGCATGCACAGGGAGAACATGTAAACTCCACACAGAAAGGTCCCCCAGCCAGGACTTGAACCGGGAACCTTCTTGCTGTGAGGCAGCAGCGCTAACCACTGCGCCACCGTGCAGCCCTTGCACTGAAGTCAGTTTTGAAAAAAAAAAGAGTTGTTGAAAGACAATTTGATTATTCCAATTTGAACAGGAGAGGATTGTTCCTCAAAAATGTCAGTCAGTAAAAGAAAACTGAATGAATTTGTGTCCTTTTTATGTATTAAAAAAGTATTTATCCACGATTTATGGATGACTGAGAACACTGTATTGTAATTACTGGGCCTGGTTATAGATTTGAGGGGGAACTGTTACATCCACTGGTATATATGTTGTGTGTGTGTTTGTTTGTATTTATGTACGTGTTTGTGTGTAGATTTTTGATCATGTGGGTAGATGTTTGATGATACCTAAAAGTATTTAATGCCGGTATTTGATGTATTATGATTATATCATTTTAGGTTAGGAGTAGGATAAGAAAGTTCTACCTACTCCTTTTTGAACAATATATTGATGTCATTTTTGAAATAATTTACAAACCTTTTTTTTTCTTTTTGTTATATAGTCTTGTTTTTCTTTTTTTTATTACTCTATGTATTGTTCAAAAAAAAAATTGAAATGAAATATTACTGGGTTGGCCTTTGCCTATTGCTGCTTTACACAGAGATGTGCGCGTGCAGGCGCCACTGGTGCATCTCAAACTACCCGGTGCTAAAGAGCTGGGTAGATTTTAAGGGTTTTAGTCTGTTTAGGTAAAACACATATTTAAAATTACATTCAACACAAATTAATAGAAATGCTGTTTATATAATCATACGCAATGATTCACAGAAAGAAAGAAATAATGCTATATTAAAATATTGTTAGAATGAACCCATGGAGATGGAGGCTGATAACGGCCTACTCTAATATTTTTTGACCGTTTTCTCATGATAACGAGATCAAGAACAAACTGTAGTGCCCCTAAAACCACCAACAACAGGTTGAATGACAGAACCCTCAGAACACATTGAGTAATGCAACTGTGTTCAACATTTTCTCTGACAAACATCTTTGTTTTTGCAGCAGACTGTAAAACATGAAAAAAGTATCATTGCAATTGAGGTCTTTCTGAAAGTGGTAGAGAATGAGAGAGCAAAGACCCTGTGTGACTTCCAGATACAGACGGACAGGATGGTAATGGTGAACCAACCAGACATTGTAGTGGTGGATAAAGAACAGAGGAAAGCTGTTGTGGTGGATGTGGAAGTAACCAAGTGATGGTAACATCAAGAAGAAGGAACATGAACGGACTCAGAGAAGAACTGGAGAAAGCTTGGAAGGTGACTGTGACAGTGGTGCTTGTGGTAATTGGAGCACTCGGGGCTGTAACCCCCAAACTGGAGGAGTGGCTCCAGCAGATCCCTGGAAAGACCCCAGACATCTCAGTCCAGAAAAGTTCAGTGCTAGAAACAGCTAAGATACTGCAGGACCCTCAAGCTCCCGGGCCTTTGGTAGAGGACCTGAGCTTGGGGTGAAGTACCACCCATGAGAGGGGGTGAGGGGCGTTTTTTTTTTTAACATATATATATATAGAGAGAGAGAGAGAAAGATAGAGGCAATAAAATCTGTTTTCAGCTATTATTGCAAATTTGAAACAACTAATACATGATCATATACCCAATAAATCAAAGTGATGAGTCAAAAAAAGATGCAAACATTTGCATGATAGTTAAAAAGATGTACACCCCAGCTCACTAGTTGGGTCTGTGTTTCTGACATTTCCGTTACCTCATCAGCACCGGGATCAGCTGCCCTCTGTGGGAAGCATCGACCACTCCGGTCTCCTCAGAGATGTTGAAATGGACAATTTCCTCTTTGAAGTGTTTATCCTCCAGCAGCCTCTCCAGATTCTCCCTGGACAAAAGACAAAAAATATCTTTAAACGTGGAAAAAAAAACGTTTATTACCTTAAATTCTGGATATTTTTATAAAGACAGTAGAGGGTGAGTGTGACCCAGGGGTCACAGAACTGTCCTGCTGGCTGCAGCTTGGTGGAAAGCCGGGTCACTGGACAGATGAGGAATCAATGAACATCAGACCGAATCAGCACTGTTCAGAAAACTAGACACCCTGCGTATACTGATGATGAGATCCTGGAGTGGCTGCACGGTGGCGCAGTGGTCAGCGCAGTTCAAGTTCTGGCTGGGGGACCTGAAACAGCATCACCAATGGGGTGTGTGGAGTTTGCATGTTCTCCGTGTGCATGGGCATGGCTTCATTAGTCAACTGGTCACTCTAAAGTCTCCTTAGGTGTGGATGTGAGTGTGCATGGGTGTGTGATTCTGGTCCAGTGACAGACTGGCAACCTGTCCTGAGTGTCTCCTGCCTTCGCCCACGAGTGGGCGGGTTAGGCTCTGGCAGACCCAGTGACCCCGAAAGGGAAAAAGTGGGCTTAGAAAATGAATGAAGGAGATCCTGGAGCTTCTATCCATCCTCACGGCGAGGAATGTCCCATTAGAATGGAGAAAAAGACCCACAAAGAAGACACATTCCTCATTAAATTGACATTGTTAGTAGAAACAGATGTTTTTTTAAGTATTTACATGTAGACAAATGCTCTTAGTGACGTGTGCTTTTTATTGTGTTTTATAGCAGCAAAGGCAGGAAATATATACTGATCAAATGCCAGAAATCCACATTAAGAAAAGGATTTCATTAATGCTGGAGTAGTGGTAGGTGGAAAAAAGTATTGTGTTCATGTCCACTTGGTGTGTGTGTGTGTGTGTGTGTAACTTGACTATTTATCATTGTTTACTGTATGAACAAAGCATAAATGCTCATCTTTGTCACTATTGTTGCCGTCTTCTTTGCGTATTTCACAGGTGAATCAAACATTTGTGTTTTTGTTTTTTAGATGTGTGTGTTCCTGTTTACATATTTGTTAAAAAGGACAGTTTATCAAACACATTGTTATGTTTAAATACATGTCCAAATACTCTGTATATACAGGCGTTTTTTTGCCCCACATAAAGCACGGGCCGGTCAAAGGAAGAAAACTCGCTACAGAGGGTGAAGAATCCAACGGTTTTAGTGATTCTTTGTGGTCTAAAGAGTTTCGTTGACGGGTTGGCGTGTTCTTCATGGTTGTCTGAATGATTGTTTGTATGTTGCGCTAATTTACAAGATTCCTTCAATGTTTTATGAAGCAAAATAAACATCAATCCGTCAAGCTATGTTCACACTGGGAATGTGACAGACAATTTGTCCAAATGAGGGCGCCGCTGAGTGAACGTAGCTTCCTGGTAGTGAAGCGTGCATATCTTCAGTCTATTATTGTTTTCTATTCTGTTATTAGGATTTGCTTTTCAACATCAGATGTTTGTTTTTGTTCCTGTTTTTTTTATCAAATACATTTCTCCCAAAATTGCGGCTGGTACTCCAGTGCAATTTATGTTTCTTCTTTATTATGAATTTTTGGGGGACTAGTCAACAAGCTCAACCTTCACTCACTCCCAGCTGGTAAACAGAAACATGAGGCTCTTTTCTCACTTGTATGGAAGGATGTTTGGGTCTTTGTATGTGAACACACACTCCAGAGCTACACGCTGAATCTGCTGGTCCTGATGGCAGAGGAGCTGAAAACAAACAAACAAATAAACAAGAGTAACTCTTTTTTTCTGCAGAAACGAGTGAGGATTTACTTTGCCCAACATTGAGGCTGTCACACTCTTTACGAGTGTGAGAAGTTAAACTGACGCTGTTGGAGAAAGAAAATGTCCTCAGTTAAGGTGGATGTGGTTTTAAGGTGGAATACCTGGTGGTAGAGGTCTCTCAGGCTGGATTCCAGGTACAGAGCTCTGGGGTTTGTGAACTTAGCAAACACCTTCAGGTGGGTAATGAGCTGTCTGTGGGAAGAACAAGACGACAAGACAATGAGAAGATTCACAGACATCAGTTATTTATGTGCATTTATGACGCTATTCTTAATTCTTTTTGTTTTAAACTCATTTGTTACTAATCAAAAGTGCATTTTATTCTACTAAAGTCACTGTACATTTTTTCCATTTTTTTCAACCAGAAAAAGAATCTGTTCACAGAATTTCCTCTTAATATTTGTTGTTTTTGTGCTAAATATTCACATAAGCAAATCAGAACAGTGCATTGCCTTTGAACCATTTCAAAAAGTGCATTTTTCTGGGGTTTATAACTCAAATATAAATTATGCAGAAACAGCTGATTACACACAAATACAAGAGGTTTCGTAACTTGTTTTGGACATTTTATTTTGTATTTTTTATACATTTTTTAAATTCTCTGTGTCATGAAAAGTTTCAAAAGTGATCCTTTTTTCCATTGCACTTTGTTATTATTATTATCTTGATAACTTTTTAAAGTGTTCTTCTTATTTGTTTGTTTTTCAGTTCTTATCACCATCTGTTAAAGGCAGACACACACCCGCCAGGTTTGTCCGTTACGACGCAGAACACCAAGAATAAAACAGAAATTCTTCTGTGTGTTTCTGTGTTGTTTTCACAATTCTGCTTTCTGCACTTTTGAACAAAAATTTCACTCACGCCACAAACTCAAAAACCCACCCAAATTTGTGCTCCTAGCACCCGATGAAAACCAAGTTTGAGCAAAGTGAATGTGTTGGGTGGGGGTTTGCTTTTTGATGAAGTTCAGTTTGGAGCGCAGCGCTTTGACGCACATTTGCATAAGTCAGCATCAAGGGCTTTTGACTTCATGTCTTACTTAGCAGCAGCTCTTCTTGGTAGAGCCTTTCTTTGCCGTTTGCTTTCTTCCTCCACCTCCTCTTCCGCCTCCTCATCCTTCTCCGTGTCCTCCTGAACGGCATCCTCCCGTTTCCTTAGGTCCTGAGTGGGCGCCACCAGCAGGTCGGTGGGATAGAACTCGTTCCTGAAGCAGAAAAGACGGCATCTTTGAGTGAACCGCACAGATTTATCATCTTTCTCCAAAAGTGACGGAATATTTTCTGACTTGATGAATCGGAGCAGCAGCGGGCTCAGTTCTCGACTGCGCGCCTCCACCTGGTCAGAGAACTGAGCCATGGCTCGCCACAGGAGGCTGCGAAAGTTGGGAAAGTCCGTCCGGTTGTAGGGGTCAGAGTTCAGCTTCAGCTGCTCCAGAAACAGAACCCCCACTTCCCCGCTTTCGATGACATCACAGCCAGGCTCTTCCCCTTCTCTCTCATCCTCCTCCTCATCGTCATCATCGTCCTGGAGCTCCTTCTCTGTAACCAAAGTGAGTTTCCAATGAAGAACGCCGCTTGTCACAGCGGAACTCATCTGGCACCGCCATCGTAGACCTCCTTACCTGCCAGGCCGGCAACCATCTCCAGATGTTCGTGGAAGACTCTCCAGAAGTCTTTGTTATCCATCCCCCGAGCATGGCTCCTGTTGCAACCCAAAGAAACACAGTTACTGGAAAATATGAAACCGCCACAACAACACGCCACGAATGTAAGACAATTCAGACACCGAACTTTAATCCAGGAAAGAACCACTGCGATAAAGAGATGTTGACTTATTTAAGCATTATCTTCTAAGAACAGCTGTGCGGTACTTTTGGATACTCACACAATGAGTTCAATGACTGCGTCCCAAAGCGGCCGGAAGTTCACAAAAAGCATAGCGATGAGAAATCTCAAAGGAACCTGCAGACACAGAAGAAAACCATTTTCAAACAGAGAATTCTTTGATGTCAAATGAACGCTCGTCCAAATCCAAGGTCAATAACACAAACATGAAATGACTGCAAAGGATTTACATGTCCAACACGGTCACAATGGTTTGAGGTCGTTTGGAGTTTTGGAAAAACTCTTTTTGCCATTTTGGAAGGAAAAGATGTCATCAAAGTTTACAGTTTTCAAAAATGAAGTTATTAAAAAGTCATGAAGAAAGGCCGGCCCTCATCTGAGTACATCACACGTCAGTCAGAAAAGGAAAAAAACACACTCTCCTTTTGAGAGCCACGAAATGTAAAATAAAATGAGGTTACAAACTAAAACAGTGATGTTTTTGGATTGACAAAAAAAATTAATAAAAATAGAAGTAAGCGCGATTTTTCTCTAGTGGAATCATTTACACACAAAAAAGAAAAACTTTATAAAAAATTCCAGTTGAATGTGAATGTCAAAGATTTCCAATTGCAAAACTCTACAGATCGAAAACAATAAAGAAACTTTCTCCAATGTTTTTGTTTTGTTTTGTTTACTAAAGTTTGTACATCAAAGAGTAGAAACGTCACTTTTCTGTGAATGTGCTCGTTCATCTCACTCCGATCATCTTCTGATCCATTTTTAAAGTGTTCCCAGTGGTCATTTAATCATGATGATCCTGTTTTTAGACTAAATCAAAAACTTGTGTTGTTTTTTTGGACATGGTTTCTGCAGCGCAGCAGGAGTTCATTAGAAATGTACCTATCATAAGCGGTGCAACAAAAAAGGTGAGCAGTACTGGAGCTTTCCAGCTGTACTGTTTTGATCCAGATTCCAGCTCAGAAACAAAGACATACATGGATTGGTTTGTTTGCAAGTGGATGTATGAGAATGCAGAGGAGCAGGGAGCGCGTTGGCCCGCCCAGCGTATTTTCTACGACACAAATACGATCTTTTTTCAACTGCATGTTTGTAAGAAGACAGAGAAGATGAAAGTCATGAGTGTTGGATTGACATTAGGGACTGTTGGGAATGTTGGAACTATGACAGGAAAAGGAAGAGAGTTGGTTGACATGATCCAGAGGAGGAAGGTAGACACACTGTGTGTCCAGGACACCACAGTAGAGGAGGTTAGAAGCATATAAGCAGGGTTTAAGTTGTTCTATCATGGTGGAGATGGGAAGAGAAATAGAGTAGGAGTTATCCTAAAGGAGGAGTGTGTTAGGAGTGTTGTGGAGGTAAAAAGAGTGTCAGATAGAGTGATGAGACTGAAGAAAGAAGTGGAAGGTGTGCTCAGAACTCCTGGGTGGTGGTGGGCGGCTTGTCTGGTGGTGGTGGGGCTCTCGGGAGTGGGGCCCCCTGGCGCGGTGGGAGGGTTTCTCTTCTGGCTGGGCTGGGGGTTGCACTTTTTGCTTCCGTAACTCACTGCTCTTGGGTTTTGGGGGCCAGTGTGGCGGTCCTGTGGGTCCTGGTCCAGGTTTTTGGCCAGACTGCCGGGCGGGTGGATCTCCTCCATTGGCCCATACATTCCATCATCCACTTCAGCTTAACATAAACATTCACCTGAGCACAGGTGTCGGCTCACCTTTACACCTTCAAATAGTGTACGTGACAGAATGGAATGCTTTCCATGTGTTGGTTTGTATGCATAGGTGTGCGTGGGAACTGGATGTGGACAAGTTTGTGAACACTCTTGGAGCCGGCAGGTATGTTTGGAACAACTGAGTGTGTGGACAGGCCCCGCCCATTTTAGACTAACACACATGATTGTAATGATTATGTTTCCAGCATTTTGTTGCCTGTTGTGTTACGATTCTACCCTCCCTTCCCTGTAATCATCCTCTAACTTCTGTAAACCCCCCCCAAAGGGTTAGTTTAAATCACAAACCTTGTGCGTCCAATTGTAACAGTAAAATCTGTCTAACACAAGAGGCTCTCAGCTCATATCTGTTTGCTCAGCTGTTGGACAGGACAAGTTAAAAGAAAAAAAAAAAAAAAAAAAAGAACCTTTGTGGAGTTCAGTCAGAAAAATGTGGGCGGGGCTAATGCACCACAAACCTAAAACATTAGTGGCTGAAGCTTCTTGTTGTTGATTTCTGGATTTATATTCTCCAGGGGCTTGCATCCTTTCATTGTTAAACGGTCAGAGGCGGCGGTACGTACCTGCTGGAAGGCGCCGGGCGGACTGTTCGGCAGGCTGCGCTGCACCAGGTCGTGCCTCAGCTTGCGCAGGTGGAGCAGCTTGTCTCTGTAGTCCTGCACCGAAGCTGGAACCAGCTCTGCCTGCATACAGACAGCAAACACCGGCTGCACCTCCACGCTCTCCTCTCCCTAGATGGAGGAGACGTGCATAACTGAAACCAAATCCTGACCAAAGATGGATGAGAGCTGCCTGGCGAGCTCTTACCTCCGCCTGGGCAGGAAGCTCCGCCTTAAACTGACAGAAGATCCTCAGCGTCAGGAGGCGGATCTAAGCCGGGAGAAACTTTATTAACACCAAAACGTCGGACATTTTGCTTTGTTTTTGAGACACCAACCTTTGAAACGTTGGAGGAGAGGTTGGCGTGCAGCATCTGGTAGAGCTCCACCAGTGCATTGTGGGACAGATGCTCAGAAACGCCACAGAGCGAGAGGCGAGTGTAATAGAGGTCTCCAAGGAGCAGAGCAGACGTGTCCGAGGGGAACTTCCTGGAGGGAGGGACAGCCTTCAGCCATTTATACAAAATAAAAGATAAAGACGTACAAAAAAATCTCACCTCAAGATTGAGTTGACAGCATCCACGGAGAGCAGAGAGAGGATGTGGGCAGAGCCATCCAGAGACAGGAGGCAGCTCAGAGCCTGCCGGGCCACGAACAGACCAGCTACGAAAGGAGGAGGAGGCAGCAGGGGAGCGTCAGTCTCACCCAAACTCGTGTTTTTTTTTAAAGAAAAAGTCGGGATTTATGAACGCCAAAAGAGTTAAAGCAGAACTAAATCAGAAACACAAGACTGTTTTTATGGTCTAAGAATCAACTAAATGCAACCGCAGATAAATCGAGAAGACTTTGCAGAAGCAGATTTTCTGCCAATAGTCTCTGTCTATGACAGTTCCACGCTGGAATTCACGGAGCTCCTGAGAGCGCCCCATCCTTCCATCCATTTTCTAAACCTGCTTTGTCCCTCTCGGGACCCTTGCTGGAGCTTAACCCGGCCACTTGTGGTCGAAAGCAGGCTACACCCTGGACAGGTCGCCAGGCAGTCACAGGGCGACCCATTCCTTCACAAACATTTGTAAAAACAGTCTGCATGCCTGAGGGCTTCAATTTATACACCTATGGCCAGATCAAGTGATTAGGACACCTGAATCTGATCATTTGGAGGGCTGAGTAAAAACATTTGATAATATACTGTATCTAATTCTTGTTTTAGTTAATCAGATCTATTTCTAGACGCTATATTCTGAAAAATGTTATGTTTTAGTTGTTTTTAAGGTAAAAAAAAGTCTAAAAGTTCAGCTTATTTGTTCCTTTTCTATGAATTAAACTAGTTGAAATGCAGGGATGATTCTAATGTAAGACGTAAACTCAATTTGCACATTTCCAGTCTCTTAATTTGAAAGGGAAGAAAAGGAAGACAAAAACAAAAGACATTAGGTGTTTTTCTGCGAGGAATCAGATTGACAGTCACTTCTGCTCCACTCTATCAAAATAACTTACTTTAAAAGTTATGACATAGTTATTACTATAATAATTAATTATTTTTGAAAAAAGTAACTAATCTGTGATAATTACAGCTTGGAATATGTCGGTGAAGGTTTTCATTCGCCCAGCTGAATCATAGCAACTGGACTTCAAATCTTGGAGAATTAAAGTCTAGTTGCTATGATGCAGCTTGGAACAAAAGAACGATTAAAAAATGCAGAGAAATTCACATCTACATTGCTATTTAGTCCTTAAACATGAATTTAAATAAATAAATAACAATAAATGTAATTTTTTAATCATGTGATGCGACACAACAAAGGGAGAACCTTTTCCGAGTCGGTCCGCCTGGATCTGATCCAGAAGGTGGTTCAGGAAAGCTGCCACAGCAGGAAGAACCTGAGCTGCTGGTAAAGGTCTGGAGAAAGAACAGAAAAACAGAACACATCCTTCAGAACATGTGAAAGGGCGGGACTTATCACGGCTCTATTGTATTTACGATTTATTTACTCAAAGTTCGCACAAGACTATAGTGTTAATCCAAGATAAGGGCAGGAAATCGGAATAAATAGAAAGAAAATGAATACAACTTTCAGCACTGTAAAAAACATCGGTCAGATAGAATTAACAGGCTGAACGTTCATATTGTGCTTCAATAATTATGATTTATCTAACATACAATGTAAAATTAATTAAAACACAACTTTGTGTATTTGTATTTCCACTGTTATTGTTCTTTGAAGTGAGGAAGTCATTTGATATATCTGCACTTTAGTTCTTAACTGCACTGTTGTTACCCCAAGTGTTTGTCATTATTACAAAGATTTGTTAGTATTTATTGATCATTTGATTTTTCTGTTGCAAATGACATTAAATTCATATATTTTATTTAAATGGTTCTAAAATAAAAGGTTTTCATGTACTTAGTTTGTGATTTGTGCTCCTTGTTTTCACACAGAAAAGTATTGATAAAAAATCTTGATTAGATACTGGATTGATAAGCAGTATCGATAAGAGGAGTAGTATTGATGAAATCTAAACGATACCCATCCCTTATGAGACATCACAGCTGTCTCCTCCTATGATGTCATTCAGGTCAGGGCGGGGGTCGCTCAGTCCAGTTATCAGATCATTTCATTGTGAGTCACCTGATATGAGGCAGCAACACCAGGGCAGCCCAGGGCAGCGACAGGTTGGTGGTGGCAAGGTTCTGCTCCTCTGGAATCAACGCCAGCACCTGTTGCGGAACACTCAGCAGCTCCCCAGGGGGGGCTCTTCGGAGAAAAAAAATCCAGAATTGGTCAGTGGAGAAAACTTTCCTGTTAGACCGGCGGGATCAAAGCCTCACTCTGTGGTCACTCCGCTGAAGATTAGTGGGTACGTTTCAAAAGCCAGGGCGCCGTTGGTCGGGGGTGGGGCTTTGGTGAGGATTAGGTGGACCAGCGCCTCCAAAACGCCATGGCGAGACAGGGCGTCGCAGCAGTTCAACAGAGCAGCCGTGTAGCGCAGCAGGCTGGGGAGGAAGAGCTGCAGGAACCAGAGGGCCTGTAAAAAGGAAGCCTAATGAAACACCAACCGCCACGGCGGTGAGAACTCACCTGTTCAAACTGGTTCATGGTCAGCATCTCTTTGGTGAACTCCAAGATTAAGTCCTGCCCCATGGAGCTGCTGAACACCTGATGAAGAGTATGGTCAATGACCTTCACCAGAACAAACTTTGGGTCTGTTTTTCTTAAATAAAAACACACCTTCTGGATCATCTCTTCTATGACCTCCCGCTGCAGGGTAACGTTCTCCCCCAGCAGCAGCGAGGAGGTGATCTGCAGGAGGAGACGGGAGCAGGAAGTCCTCAAGGAGGCGCTCTGAATCAACCGCAGTGATGTCTGCAGATTCAGTGAGAAAGATTGAGTTGAGTGACGCTTTGCTTAAGATGCAGAAGCACAAACCTGAGACCTTCTCCCACCTGGCAGACTGACTCTGGCTTTGTGACTTTGGCGCCATCCTTGTGGGACACCAGGGTGTGGAGAACAAACAGGAGCCTCTCCAGTTGCTCCATGGCCAGCTCAGCATCCTCTCCGCTCGCCTCCACAACAGCAAAGACCTCCTCCACACTGATCTGTAAGGAGAGCACAGCCATAGATGGAAGATTCTGGAAAAACAGGGAATGTGGCGCTAGGATTTACCTGCAGCGATTCCCACAAAACCAAAAAGTGTTCTCTATGAATGTGACCAGCAGCAGCCTGAGCCATGTGATCCACAGCATTCCGGACGGCATCCCACGGCAGAGTGGCCCCGGGGCTGGTTATGGGGCCCAGCTTACGAAGAACCGTGGGAAAGGCCTGGAACAACATGCGGGAATGGAAAGACAGCATTGAACTCTGCTTTAGTCTGTTAAACGTGCAGCAAAGTCAGCGGATGGAGAGCTCACGGTCGCAGCGCAGGAGTGGAGCATGTGCTGGACGCCTTTGCACATCTCAAAAAACAGCTGACCCACCCCCTCCACCTTCTCCGGGTGCTGCTCCAGGTCGGAGAACATGTGGATCAGCAAAGAGTCCAGATCTGGGACCTGCAGGGAAAACACAGACACTCACTCACCCCCGATAAATATATATATATATAATTTGAAAAATGCTAACCCGGAAATGTCATTTGTGTTCACAAAACAGTGAGATGAGCAGAACTCTAAAGACTTTAATGTCTGCAGTTTTACTCCAAGGTGGTCACATACCCAAATGTTGTAAATCACAGCACAGACTTCTTTAGAACAAACTTTTGCCTTCATCTACTGGAAACAAGCGATAAGAGCCGAACGTTCTCTCTGATCTGATGCTTTATTGAACTTATCATGATGATCAGTATTTCTATCACTTTTCTTCTGCAGTCGAGGTCTTGTTGTGTTACCATGACAACGGGCTGCACCATGTACAGAATAGTCACAGATATATAAAGAAGTGCAGAGAAGGTCATAGAAAGCTACACTGTCTTTGTAGATCTGGATAAAGCTTCTGACAGAGAGGAACTGTGGTATTGTATGAGGAAGTCTGGAGTGACAGAGAACCATGTTAGAGCAATGCAGGACATGTATGAGGGCTGTAAGACAGTGGTGAGGTGTGATGTAGGGGTGACAGAAGAGTTCAAGGTGGAGGTGGGATTACATCAGGGATCAGCTCTGAGCCCCGTCCTGTTTGCAATGGTGATGAACAGGCTGACAGATAAGGTTAGACAGGAATCACCATGGATTATCATGTTTGCAGACGATATTGTGATTTGTAGGGAGAGCAGGGAACAGGTGGAGGAGAAGCTAGAGAGGTTTGTCCTGGAAAGGAGAGGAATGAAGGTTAGCCACAGCAAGACAGAGTTCATGTGTGTGAATGAGAGGGATCCAATTGGAAGAGTGAGGTTAGAGGGAGAAGAGATAAAGAAGGATTTGAAGTATCTAGGGTCAACAGTCCAGAGTAATGGAGAGTGAGGAAAAGAAGTGAAGAAGTGATTGTGTGTGACCTGGAGTGACCAGGATGGACAGGATCAGGAATGAGTCCATCAGAGGAACAGCACACATTAGAGGTTTAGGAGATAAAGTCAGAGAGGACAGGCTGAGATGGTTCTGTCATGTCCAGCGGAGAGACAGTGAATATATTAGAAGGACGTTGAGTCTAGAGCTGCAGGCAAGAGGTCTAGAGGAAGAGCAAAGAGGAGGTTTATGGATGCAGTGAACGAAGACATGAAGGAAGCTGGAGTTAGAGTAGAGGATGAAGAAGACAGGGGTAGATGGAGGAAGCTGATTCGCTGAAGGAAAAAGGTTCTTAGAGTCTTGTTGATGGTGTACATCTCCAAGCATTCAGTGATCCAGGTGTGTGACATTGAGTCATTGGCTTTCTTGTAATCAATCCAGGCTGTTCACAGGTAGGTGTGTCGTGACCTACAGTCTTGAGCGACTGTTCTGTCAACCAGGAGTTGGTGTTTGGCCCCTCTGGAATCTCTACCAATGCCCTTCTGTGTGTATGAATAGATCAATGTGTCGCTGTATTTTGGTTGCAGTGATTCCTGACATGAGCTTCCATGTTGTAGAGAGACAGATTATTGGCTGGTATTGGATGGGACTGCACCCTGTGAGGGATCCTTCTGGATTAGTGTTGATCGCCCTTCCGTTAGCCATTCAGGGTGAGTCCCATCTCTTAGCAGCTGGTTCATTTGTGCTGCCAGGCACTCGTGGAGTGCAGTGAGTTTCTTGAGCCAGTCTGCTTGTATCATGTCAGGGCCCGGTGCTGTCCAGTTTTTAATACCTGAAGCTCTCTCTTGGATGTCTGCTACTGTGATGGTTACTGGATTCTGTTCAGGGAGGTTACTGTACTCTTTTCTCATAGAGGCCAGCCATTGAGCATTGCTGTTATGAGCGGTCTCTTTCTCCCATATACTTTTCCAGCAATGTTCAGTTTCCAGTCTTGGTAGGTGTTGTTTTGACCCTGACACTGAGCGTACACTTTCGCAGGTTGAGTTGCATAAAGCCTGTTTATGCGTTTGGCTTCATTGTCTCTTGTGTACCTCTTTAGGGGGCTGCTCATGAAAAGAAGCCTTTGTTTGGCAGTTTCATCTGGCTGTCTCTCTTAGGTTTTTGCTTCTTCATTGCACCTCTTTGGCTTCTGTCATCTGACTCACTTCCCTCCGAGCTGTCTTGATCTTAGCTTCCAACCGTTCAATGGAGGGCATTGTTTTCTCCCATGGTTGCTCTTATAGCCAAGCATTTCAAGAATCACTTCTGCTGAAGTGTAAACCACTTCATTGCTTTAAACAAACTTCACTTAAACAGCAAAGTAATATATTCAAAAAGGCTACAAGCACTAAAACATCAAGGAGCTAAATGCTGTGTTGTTAGCATGATACAATAGCTTTGTATTTAAAATAAAACTAGGACTATGTCCAAATACCCTCCCTACTCCCTAACTACTAAAACAGTGTGGAACTATGCCCTGGATTTCAAAAGCAATTTGGACCCCATGCTCACTACTTTTTTTTTTTAAATGTCAAATATGACATCATCAATTCAGCAAAAACCGAAACATATGACAAAATTAAAACACTTTTTTTTATATTAAAATTCGGTCGCACGCAATGCATTGTGGTCTACATTTGCCAATCTAGTGAGCATCACTAGATTGCTAGAACACTGGTTTTCACAGACACATCCAGGAAATTTCTTGAGCGCTGCAATTTGGAATTGTAGATTCAGACAGCTCTACAAAATGGCAAATGCCCTACATTGTGCACTATGTAGTGAGTAGTGAAGGAATTTGGAACCATCCCTAGTAAGGGAGACACGCACACCATTTCCTTTGCTCAGTAATCCATGTTCAAACCAGTTCTTCTAATTTCTTGCTGCTTTCTCTGCTCACCAGGAGACCAGGCTTGTTCCTTTTCTTTCATTCTGCAGCTTCCCTGCTGTTAAGGAATTGATACGTGGAGCTAGCAGCTAATGTTTTTAGCATTTTAGCTTCACAGAGCTAGCAGCTAATGTTTTTAGCATTTTAGCTTCACAGAGCTAGCAGCCAATGTTTTTAGCCTGTTACCTTCATGGAGATAGCATCCAAAGTTTTTAGCCTGTTAGCTTCATAGAGCTAGCAGCAAATGTTTTTAGC
>BSAI01000191.1:725021-736646 GCA_036245035.1 Adrianichthys oophorus | reverse complement strand
ATGTTTTTAGCCTGTCAGCTTCATGGAGCTAGCAGCTAATGTTTTTAAGTCGTTGGCTACACGGCGCAATGTCTGTGTTTATCTCATGTACTATGCATAAAAGACATGGATAATGTTAGAGAGTAGGGAGGGGGTGTTTTGACTTAAAGAAGCCCGGCCACTATTAGGGACCGGCGTCTTTTACAACTAACACCTGTTAGACCAGGCTTTTATTGGAGACCGGCCATTAACGGAAGATATACGGTATTTACATTTGAGTATACTGTTCATAAAAATGTTCAAATTTAAAATATGAGCATCCTCGTCCTTATTGAACTCAAGGTTTTGATACTAGTAGATATTTAAAAGAATGCAGAGGATTTTTCAGAATGACAGAATAATAAAGAGATGATCTCAAGCCGTTTGTCAAATCTTAACATTAAATCAAAGTCACACCTTTCTCATCAAAAAGGAGAAGCTCTCAGCGGCAAAGTTGCGGATGTGCTCCTTCTTGTGCGCCAACAGTGTGCTGTACAAACTGTGGACAAAGGAAAGAAGGAACTTCTTTCAACTGCTTTCATCCTCTTTTTATGAAAACATCCTGACTTCACCAGCAAATGTAGGCTCTGCCTCACCTATAGAGATTGGTCATGTCCTTCACCATGAGCCTCCACAGGTACTTGTAGAGGTAGGACAGGCAGGTGAAAGCCCATTCCAGCAGCTCTGTATCTTTGGTTTCCAGGAGAGAAGTGATGAGAGTGAAGAACTCTGGGAAATGCGGATAAAAGTCCGTCTGCAAGTCTCTGGCCAGCTGCACCACCAAGCTGGGAGAAAGGAGGGAGACTCAAACTGTAAAGAGCTATGAGAGAAAACTTCAACTAAACGCAGAAGTTCCAAACTCACTCCAGCAGGGGTTGGAACGCCAAACTGTTTTGGACAGCGAGATGCGTTTTCAGGCTCTCCACAATGGACTTTTGGTGGAAAACCAGTAGGTTGAAGGACTGGCTCTTGCTGGACACTTCTTTCAGGAACGTGGCTATAAAAAGAGACAGCAGACAGACGCGTCAAACCTCGATCCACAATGAGAAAATGCTGGTAATGGTTGATACGTACTGAAATGTTCTGTTAAGTTGAGGTCTCTCCATTTCATGAGCCCTTCTGAAAAGTATGTTTCTACTTCCTGTAACAGCAGGAAATGATGGGAAATTTTTGATCAAAAGAGTGGGATTATAGTGGTTGGAGTCTGAACAAACCTCTGCGTACGATCCGGTTCGGTCAATACGATGGATGACATCAATGTTGACATTGGCGAGTCGTTTAGCAAAAGTGAGAAACTGGAAGAAAGAAGAAAGACAGTTTACTTCACACATGCTAAAGATTTTAAATCCTAATTGCAACGTTTTCTAGCAGTTAGAGATTTTATAATTCTTTTTTTTTTCCTATGTTTTTGGCAACGCATGTTCAAACGACCACTTCAAACAAAAAGTCTCTGTAAACGTGTATATCTGCGTGTTTCAAGCCTCAAAACTCTCACGTTCATGCATAGCTATGCCAGTTTTTAAGTCTGTCTTTGGGATCTACTAGTGATGGATAAACAACACTGGTGCATCAGCACTGCGTCGAGCACACAACAGTGAAATCTGTATCAGCGCGTGCATTGCTTTAGGAAAAAATCATGTGACCCTTACAGGACGTCTATCATATGTCAAATTGTGTTTTTAAGTGTCGCTACATGTAGCCTGGTGTTGTGGATTTGTGTGGATGTGTCATGTGACTCAGCTATGCTGTTTATTAAATGACAGTTTTTTAAGAAGCTTTAAACGAAAACTTCTTTTTTATCTGCAGTTCCTAACAAGCAGTGAATGAGGCTGTGGTGAAGATGGTCATCAAAGACTGTCAGACACTCGTTAGTGAAGATGAGGGATTCTAGGAGCTCCTGGAGCTTATTGGACCTTCATATGCTCTACCAAGAGGAATCACCTTGGAGAAAAAACACAACAAAAACTTTGTCCCTCATTAAAAATGTAGGACTGAATGCATTTTTAGCCTGTTATTCTATATGATTTAACATTGAAGTAAAGAAGAAACAATGACATAGATTAACATATTTTAACAACTTAATGCTTTTATATAAAATTTAACAAACCATTTCATTTTAGCATTAACGCAAACAGGAAATTAAGCAAATATTAAACTCTTCTTACAAACAGGTCAGCAAACAAATGAAGCAAATAAAATTACAATGATGAAATCACCTTCTAAGGGATTGACAGCAATTAAATAAAGATCCAACTATTTCACAGGTTGATGTTGGTTTAAAGTCCCACTCCAATCACCTTCTGATGTAGACGAAAGTGTTCCTGGTGGTCTTTAAACTAAGATTATGTGGTTTTTAGTAAAAAATAATAATAATAATAAAAACCAGTTGTTTTCTATGACATAGTTTCCGCAGAGCAGCAGGAGTTCATTGGAAATTCACCTTTGAGTTGTGGGCGGGACTGTCGGCATAGAGTAAGCCTACGCTCATTTCCCATCATCCATCTGTTTACACTCTCTCCCACTAGCTTACAGCCCCTCACAACCCCAGTCAAACATTGTTGGTGCAGCTAAAAAGGCAAAACATTATCAGAGCTCTCCAGTCATACAGTTCTGATCCAGATTCCAGCTCAGACGAGGAAAACAAAGACGTTCACAGATGCATTAGAATGGAGCGGGGCTGGTGGCCAGCCCAGCGTATTTTACGTGTCACAAATACGATCTTTTTCAATTAGCACCTAATTTGCAACTCAGATAAAGAAATCCTTAAAGACGCTATTTTAAGCTTCTAAATAAGTTCGTATCATCATAACAACATTGTTACAAGAACGTGTTAAAACACCATTTTCATCGGAGTGGATTTCTTTAATTTCGCCCGGTGTCTCTACAGTTGCTGATTTCTTACCTTAAACGTGTTCTCAGATTTGTGGTATGAAGACTTGGATTTGACTTTCATCTTTGCCTCGCGCTCGATTACACAGTAGGTGTTCTTCGAATATTTGGCATCAAAATCGTTGTTTTCTTTGTCGTAAAATGTACAAATGTTTACACACACATGCCGACTTCAGGGGGCAGCCATGCTGAAACAAAGCATGATGGGAAATGAAATACCCGCGTGGTGTGGACGTACGGAGAAAATAAAAAAAACCGGAGGACTTCGGCCTTCAACTTCCGGTTTTGCTTTGAGCTTCGAGTACATCTTTTCATGTTTTTGTTTTATTCCAAAATAGCAAATGAGTTGGACGAAGACAAAAAGATGATGAATAGTTAAAAATAGTTGTGAAAAAAAACAACAGAAAAAAGAAAACAAACACGCACACGTAAACTTTCAACTTCCGGTTTTGTTTTTGGTTACAAAAAACATATTTAAAATGACTTCTTACTATTAAATTCTGAAGTAAAATGCAAATAAATAAATAAATAAAAATGAAAAAAGATATGCAATTTCCGGTTTAGTTTTACCCACTAGCATTATATGAGAACTGGACAGTTGACTGTAGACATGAAAAAATAAAATCTAATTTAATTTAAATTCAAAAACATTTTTAAAAAATCTTTAGAAAATGTGGAATTTCACAATACAATAAATGTTTTTTTTTTTTTTAAAGTTCAATCTTGGACCTAAAATTAAGCACAGAAATATCTGGCATTAAACTGAAAATTGGTGCAAATGCTGCCCAAGGTCCTGCTGGGCCAAAGGTGGACTTCTGGCAATACCATTATTCATTGTAACATTTGGTCAGATGCAAGAGCTTTGTGTATGCCAGAACTGAATCAAACAAAATAAAAAAATTATGTTGGTTTCTAGGACATATTCTGCAGAGCGGCAGGAGTTTATTAGAAGTACACCTCTGAGTTGTGGTCATGACCTTTAACACCACCAGCATTTCCCATCATCCATCTGATAGATTACAGCCCCTCACACAACCGCAACCTAACATTAGTGGTGCAATAAAAATGATGAGCAATATCGTAGCAATCCAGATGTACAAGTTTGATCCAGATTCCAGCTCAGACGAGGAAAACAAAGACTTTCACAATTACCCAGAAATACTCAGAAATGCAAATTTACGATTAATTTTCTCAGATGTCCTCCAATTTAAGAAAAATCTTACAAAAACATGTTTAAAAAAACAGCAAAAATGCAATTTTTGTGTCTAAATGAAACAAAAGAAAGCATAATTTACTCTGTCAGTCACTCTCAGGTATCATCCTGTCTGTGGTGTCAGTAAATAAAGGAACCAGGTCCTTTGTGTCGGTTGTGATGGTTTGGAATGGACCACCTCAACATCAAGAAATTTCCAAAAAGAAAAAAAAAATCTGTAAGTGAAACCATTCCAGTGACAGTTGTGCTCGAAAACTCCCCAAATATTACAATATTTAATAGTTTTGGTCACACACTGCAATGTGTGTTTGAACTGCTGATAAGACACCAGTCAAATACACTTTTACCATCCAGGAAGGTGACTGAGTAAACTGTGATTTTACTGATTCATTTGTCTCCAAAAGATTAAACATTTTGAAATCTGGGAAAGCATTTTTTCTCAGAATTGACAGCCTTGTGGGGAAGTGGGTGCAGGGCTATCTGATAAGCCGCTGGTTTTCATCTCCATGTGTCTTTTTAGAAGCAGCGGAATGTTTCTGGAGGGATTCCAAAACAGAAGACGTTTTTTAAAAAGCCTCACTGCGTTAACTCCCACAAGTCTACTTTGTTGATGTCACCGGTTCTCTTGGAAAAGTCCAGTCCCAGTCACCAAGAAAATACAAAACGTACCGTTTGTGGACAAACACTGAAGGAAAGGTAGGTGAAAGGGAGGAAAATACTCACTGCTTTTTGTTAAAAAAGGTAAAGTTTAACCATTTTTAAACTCTGTTCTGTAGGTTATTTTTCAAATTCCTGAAAAATACACATTAAAAAATAATTTTCAAGAGTTTAAAGGTAAAACAAAGCATAATGTTTTTGTAAAAAAACTATTTTTTTCCCATTTTCAAATATATGGAACAACTGTGAACGAATAAGAAATTTAGAAACACGGAAATATTTTTGTAATGTTAATGTTAGCTAATTTATTATTATTTTAAATAAAAAGGTTTAATTACAAAAAAGAACAGTTTTGTTTTTTTTTTTCAAAAAAAATGTTGAACATGATTTGGAGCTGGTTTATCCCCACCCGCTGTTTTATCCAAAGCTCCACTTTCCAGGCCCACATTTAAGGCTAATATAGAAGTAACATGCAGTTCCTCAAAAGACCACTAGAGGCTGGTTTTAGAAATGAGCAACTTGCCATTGACCCTAAAGTTAAACGAATCATTTTACACCCAAAGTAAACAAAGGCATAGCCTCATCCTAATAACATTTTTGATGTTTTTCATGCTGTTTTCAACTCTAAAAAACTGGTTAAAAATGTGCTAGTTTAATTTTTATCAGAGCTCAAATTCGTACTTTACAAAGGGCCATTTTTTGATTGGCAGGTGGGTGGCTTGAACAAGCTTCTTGCTTTGCTTTGTCGTGCCCCATCTGCCACATCCAGCACATTATTGAGTTGGGTGGAGCAAGCCCCTCCTATTTTATGTTTGCTTTTGCCATTCACAAACCAGCTGGCTGATATTCCGTTCGGTTATTTTTGGTACAAAAAGTTCAAGAACTAGTGCAAATTACAGTAGAAAATGACTTTAACACATTGCTGTGTCGTGTCGTGAGCTGTGACCATGCTGGGTGTAAAATGTCTCAGGCGGGAACTGAGCCTGCGATCATCTGATCAGAGGTCAACCACTCTACCAGTGCACCACAGCCACTTTATGTGATAGAAAGCTGGTTGCAACTTTTTCCTGGTTCGGAAAGTAAAAACAAACAAAAAAAAAGCATTGTTGTAACTCCACAATAATCCACTCTCAAGAGCGCGATGTGAAACCAAAGCAAACATTAGGATTATCTGCCCACTACAGCCAAATCCACCAAACTGTTCTGGTGTGAAATTCACCTTAGACTCCTGAATAAAATGCAAACTAGTAAAAAATCTGACTTTTCAAATGTTGAAAATTTACTCTTTTCTTTACAGACTCTACAAATTAAGTTTTTATAAATCAATTCTGGTTAAAAATACTAATCCTGCTCTTAAGGAGGGATAGCTGACATCACATACATTTCTGCAGGCTTCACCTGTACTTTCCTAAGAACTGTTTCTCTCTTTTCTTCTCTCCCCCTCACGCATGCACATACTTGAACACACATAAAAGGCTCCAGCCCATGGTCCTGCTCTCAGCTCAGTGTTGAGTGAGCAGGTGATGTGCCAGGACGCCCATTTACTCACAGAGGACTCACAGTTTCTGCGGACAGCACTCGGGACAGTTTGAATTACTCTCTGAAAAGCTTCATTTGTTCGTTTTCTGGTGAAATGGTAGGGGGGTCTGTGGCTGCGTCCTTCGGAGTGGCAGACTATGTGGTGTTTGCTCTCATGCTTATGGTGTCTGCTGCTGTTGGGTTCTACTACGCCTGGACTGACAGGAGTCAAATGAGCTCTGGGGACTTCTTGACGGGGGGCCGCAGACTGACAGCCCTGCCAGTCTCCCTGTCACTGACTGCCAGCTTCATGTCAGCCATCACCGTGCTGTCCAACCCAGCTGAGGTGAGACTCCTGTAACCCAAACTGTCTTTTTCATGACATCCTGGATCATCTCCATCAGAAATCTCTCTGTTTCTATTCCTGTAGGTGTACCGCTATGGTGCCAACATTGGTTTTTATGCCGTGGCCTATGCACTGACCATGCTGGTTACTTCTGAGGTATTTCTCCCAGTCTTCTACAAACTGGCCATCACCAGCACCTATGAGGTTGGTTTAACACATTCAGATTTTTGGCAAGAATCAGTGGGGGTTCTTATTTTTAGAAAGTTCACTTGATTTTTATAAATATTGTACATCAATTTGAATACATGACCCTAGAGCTATCCTTCAATGCAGAAATTATATCAATTATATAATTATATCATCGCAATTTTAATTTAGTTACCTTGGACAGGCTGTATAATATGAAGAACAGATACATTGAACTAATTACACATTTAAAGGCGGAAAGATGAAGATTTACATTTTTGTCTTTCCAAATTTTTTCATACAAGTATCTACTAAAGTGTTTAAAGTTTTCTCCCATTTTGGATCCAAAGACGAAACTGAGACACTTTTGAGACTGATTTCACACATCTGTAGACATGTAAATGACGAAGGAAAACTTCGATTGCAGTATCATCTATCGATGCAAAATTGAGGCGCTACCACATTTGTTATGAAGTTAAGAGCCCCAGCAGACATTTTTGCACATTTTGTAAACTTTTTTGCAAATTTGTACACAACTTTTTTTGTCAACAGTTGTAGCTCAGAATGATGGTACAAAACCACATGTCCAGCTTGTTTTTTTTTTATAGATCACACTAGTCAAAGTACATCATAAAATTGAAAAAATATATTAATAAAATAGTAGAGATTTTTTGTAACCTGGGCAACTTTTGGCACATTCTGTTTTCTTACAGGTGTTGTAAGAGGTAAAAGTAGCTCTGAGGTCATTATCGGTTTATGCTAACATTTGTTAGCATAAAAGGCTAACCCCTTGACACCAGAATTTCTTTCCAGTTAGAAAAGAAATCACTTCTGTTTTTGTTTTCAAGTAGGTACTAAATAAGGTCATTCAATCGTGTAATTGAAGCGCGTACATGTTATTCTTGAGCAGTTTGTACATTTGTTGTATTTTCATGATTGATGGTTTTTTAAAAGTAAATAAACAAAAGACTAACCTGTACTAACATGGGTTATCATAAAGGTGTTGTAGGTACTAATCGGCTCTCATTAGTCAGCGATAACATGGTTTCTAACGTTTACCATAGAACGAAGTATCAAACATTCATGGAAAATCTTATTTTGGGCCCTGTCTAGAAGACTCAGCAAGGATGAATTTAGCCAAAATTCCCTTTAAGTGATTTCCAAAGACACCTGTAAATGTGGACCATGATTTGATTAAAAATGTTCTTAGCTCTCACGTTGTCTTTTTATGGAAAGTTGGATTTAGCTTAAAACTCAGTCACTTACACACTCACTGCTTGAAATCCTGTCAGTGTATTTCCATGATGACCTCATTAAAGCTCCAAAATTCTCTTTTTAGACTTCATTTTCTTTGTTGTTTAGATTTAACTTAAACTGCGACAGACGTCACATCTTACATGTCATATGAACAATGCTGTTTTGCTGTTTCATGTCTCTGTGAAGTACCTGGAGCTGCGTTTTAATAGAGCCACGCGTCTGCTGGGAACGCTGCTCTTCATCATTCAAACGGTGAATATCAGTCAAGGCGACCAACAAATCCAAGGTTTCTGTTTCTAAATCCTCAAATTTGTCCTCTTGTGGTTAACGTTTCTGTGTGTCACAGATTCTCTACACTGGGATTGTCATTTATGCTCCTGCTCTTGCCTTAAACCAAGGTATGCTGTGGTCAGCCTCCTGAAGTACTCCAGCATAAGAACACTTTGCTACTTGGCTTTGCACTGCGCAATGAACACATCCCTCCCCCTCCTGTCCTTCCACAGTGACCAGGATGGATCTGTGGGGCGCCGTCATTTCAACAGGATTGGTCTGCACCTTTTACTGCACAATGGTGAGGATAGAACTCCACCAAAAAATACAAAAAAACACCCACATCTGGGTTAGTTTGCATCTGTTTTGTTCATCTCTGTTGCTTTATTCCCTTGTTTACATGGTTGCAGGGCGGTCTTAAAGCAGTGGTGTGGACCGATGTCATTCAGGTGAAAAAAATAAAACACCAAAAGAAGAATTTTCCTGAAGCTACAGGCTGACTTGCGGATAAGTCACCATGTTTTATGGTTTTCATTGACTGCTCAGAGCAATGTTGACCCACGCATCAAAAAGACATTTTTAGCTCCTGCTCTGAAAAAAATAAACCCAACAAATTACAGTTTTGGGTGGAAAAACAGATTAGGTTTGATAAGGAGCCTGTAATTGTGGGCATTTTCCTCCACAGCTTGGTGTCATGCTTTCAGGTTTCTTGGTTGTCATCATCCGATCTGTGGTCCTGCAAGGTGGAGTCCTTAACATCATCTCGGACTCACATCAAGGAGGGCGACTAAACTTCCTGGAGTAAGTGAATAACACCCAATTGCAGCTGCTTTAACCCTTTAATCCTTGAACACCGGAGATATCACCGGTGACACCAAGATACCACGTTCTGTGACACACTGTAACTCTTTAACCGATCAGCGTGAATCAGCTGATTCTGAGAAAAACATATTTTCATACTAGCTTTGCACTGATGTGCAACACATTACTAGAAGTGTTGGATAACAGCACAGAGACGTTTTTCTCTGTGACAGAATCAGCTGATTTAGGTTAGTTGTGTGAATACTTCACTATTGTAAAGTGTTGCATATCTGGTGTCTTTCTCCTCTTCAGATTCCGCTGGAATTACTTTAATTGTGTAAACGGTTGAAGAGTAACCGTAGTCGAAAGAATGTCAACACTGGAGCTGGAGGGATAGCACCTCGGTCGCTGGTGACACCTAAATAACTCACGCTCTTTGACAAACCGCAACACATGAATCAGCTGATTCAGACATGGAGAAAAGCGTTCCAGAATGCGCGGTCAACTTGGTGTTCACCCTGGCAAACCAGAGGGGGGCTTCTTCTACTTCTCCTTTGTCTGTTTGGTAGCACATGTCCGCCACCTCCAGCTGGAAGAGTCTTTGTGTAAAAGGTCAAAGCGGTGCAAATCTCGTCAATTTTTTTCTTTCACAGCTCTATTCCGATATACGAAAGACTTGGGCCGAATCCGAATTCCTACCCTACCCCTATGCATTTACGCACGTTTACGTAGACTTGTCATTAGAAGTGATCGTTTGAACGCTCGTTGCAGATTCCGGTGCAAACGCAGCTTCAAGTGTTGCATATCAGCTGCTTTTCTCCACTTCAGAGCTCACTGAAATGGTGTTGACTGTGTAAATGGTTGAAGAATCAGTTGAAAGAATGTCAACACTGGAGCTGAAGCTCTAGTGTTAGAGGGCTAAATGCAGAAGAAGTTTTGTAAAAGAAATGATTGTGCGTTAAGAATGCATTTAAACATTTATTTCTTAAATTCAAACCTATGAATCTTGGAACATCTTGATTTATGTTCAAATTCAAGAAGTTGTATTGGACTGTAAGCACTAGAAGAGAACCAGCAAAGTATGTCAGAGGAGTTTTGTCCCTCATAAAAGTAAAACCGTGAACTGAACATTTTCAGCTCCCTGCATACCAAAGTGCTGCACATCCTGTTTTTTTTTTTTTTAAATAAGGAATGTTCTGTCCTTTCTTTGTTCTTTGTCGATAATTGCTTTCTTTTTGTTACTCCCCCATCAAGTCCTGGAACAAGATTTGTAGAAAACATCAGTTTAATTTCCAAATGACTTACCTTTAAAAAGAGTGTATGTTCAGAAATAATTAGAATTTATTTTGGACAGAAACAAAGGTGTGGCTACAGTGCTGGAACATGTAGGTCAGACCCATTTCGAGTCATAAATAGACAGAAAACTGTCTGACCTTTGATACAGTTGAGTGTCATGGAGTTTCCATAAGTCAAAACTAGTTTAAAAGTCTCAACTTCCTGCTGAGATAGAAGCTGAAAAATCCTGCGTGCCACAAAACAACAAACTTCTAAAGTCTGCTGTTGCTCAGAATTTGTCCAGATACCCCTTAAGAAAAAAAAAGGTAAAGATCAAGCGAAACAGATAAATATGCCAATGGAAAAAAATAAAAAAATCTTTGCTCATTTAGTTGTAAATTCTGAGAAAGACAAATTCTAAAAAGAAATTCAGTGTAAGAATGAAGGAAAATGAGTTTTGGTAAAAAACAGTAATAGTGAGAAACCACCTGCAGAGGGTGAAAGGGGCATTTATATATATATATAAATAATAAAAAATATATGTGTATTTTGTAAAATCGAATTTATTCCCTGTGTATTCTCTCTTTTTTTTCTTTTACAATTTAAAGACCCGCTCTGATGAAAAGTGTTCTTGTGGCATCTTTCTGATGGTAGACATACATAAAGAGAACTTATCTTAAAATTGGATTTTATGGTTATTTCTTTCACTCAAACTGTAAATCAGGAGCAAATGAAAAAATGCTGTTTGGAAAAGATGGTTATTGTGATGTAGAAAATACACTGGGCGGGCCATAAGCTACCTGCTTGCACACGCATAGATCCATGTACGTCTTTGTTTTCCTTGTCTGAGCTGGTGTCTGGATGTACGGCCCATGAGTCAGAGGTGAATTTCTAATTAACTTCTGCTCTCTAGAAACTTTGTCCTAGAAAATGACAGTTTTTTAAAAAATTTTGGCTAAAAACTGTGGAGATAAATTAGTATCAGTCCGATTTGTGCGTGCCTAATTTTGATTCGTGCATAACTTTAGATTTGTGGGTGCGTAATCCTTGATTTGTGCGTAACTTTGGATTTGTGCGTGCGTAATTCTTGATTTGTGCGTAACTTTAGGTTTGTGCATGCATAATTCTTGATTTGTGCGTGCGTAATTCTTGATTTGTAACTCATAAAAAACATTTTGTGCATGAGTTCAAAAAT
>BSAI01000191.1:713942-724621 GCA_036245035.1 Adrianichthys oophorus | reverse complement strand
ATTTTTGAACTCATGCACAAAATGTTTTTTATGAGTTACAAATCAAGGATTACGCACGCACAAATCCAAAGTTACGCACAAATCAAGAATTATGCATGCACAAATCTAAAGTTACGCACGAATCAAAATTACGCACGCACAAATCGGACTCATACTAATTTATCTCCATAAAAAACCGCATCATCGTAATTAAAAGACCACTAGGAACACTTTGAAAAAAGATTAAAAGATGACTGGAGTTGGTGTTTTTACAAAAACAGAGTGTAGCGGTTTGCTGGAATTCAACCCTGCACTGTTTTTCTGTTTCATCAGCTTCGATCCAAACCCACTCAGGAGAAACACATTCTGGACTTTAAGCATTGGTGGGACATTTATCTGGATCAGCGTGTATGGGATCAACCAGGCCCAGGTTCAGAGATACATCTCCTGCAAGAGCGTGACTCACGCTCGACTGTGAGTCCTGCTTTTCGGGCCAACGTCATTTCCAACAGAGTTGTAAACTGAGAAATAACTTTGTTTTGACCCTTTTAATGACAATAGGGTTGCTATTTTGCAGTCGCAGACTATTATTCAAACATGTTCTTCCTTTCTTTGTCGTCTTTTCACAGCTCTTTGTACATCAACTTGTTGGGTCTGTGGTCTGTTCTGCTGTCCTCAGTGTATGCAGGAATGTGCCTTTACTCGGTCTATAAAACATGCGACCCGTGGACCACAGGACTGATCTCTGCTCCAGATCAGGTCTGAATCCAGCTGAGGCATTATAAGCCACTTATGAGTTTCACATTACCACATTGAAGAAATCCTGAGAAAACCTTTCGAGTTTTAGCTTTGTTGCTGGTTCATCACACCTGCAGTCATTTCTTCAGTTAGACAGTACTTTAACAGAACCTTACCACTTGTCACTCTCTCTTTGATGACATGGTATTTAATATGAATGTGTTTGCACCTCTGTCTGTTAACTGGGTTTTCAGCTGGAGCTATAGCGCCTTGATTGTCTTCAAATACTTCAGTCTTTACATAGTTGTATTTATCTAGACCTGAGAGGAACTGCTCTAGATAAATATCTTCTTGTAAAGCTTCTGCACGAGACATGTATTCTGCTTCACATGCTGAGAATGCCACTGTGGGCTGTCTTTCAAAGAATTGACTCACACAGTATCCTGATACGCTGTGTCTATTGTTTCCATTGGACGCCAGGTCAGCATCCCAATAAACATTGAGGCCTAGACCTAGAAATTCACAGAACTATCGAAGTCTGTGAATTTCCCAATGTCATTCATGATGTGGGATGTGGCGCCCTCGTCGACCATGATGCATTTCATCTTCACTTTTCTTGCTGGTGTCGCTGTGGTCTGTGCTTCCGGACGTCATCTTGTCTCTCCTTTTTCTTACATATGGTCTCTTTATGCGTGCTACTTAGATAAAGTTGCACCACACGTTTTGCAGGCATCTTCTTGCTATGTGTCCTCTCTTTCCACATCTGTAGCATGTCACCGGAACCTCTACTTCTTTTCTGTGGTGGATGCGAGCTTTATTTTTTGTCTGTTCTTGCTTTGTGTGGGTTTTTATCACGTTGTCTGTTGATTCTGTCTTGTTTATTTTGTTTGCTTCCTCATAGAGTCTCAACCTCCTCTTGAAGTCGGTGAAGGTTACTTCCCTTTGTTCATATCCTCACCAGCATCATGAAGAGCTGTGATCAAGCTTTTCGTACTTGTCATCCATCGCATTCTCAGAATGGTCTCTCAGAATCTTTAAGGCTTCTCTGCCTTTGATCAAGGCTTCATGTCTGATGAGTGACAGGCTTTTATGGTCTATTAGCCATATTAGCTCAGCATAGCAGTCGGCATTCTTGCTTCGGTCAACAGCTTTCTGCTTTTCAGTCACAGGTTCATTAAGGATCGTCTCTTTAAGCCTCAGGCAGTGTAAATGCCAGAGGAAACGTGTTTCCTACAGTTCATATTTTCCATCTGAACCGTCAAATACTAACTGTGCCATTTGGAGGCCTGCTAATCTGCTAGCCATGTTTCTAGTCCGATCTTATCTTATTGTGCTCTGCTCATTTAGCTCTTTTCTTAGGCGAACTTCTTGTTAGTGCTTGCGCTCATTTCTCAGATTTCACCTCTCTTGGTACGGTAGCTTAAAGTCCCACTCCAACCATATTTTTTTCTTTTGTAAAATGGTTCCCAGTAGTCTTTTAATTATTACTGTGCAGTTTTTAGCCAAAATCAAAAAGACTTTGTGGTACTTCAGGCTTATTTTATGCCCAGCAACAGTAGCTCATTAGAAATTCTGGTTTGTGGGTGGGACTGTTGGAGCAAACCCTCCCCCTCCCCTTCACGCTATTTGCACACCTATGTGCTACCTTAAAGCCCCAAGCTAACATTAACAGCGTAAAAATTATGGTGAGCAAAAGTAATGCAAGCTGACAGCTGTTGTTGTTTGATCAGAATTCGCTACAGCACAAGTGTTGAATGCTCACCATTTCTCACACACCTAAGCATGAACTGGCAAGGGTGTGCACAGGGGGACGGAGGAGAGTTTGGCACGCCCATTACAGTGCCTGCGGTGTTGGTCTGAGCTTTTCAAGCATCTGGTTTCCTGATCCAACACGATTTGAATTTAGAAATCCTCAAAAAACTTTGATGTAGCTCCTTTATCATGAGAAAAATGCTACAAGAACATGTTAAAAACAAACAAACAAAAAACATTTTTATTGGAATGGGTCTTCAAACTCTTAGCAAGTCTGTCTAAAAGCTAAAGGACTCCGCTGGATACTAGGCAGTCATTCATCTCCTTCCAATGAACTGTCCGCCTGGGCCCATAACCTGTAGAGGGATGGAGGGAACGGTGTTGCATCCATGTCCTTTTAGGGTGATGTCCTTTAAGCTTTGATGCATAACTAGCATGTTTATTCAGAACAGAACATTTCAGCACACACTCATTGGATCAGGGAGTCCGCCATTCTGTTTAAAAAAATTACACATACGCAGCTTAGCAGCAGAACACAATCTCATCCTATGACCTCACAGCTGTCATTAGATAATCGTAAAACACATTGTATGAACACACACTGAAACATACATTCTAACTTTGCCATTACACATTGAGTTATGGCCATTGACTGTCTATTAGAACTATAGACACAGTAGTATTATATTTCTCTACATATGTCAATGGTAAAGGCGCACTTCAGTTGGTTCCAGTTTTCAGCCCTGTGTCTCTATAGCTGATGCCGTATTTGGTGATGGACATCCTGGGAGATTACCCCGGTCTGCCTGGACTCTTTGTTGCAGCTGCATACAGTGGATCTCTAAGGTCAAAAGTGAAACCTTTTATTTATTTTTTACCAGATTCTCCTTAAATTGGTATTATATGTAGCAATTGTCCTCTAAATGTTCAGCACAGTGTCCTCCAGCATCAATGCTCTGGCTGCAGTCACCATTGAGGACCTCATCAAACCTTACACAAACTTATCTGAGAAGCAGCTCTCCTGGTTGTCCAAAGGGATGAGTAAGTAGATTCACCTGCTTTGGTAAAGGAAGGCTTGATCTCGTCCAGGTCCATCCTTCCTGTTTGTTGCAGGTCTTCTGTTTGGAGTTTTGTGCATTGGCATGGCTGGGCTTGCCTCACTCATGGGAGGGATCTTGCAGGTATTGTGGGTTTAGTGGGGAGATTGATCAGATTAAGAGAATTTTGTTTTCAACCCATCACATGTTCTGCCCTGTTTAGGCAACTATCAGTATCTTTGGGGTCATTGGAGGTCCTTTACTGGGTTTGTTCACGCTGGGAATCCTCTGTCCATTTGCAAACTCAAAAGTAAGTCTTGACTCAACTTTTATTTTGATTATTCACTGTCTTTTTGATGCAGCTTCAACCCGTCAATGATTTTTTTTGGGTCACTGGTTCCAGAACGTCGTTCCTGCTCAAGAAACAAAATCCCAAATGTACAATATGCAAGTTCCTTTGGATAAAGTTTTTTGCAAAATTTTGCAGAAGCTTTTTGTGCCCTTGGTTTTTTCGGTGGTAAACATAAAAATGAGCTAAGGTGGCTACAGAAAATATTCAAACCCCCTTAAATTTGTAACTCTTTGTTATATTGCAGCCATTTGCTAAAATCATTGAAGTTCATCTTTTCCCTCATTAATGTACGTACACACAGCACCCCATTCAGACACAAAAAAAAAAGAAAACAGAATTTTTGCAAATTTATTAAAAAAGAAAAACTGAAAGATCAAATGGTCCTAAGTATTTAGGCCTTTTGCTCAGTATTTTTTAGCAGGACCTTCTTGATCTAATACAGCCATGAGTCTTTTTGGGAAAGAGACAACAAGTTTTTCATACCTGGATGTGAGGATCCTCTGCCGTTCCTTGCAGATCCTCTCCAGTTATATATATATATATATATATAGAGAGAGAGAGATGTGTGTACATATACATATATACATACACATACATATATATATATATATAGTTACAAATGTATGAAAACAAAATTACATTTTCAACTAAAAGTAAAGTACATTCAGCTAGATTATTGAGCTGCTTAAAAACCCAAAAACATTTTTTCTGCTTAACAACTTTTTGAACCTTATTAAGATTTCCCAATAAAAAAACTTTCTGCTGACTGTCTTTCAGGGAGCTTTGTCAGGTCTTGTGTCAGGGTTAGCCCTGTCTCTTTGGGTGGGCATTGGAGCTCAGATTTACCCTCCCCCAGCTGAGATGAGTCGGCCTTTGCCCCTGAACACAGAGGGCTGCAACTTCACTTTAACAAACAACTATAGCTTGGCCCCTTCTCCTTTCCCAGAACAACAAAACTTCACTACAACCCCGATCCACACCAGTAACAGGTGGGTATATCATTGCTGACTGATTAGTAATTGGTGGTCAGTCATTTGTGAATTAAAACTGGCTTTTTGCCTGTTTTGGGTCAACATAAAGTGAGTAAAAAGTCAAGAGAAAATGCACACTTGAAAAAGAGAAGTGTCTAAAGAAATGTAGAGATATTTTGGGTTTTCTGACTGAAATTTTAAGCCTTTTCAGATAGTTTCATGTTTCATCTTTCATATAGAATCTGACTAAACCACCATTAGACAAATGAAGAAAAACAGTTTGCCTAATGTTTCAACTCAGACTCATAAGAAACAGCTTGTAGATTCACTTTTATCAGTAAAAACATAAAGAATTTCCCCATTCGGATTTAATCTGTTATAATTTTGTGGAAGAATTTTTCATCATTGTCTTAATATATTGAGGCTTTGGATCCCTCATGGTCAACATATTTTAACAAGGTTATTCTTAAGTGTTGCTAAACTTTTGGCACATCCCTTCAGGGGTCGCCACAGGAAATCAGCTTTTACCGCTCCACGCACTTGTTTTGACAAAGAATTTTACAGCGGATGCCCTTCCTGACACAACTTATTATGTGCCAGTTTGGGACCGACACAGAAAGACCCAGACTTGGACCCCCTTGGCTACATAGTTAGGCAGCAGTGTGAAGGGTCTTGACAAAGGACCCACACTGAATTAATCTCATTGCGCCTCCTTGGAAAATAACCCAGATTTAATGAGGTTATTATTAAATAATATTTAAAATTCACATTTTTTTTGCCTCCCTTTTGAGGTTAATTTGCTTCTGTTGCCAAACGTGGTCAAAGTTGCCAACTTGGCAAAGAAGTTTATTCCCTTGTAAAATCAAAATGGACAATTTTCTACCCTTTGGTATCTTTACTGCTGATTTATGAGCTCCGACTGTTTTTACCTTGGCGGGACTTCTGTGAACTCTGGCCTTTTTTTAAAAATGTGAAAATAAGCAAGAAGAACAACTCTGACAGTCGCTGGACGATGCAAAGTAGATTATAGAGTTGAAGACTTGACAATCAAAACACCCCAACTATGGAACTTTAAAGTTAAATTTAAAACAAAGGAACAAAATACCATGAAAATTGGTGACTAATAAAATCCATATCATCATCAATCGATTACAATGATGGACTATTTTATTTGTTTTGACTCTAGTTTAGTGGCAAAGTTTAATATTGCAGTAGGCACAAGCAGCAACCTTCAACTTCCGCATTGAAACCCTTTCATAATGAAAGTAACTGCTACTTTGGGAACGGGGTAGGTCTGTGATGACCTACCCACGATGTGGGACCATGGGCATTGAGGTATCTGTGATGGCTGCAGAAGGCCAGCTGGGAGCTGACGTGGAGTTTTTGCCATCTGGCACGAATTACAAGTCACATCTGCCTGTATGGTGGGCCACCAAAAAGAGTTCTGTATGAGAGCTCGAGTGGCCACCATACCTGGATGTCTGGCTGCTGGTGCGTCATGCACCAAGTGAAGAACCAGCAGCCAATGAGGAGGTGGAAGATAAACTGGATCGGCAGAACAGGATGGAGGAGGTGGATCGTTGTGGTTATATTCTGCCAGTTCAGTCATTATGTCCCACTGAATTGGAGCCAGGATTAGCGAGGTGGGCACTATGGACTCTGGAGCTCTCAGTTCTCCCTCTCATGTCTCATGCAGGCGGGATTCAGGTTGGTTAGGAGATCTGAAAATTGAATCGGGAGAAAAACAGAGACCATTGGGCTTGGCGAAATTTTAGCCTCTTGATGTATTCAAGGTTTTTATGATCCGTCAAGACTAAGAATGGCTGTGACGCCCCCTCCAACCGGTGTCTCCACTCTTTGAATGCCTCTTTCATGGCTGGTAGGTCAGAATCCCCCATGTTGTAGTTTCTCTCAGCGGTGAGTTTGGGTGGTTGACCGTGATGCTGTGATAACATGGCCCCAACTCCTGAATTTGAGGCATCCACCTCCACAATGAATTAAGCCGACGGGTCTGGATGATGTAGAATTGGGGACTGGGAAAACAGGGCCTGACTTGAGGGCCTGAAAGGTGTAGGTGGCTTCAGGGGTCCATTGGAGGTGCTTGGGTGCTCCCTTGAGGAGGGAGGTGAGAGGAGCTGCCGCCGAACTGAAACCACGGATGAAGCGGCGATAGAGAATGGCTAAACCAAGGAAGCATTGTAAGTTCTTCACAGTGGTGGGTTGTGGCCAATGCAGAACTGCTTCCACTTTGCCTTGATCCTTGGCAAAGGCTTGGAAAACAGAAGGAGCGTTTCAAAGCCCGATGGTCCAACTTGGTGAAGTATTGGGCCTGACGCTGTTGTTCCAGAGCAGGTGGAACCAGGGGCAAAAGGTAACGGCACAAAACGGTGCAGTCATTAAGGCTAAGGAAGTCGATGCAGGGACGAAGACCACCATCTTTCTTTTTGATGAAGAAGAATCCTGCAGAAGCGGGTGATGTGGAAGCCTTTTCAGCAGCTCTTCCTGGATATATGCATGCATGGCTTCAGTCTCTGGTTGCAACAAAGGAAACACTTTACCTCTTGCCGGAGAGTCTTGGAGAGTCTCCTCTTGCCTGGACAACCCAAAAACCTTTACCTATACAGGTGCATGTGACTAAGACATAAATGTGCACACATACAAATATATGCCAAAATAAACCCAGGTAGACTACATTTCAATGTGTTGATGGTGCATTTTATTAACATGAACATCCACTTGTCTGTGTATCATTGTCTTCCATTTCTAGGCCTTTAATGACGGACTGGTACTCCCTGTCCTACCTGTACTTCAGTCCTGTTGGAACCATAACAGCCATCTTTGTAGGACTGATCGTCAGCATTTTAACAGGCAAATGCTTTAAATCTAAGACGAGGATTTTGAATCAAACAAAATATTTTCTTCCTTTGTTTTCTAATCAGCTTTTCTCCTGTTGACTTAAGGAGGACATAAACTTAAAGTGGAACCGAAGCTTATGCTACTGAAAGAAGACACAACTTTCTACCATCTCATTAAACTTTTTGAAGGAGGAGTGAGTAGGATTGCAAAACCCAAAATGCAACACCACAAACTGACACTAGAGAAGCTCCTGAGTTTCTGTTTTGTCTTGGTTTTGTTTTAGGTAAAGAAACGCAGCGGGAAACTGAACCTGAAAAGCCAGGAGAAGAAATGTGGAAACACCAATCCTGCTTTTCTTGATTTTGAGCTAGATTTAACAAAAATCAGCTCCAGGGAATAAAAACAAAATTTGTTGTATTTGTGCCTTAAATTATGGAAGTTTTTGGATTCATAATTCAAAGTAATATTCAATTCCTATTTGACAATTTAACTGGCAATTTAATCATGCAATTTGAAAACTTATTTTTCAAATAGTTCAATATGCAATTCAGGCTTTTAAAATGAAAATACATTTTGCAATTGAGAATTTAAAATTAAATATTACAATTTAATGACAATTAACAAAACAAAGTATTAAATAAAACCAAAATCAATTGCATTTTAAATTGTTTTGGTTTTTGATGTCATAACTCAACTGAACATGTATTTTGTAATTTACTAAAAAGAAAGCACCAGGTTTAAGCTGCTTTGTGCACATGACTGTTGTAGGCGTTGAAGAAAAGAAGCAGTTTCCAATTCAATAAAACTTAACATAATCTGATTTGCTTTATTTTGAAATGCTTCGTGATTAAAAGTTTACATTAATTTGTAGTTTGCATACTGTGCAATTCTGATTCTGACTTTGTACAAGTCACGTCAAGCCCACACTACCCACAGAGTAATGGTCAGGCTGAGCGGGCAGTGCAGACAGCTAAAGGCATCTTAAGACAGCATGACCCACTTCTCGCCTTAATGTCGTACAGAGCCACTCCTTCCTCCTCTACAGACATCATTCCAGCGCAATTACTGATGAGCCGGAAAAAAAGAACAACGTTACCCACCCTGCAGAGCAACATTAAACCGGGATGGTCTGCTGAGGATGAGATCCGACAGGCGGACGCAACAGCTAAACAGAAGCAAGCTCGCTATCATAACAACAGAACTGGAGTAAGACTTTTACCTCCACTAAAGCCGGGGGGCCTGGTGCTCACTAAACTGGATGGACAAAAAGGATTGACAACATCTGCAGTGGTTCACAACTATAGCTCTACTCCAAGGTCCTACGTCATAGAGACAGAACACGGGGAGCGCTACAGCTAAGCCTCAGTCAGATTGTATTGGTGATCGGCGAGGGGTTCTGTATCAGCAAACTCCAAAATACTTACGGTAGGCTTTGTTTGTGACATGTTTAAACAAGCTGTTTCAATTAGTTATATCAGTTCTGCTAGTTCTGCTAAAAGGAACCAGGGGAGCTGAGAACAGGAAGAATGTTGGATTCAAGATGGAACCGTTTCTGTAACCACTTCTGATCTGTGTTTTTTTAGGATCTTTTTATCTGCAATAAGCCGCATGTGGCTCCGAAGCCGCGGGTTGCCGACCCCTGTTCTACAACTTTCTCCCGACTGCATCTCTGGAGCTCAGCCACAGTGATATTTGGGTTCTTCTTTACCTCTCACCAAGGCTCTTCTCCCCCGATAGCTCAGTTAGCTCTAGAAAGGGTTCTGGTTGTTCCGAACATCTTCCATTTAAAGATTATGCTCTTAGGAACCTTAAGTGCAGCAGATATTTTTTGGAACCTTGGCCAGATCTGTTCCAATTCTGTCTCTGAGCTCTTCAGGCAGTTCCTTTGACCTCATGATTTTCCTCTGCTCTGACATGCACTGTGAGCTGGAAGGTCTTATATAGACAGGTGTGTGTCTTTCCTAATCAAGTCCAATCAGTAAAATCAAACACAGCTGGACTCAAAGTGAAGGTGTAGAACCATCTCAAGGATGGACAGAGGAAATGGACAGCACCTGAGTTAAATATATGATTGTCACAGCAAAGGTTCTGAATACTTAGGACCATGTGATATTTCAGATTTTCTTTTGAATAAATCTGTAAAAATGTCAAAAATGATGTGTTATTTTGTCATTATGGGGTGCTGTGTGTACATTAACGAGGAAAAAAACTTGAAGGATTTTAGCAAATGGCTGCAATATAACAAAGAGTGAGAAATTTAAGGGGGTCTGAATACTTTTTGTACCCACAGTAAATGTGAAGGAACAGGACTGTCTCGTGGTAGATTCTGAGTTTCAGAGCCCAGGCTGTGCGTGGAGGTGAGCCCAACTATATCTAGCTGGGTTTTCTCCAGGAGCTCTGGTGCTTTCTGCACTTTGTAAATTTCAAACTTCTCATCTCCCAGGGTGACCTCCAACACTTGGAGGCTGCGCTGGGGGCTCACGGATAAGCCCACACACAGCCCGCCCCCTCTCACCATGAACAACTTCAGAATGGTAGTGAGTCCAACCTGTCGCAAGAGACTGAGACTGGCTCCATCCAATCCCAGTGCCTTTCCACAGAGGAACTCTTTGACTCCCTTGAAGACTTCAGCTTGGATGATGGACAGTCCTCAGCCTCTGTTTCCTCAGGAGGAGGCATGTTTGCAGGCCTGAAGAAATTCCAGGTACTTGGGTCTAGAGCAAGACTCCAGTTATGCATATTCGGGGATGTATTAGAATCTTGATGACTCCGACTCAGAAAGGGGGTTCTGATGAATATATGTATATATAGATGTATATTTAACTCATCTCTTTTTGTGATTCACATGTTCAATTTTTATACTTTTATACACACAATCCCTCTGCATTAACCGGACTTGGGACCGGCACAAGCAGTCACTGGAGTGTGACCCTTTTGTGGTTGCATTACACACACACACACACACACACACACACACACACACACACACACACA
>BSAI01000191.1:619939-712642 GCA_036245035.1 Adrianichthys oophorus | reverse complement strand
GTAGTGATAGTGGAAAATGAAAGGATGGAGGAAAAGAAACCCAAAGAAAGTGAAGTAAAAAATGTGCCAGCAGTTGAGGAAACAGAGGAAATGTCAGACGAAAGACAAAATCAAATTAGGAACATTATCGAAGACTTGGAAACAAAACTGCAAATGATCCAGCAGGAGGATCCAAAGAAACCTAAAATAGTGATTGAAGAGGTTGAGGAAACAATGAAGGATAAAAAAGCTGAACTTGTGGAGAACATTGAAGAGTTGGACAAAGATCTGCAAAAACTCCAGCTGAAAAAATCCAAGAAGGTGAAGAAAAAAGAGAAAAATAAGAAAATAATGGACAAAGTGAAGGAGAAAAACGAAAAACCTGTGAAGAGGTCCTTCTTCAGAAATTTCCTTTGTACGCTGTTTTGCTTGAAAAAGTAAAACCAGACCACTGCAAGCACTGCAAAAAAAAAGATAATAATAATAATAAAACTAAAAAAAAAAACAAAATAAAAAAAACATTAAAAAAACAAAATAAAAAAAACATAAAAAGAAGAAAATAATAAAAAAAAAACAAAACTAAAAAAAAATAATAAAAAGAAGAAAAAAACCCATAAATAACTACATAGATAGATAGATAGATAGATAGATAGATAGATAGATAGATAGATTAAATCAGTCACCAGATAATTAGATAGATTAAATCAGTCACCAAATTAATAGTTTATTCCCAAAATTCAAGTCTTGTGGGTTTTCTCCGAGGACTTCGGTTTCCCCACAGTAATTGTTAGTAATTGGCTAGTGACTGATAATCCCCTCCCTGAATCGCCACCTTATCGTGGTGGAAGGGTTTGCGTGCCTGAATGATCTCAGAAGCTGTTAGCCAGGTGATGTGCCACCTCTAACTGCTCCTGATTGACGGGCCAGACTAAGAGCGATTCAACCAAAAACTTTTTTATTCCTACCCCTCAACAAAGCTTAGCTGGGGCCTCAACCTGGCGCCAGACCAGATATTTCTCGTCTGGTGGCTCCTTCCCACTGCTGTGGTGCAGTGGACAGCAAGCATAGTGTCTAGAACTCCCCCAACCCCCATCCCCCAACTGGGGATCCAGGCTCCACGACTACAAGGGAACTTTTCTAAAGTTCTTCTTGCTGCTGTGGACGTCACCAGTACATTCCAGGTGATTGAGTTTGGGGCAGGACGAATGACAGTGGGGCCCTGGCCAACTCCACTTTTGGTTAAGTGCTTTGCAGTGGATCACTCAACCAATTTGTTTCCAATGAGTCTCAAATCCCTAAAGAATGACACATTCCCAATGTCTGATGCAGTCTTGCCCTGGACGCCTCCTTGCCATAGAGAGATGCATCTTAGCTACACCCCGGCTGGTTGTGAAGAATGTCTTTTAGATGCTTTCTGTAGAGTGGGGTCAGAATCAAAGCCTGATTGAAGTCCACCCAGATGTTCCAGAGCACAGTATGAAGGCCGGGCAGCTTCATCAGGCCCTCAGCAACACAGGATCATGCAGTGATTGATGCTGTGGTAACTGAAGAGGTTTTCTGCCAACAACTCTTCCAGAGACGCTCTCTGGCTGAGACTATCCTTCATGATCCCCTTTTCTGCAGAGGGAGCAGATCTATGGAAACCCACAGAATCATGGTTTCTGTCCTTCAAGGACTGACCTACAACGGCTCTTTAAGAGCCACCTACAAAAAGAGCTTGATTTTCTCTTTTTCATTGGTCATAGTCTAAACTTTTAAAGTAGTACATTGGTGTAGTAGTTGATAAGGTAAGAGACATCAAAACATGCTAAAGAAATATGTTTGCAATGAAGCAAAACTGCTCTCTTCCTTGTAAAATCACAGATCCTCCACAAGACACCACAGGGACACATTCGAATGTCTTTTCCAAATCCACAAAACATAGATGCACTCATTGGAAGAGCAAACTCCCATGAACCTTCCAGCACCCTAAAGAGGGTGTAGAGTTTAAGTTTTATTTCAGTGGGACAGTGTACATGAATAAACATTACACAAATGTAAATGTACTCGAATTAGCCAAAAGGCTAGTTTTCATCGGCAGTCCCCCTGCCAGATGGAAAAATAAAATAATAATAATTAAAAAACACACTACAAATTACAGTAAAAACATAACATTACATAACATTAAAACATTTTTAAAAAAAGAAAGTCAGTGGTCACATTTTTGTAAGGCAATTAGCCACTTTTTAGCATTAATTTTGAATGACAGAAATGAAGGAGCCTCTCTCACTGACTGGGGCACTGTGTTCCAGTGATGTGAGGCTGTAAAGGAGAACACAGCCTGGCGGAATGCGGTTTTTCTCAGTGGGATAATACAGTCCCCTCTAGAGGTCCCTCTGGTGCTTCTGTTGGACTGGACACTAACAAAAGTAGACAGAGGGGGTGGAGCTAGTCCGTGCAGACTTTTATAAACTAGACAGATATGATGACATTTTAAAAGGTTTTCCCAACTTAAGAGTTTATAAATGTGGAGGATGTGGCAATGACGGTAACTGAATGGCTTTCTGTCTAATACTTTTAGTGATTTTTTATACCATGATTCCAGAGGTTTTATGGTCGATTGATGGGCATTGACCCAAGTGGTAAGACAATAGTGAATGTGAGTAAGAATCATTGAGTGAAGATACATTTCTGCTGATTCTAAAGACATACAGTTTCTGATGAATTGAAAATGTAATAAGCTAAAATTAATTTTTCTTTTAACCTGTTTTGATATGGTCTTTAATGTAAGATTGGAATCAATATATAGACCTAAATATTTCAATCTTGTTACAATGTCCAAGTTTTGATCTGAAAAAAAATAATTGACTGTGGGTTGAGATGCTTCTTGACGAAAATCATACACACTGTATTTGAAACATTCAGTTGTAAACAGGAAGGATTCAGCCAGAATGTGACCTTTGACATTGCTTTTGTTAGCTTGTATGAAACATCTTCCTCCTGGTGCAGTAGGTCCTGAGGAATTGCGTGATCTCCTGATTCAGACGCCCCACTGGGCTGTTGGACTGGAGGTGATAAACGGAGGTGAGGCTCAGATTGATGCCCAGACCATGACACATCTCCCACCACACTGGCAAGGTAATCTGGGGTCCACGGTCAACACGATATCCTTCTGGGAGGCCGTAGTGCCGAAAGACATTGGTGATGAGCTGCTCCACTGTGTCCATAGCGGTGGGCAGCTTGGACAGAAGGATGAGCTGACACGCTTTGGAGAATTGATCAACAGGAGACAGGACTGTAGTGTTACGTCGTGAGCGGGGCAGGTCTGTGATGAAGTCTACTGCGATGTGAGACCAGGGACGATGAAGTATGGGCAGTGGTTGCAAGAGTCCAGCCAGAAGCTGACGGGATGACTTGGCCATTTGGCAGGAGACCACCAGAATGTGTTTGACACCATTGTCTGAGTCATGACCATACTTTGGTGTCCAGCTGCAGGCGTGTCGTGCACCAGTTGGAGAACCCGTTGCCATTGAGAAGGCAGGACAAACACCAGATCGGCCGGACAGGATGGCGGAGGCGGCTCAGCTGCATTGTTTTTGTGAGCTCAGTCATAATGTCCCACTGTGCCGGCGCCGATCTAGCTGCTGCATCTTGAACAAGATGCAGACTTTTTAGAGAACTTTTAGGGCAGGCTGCCAGCAAAGAGTTACAGTAATCCAGCCTTGATGTAAAAAATCCACGGACGAGTTCTTCATCGGGCTGCACGGTGGCGCAGTGGTTAGCGCTCCTGCCTCACAGCAAGAAGGTTCCCGGTTCAAGTCCTGGCTGGGGGACCTTTCTGTGTGGAGTTTGCATGTTCTCCCCGTGCATGCGTGGGTTTTCTCCGGGTACTCCGGCTTCCTCCCGGCTTCCTCCCACCGTCCCCTGCCTTTGCCCATGAGTAGCCGGGTTAGGCTCCGGCAACCCCGTGACCCCGAAAGGGATAAAGCGGATTGGAAAATGAATGAATGAATGTTTAAAAATGAAATTTTAATACAAAGTTTACTTTAAGTTCGTTTTAAAGTAGATTACAATGTATTGCATTTCAAAATGCCATGCTGTTTTTGTGTTAAAATTCAAGTGAAATTGCAAAGAGCAACCCCCTAGTGTAATGCGTTTTCTTTTGCATAGCTTTATGTAGGTCAACATACAATTCGAAATGCAAACTGTCTTACGCTCATCAAGGCGGGGCCTTCCATCTCCCTCTGTTTGTCAAATCCTGCCTTCACTTTCTTTGGTCAACCAAGTAAAAATATTAAAGACTCAAAGCGCCAATGCCACCTTCGCTGGAGAGAGCTACATGTGACGTGTTTCAAAATGGCCACTTTCCTTTTTATCTCCATAGAAACCATTTTATGTTTTGGTTGCCTGGGGTTACCAAACAGTTTGATGTAAGTTTTAGAAGAATTGGCAAAGTTAAAATGTTTGATTTTCTTTGCAATTGAGATTATTTGCTAACGACACCCACATTCCTAATATGTTTGGATCCTGTTTGTTTATCCCCTCAGCTTGAATCCGCTTTCACCGACTCGCACAGGTTATTTGGTAGAGAGTTTTATCCTGGATGCCCTTCCTGAAACAACTGTATTTTCAAGGCACAGGGACACTCAGATAGGCAGCAGCGTGAAGGGTCTGGCCTAAGGACCAACATTAGATTTTTGGCTCATTGCATTCCCCTGGGAAGCAAATCCAAGTTTCCTTCATGTCACTCCTACATCCCATCCAACAGAGCTATTCAAACATGTCAAATAATATGTTCACATCCTATGTTAAATTATGTGGTTCAGCTTTAGCCAGGACGGGCTGCATGGTGGCGCAGTGGTTAGCGCTCCTGCCTCACAGCAAGAAGGTTCCCGGTTCAAGTTCCCGGGTGGACCTTTCTGTGTGGAGTTTGCATGTTCTCCCCGTGCATGCGTGGGTTTTTCTCCGGGGACTCTGCCTTCCTCCCACCGTCCAAAAACATGCTTCATAGGTTAATTGGTTGCTCTAAATTGTCCCTAGGTGTGAATGTGAGTGTGTATGGGTGTGTGATTGTGGCCCCTGCGACAGACTGGCGACCAGTCCAGGGGTGTCCCCTGCCTTCGCCCATGAGTAGCCGGGTTAGGCTCCGGCAACCCCGTGACCCCGAAAGGGATAAAGCGGATTGGAAAATGAATGAATGAATGAGCTTTAGCCAGGGTGTAATGAGGAGGCTGAAGCGTTTGGATCCATATGCAAACGCTTTAATAAAGTCGAGCAGGAGCAAGACATAAACGTAGTCAGAGTTCAAGCGAAGATCAAAAAAAGGGTGAGGCAGGAGACTGATGAAACAAGCAAAGGGGCAGAGAGCCAGAAAGTCAAACCAGGAATAAATGCTCAGAATGTCTGCTAGACAACACCCAACTTTGAAAAGAGGTGAAGGCTGGAGCCAGTATATTTGCTAGAGGCTGACAGCAATGGAAAACGGCTGATCAGGAAGTAAAGTGAGGCAATGGCTGATGGGAGTTGAAGTAAGGTGCTTGGCGCTCAATACTCAGGCGACGGCTCCCTCTGGTGGTTGGAGGTGGAAGCTGCGGACAGATCCATGACACGGATTGATGAAATATGTTTTCACAATATTTTGTTAAAAAGGTGCAAGAAGCAGGAGAACATAACTTTTTCAAGCTTTCCACGCACACGCCGTTCAAAAATCTACAACTTATAATTGCAAAATCTTTTTTCCGCAATTGGTTCCTAATGAAGTTCGAGAAGTTAGGAGACGATCGATGATGATGATTTTTGCTCAAAGACGCAGAAATATTTGCATATGCGAACACAACACGGTCCCTGCAGTCTGACTGCTGCAGCCCATAAATATAATCAACCTAAAGGGAGTCTAAAGAGAATCAGCAAAGACCTGAGAAATAAAAATAAAGTATTCAAACTTCATACAGGTACTTTTTAATAATTTATTGAATCTTAAACTGCACAGTTTTAATGTCAAATTCTATTACTAAGTTACATAAACAAATGTACTCTGAAAAGATAAATGAAATGTATATTTTGAGTACAAAATAACTTGTTTTCTCTTATCATTTTCCTATTTTAAAGTAAACAAAGTCCCAATGTTTTTATTTTATCCAATAAAAATGTACTTATACTTCTTTAAGGCCTGTTAAATCACTGTTTTACTTGGATATCAAACCCTTGAATTAATGCAAATTTCAGAGTTCTTTTCCTATAATTAGTTTGAGTATCAAGTTAGAATGGATTCATTTAAATGTCTTTTGCTCTCATTCTAAAAGTAGACCATTAAAAAGAAAAAAATCTGACCAAAAATGTGTTCTTTGTATTTTTCAATGATTTTAAGCACATTTTTACATAAATAAGTGTCAAACTGGTTAATTATCACCTAGGCATGTTTGTAAACTGAATTTATATTCCTCCTTCACGTTCAGTCTGGAATCGTGCCATACAACCCATAGATGAACAGAGTGTTCCTGCAGTGTGAGGACGGCAGTGGACTATCAAGGACTCTTCAGCTTCATCAAGGAGTGAACTCAACACAATTTTAGGAATTAAAAAAGATGTCAGCTCATCAGATGGGGGGTAATTCTTTCGGAGTAACAGATTATGTGGTGTTTGCTCTCATGTTGGGGGTGTCCGCCTGCATTGGGGTGTACTTTGCTTGGGTGGACAGGAGGAAGAAAAGTTCAGGAGACTTTCTGACTGGGGGTCGCACACTAACAGCCTTGCCTGTTTGCATGTCTCTGACCGCTAGTGCCATGTCAGCTATAACAGTGTTGTCTAACCCTGCAGAGGTAAGGAGACGGAATTCAAACCTGTGTTTTCTCATTTTGGTTCTTGAAGGTTTCTTTGGGCTGTTTTCAAATCCTGATGTTCATGTGCAGTTTTGAGTTCAAGTTAGTTAATTAACTAAAGAAAACATTTTTGGAATGACATATATTGCCATATTTGACCATTTGAACAAACTAACTTATAGCGTAAAATATATATGAGGTTTTAATCTTTCTGTGACTTTGCCTAATAAAGCATTTAGTCTGGATCAAAAAGATTTGCATATCATCAGTCAGTTAATTTTAGCTTCTTAGAGTTACTTCAGTTACTTAAGGTTGTGTCTGCACTGTAACTGGCGTTCACCAATTTTTGGAGTGACTGAATTTACAATTTCAAAATCCAGTGACCTGGAAATTTCCCAGAAATCTCAGCAGAAAACTAGCGTGAATCAACGCCTACTAGATTGACAAAAACAGACAACAATGCATTGTATTTGAACAATATGTCATTTGAAAAAAAAGTTTTAATTAATTTTATATACATCATTCTAGTTTTCACCACCAGATGGATTCAAAAAGGATGTTCGGAAAATGTTAATATTTATCAGGTTTTTACTTCGGAAAATCTTTGATGTCACAAAAGTAGTGAGCATAAATCCAAATTGTCTTTTAAAATCCAGGGAACTAGATAGTCCCACACTATAGACCTGTAGTTTTTTAGTGGTTAGGGAGTAGGGAGGGAATTCAGACATAGTCTAAGTTTATGACCTTTTTTGGCATTTTGTGAGTTTGGGCTCTCCCACAGGCTGTCTTCTACTCCAACACCTGCTCTATTAAATATAAGCCTTAGAAGGTTTCAGCTTTTTGTGAATACAACTAAATGCATAGCATTTATGCTAGCTCAAAGTCTGGCTAATTTTGTTCCTCTTACTCATTTTTAAAGCCTTTTAAAACTGTAGTGCTGCCTTCATCATTTCACCATTAATAACACTCCTTTTTTCTTGGTCTTTTAAATATAAGGCTTAGAAGTTTGAGCTACCATGGGCTTTCAACACTTTTAGATTTTATGTGCTTGTTAATCACTGTAAAGCTAGCGAAAGCACATACTTTTCTTTTAATCAAACAATTAATATATTACATTTATGCTAGCTCAAAGTCCAGCTAATTTTGTTTGTCTTACACTTTTGTTCAAATATTACAGCTTTTTTTAAGCATAGTGTTGCCTTGACCATTACTCCTTTGAAAACCCTGCTTTTTCATTTTTTAATGCTTCCCTATAACAACACCTTGATGATTTGATTCCTGCCTTGCCCGCTCATGTGTCAAAGTGTCCATGGGCAAGACACTGAACCCCAAAATGCCTCTGGTGGAAGGTTGCCGCCAGTGTTTGACATTTGAGCCACCATCAGTGTGTGAATGTGTTTGTGATGGGACTGTGACTAAGAGGCGCTTTGGACTTTCGAGGAAGGTGGAAAAGTGCTGTACAAGTATACGCCATTTACCGTTTAGGGCTAGGCTCAGCAGTGGCCTCCTTATTCCTGTCTTTCTCTCCACAAAAGAAGCAAAGCCTTTGTACCAGCCTCCTCTGTTGCTCCTCATTGGAGAGGCGAATACGTTCGAGCTACATCGGCTCCTCCTGCTCCACAGGGGTTTGTATTTCTGAGCTCCTAACAGGAGTCCTGGTCAGAGAAAGAAAGTTAGGCCTGGTGTTTTTGTGGTCCAGAGCCTTTACTCTTCGCTCATGGTGCCTTTCATGAAAACATCTGTAAATACGTAGTGCCTGGCTGATTAACTCATTTAGGGTCTCAGGACGAGCCTGAGTGGAAAGGACATCCTTAACTCTCTTTGACAGCCCTTGGTAAAATACATCAAACAGAGCAGATTCATTCCATGTAGTGTTGGTAGCTAGAGTGCGGAACTCAATGGCATCACCGTCCACCGTGGGATTACCTTGCTTGATGCATGGGAGTCAAACATGTGCTTCATTGACTGGATCAAAAACCCTTCTTAACTCTTTGGAAAAACTCCCAAACAAAGAGCACGAAACAGAGTTCCTTTCCCAGTCTGCTATCCCTCGCTGGGCTGCTTCACCAGACAAAGGGAAATCACCTTAGACCTTTCAGTAGGAAAAGAGGAGGGCTTGGAAGAAAACTGCATGGACCACTGAAACAGAAAAACATGAACAGAAAAAAAATGCATGGTGCCCTCTACCTGGGGCTTCCATTCTGTTGCCTGATTGAGGTCCATAGTAGTCTGTTTGTACTGAAAGGTTTGTATTTGTACCCCAATAAATACAAGCACAGAATGGACATAGCAGGGTTTCTTTGGCTCAGGCAGGGCGAAGACAGCTGGAGTGACAAGGAGCAGTAACAACCTCTGGTCAGCAGGGGGCACACAGACATTGGCGATGGCAACTTGTGAACTAGGATCAGCTGATGAAAACTGCAGCAGGAGTTGAGTCAGTGTGTGACTGAAGGCTGACGTTGAGGGTGAAGAGTGGCATTGGGCGAGGGTGCTGGTGCAAGAGTCAAAGGTAAAGGGGGAGTCCAGAGTAGACAATAGGTCCGAGACAGAGACACAGGTCTGTGATGCAAAAGTGTGCATGAACAGGGCACTTGATCCAATAGTTGGTTGAGACAAACTGACCCAAACCGCAGGGCAGCAGCTCCTAATAAAGGGAGGGAGACAGGTGAAGCGAATCACCTGATTGCCTCCCCACAGACTGCGTGGATGAGGGAGGAGCCCAGCCATGACAGATTCAGACTCGTCTAGCATGAAAGCATCCTCATAAAAAACATAAATGTAGCACAGACTTCAAAAACAGGAAATTGAATTTTTTTTAAAAAGATATGTGTGTATTTTCCTTTACAGAGCTGTGTACATCAACCTGTTGGGGATTTGGTCCTGCTTTGTGTGTATTGTGTTTAGTGGGCTGTGTCTCTACTCAGTCTATAAGGACTGTGACCCGTGGACGGCGGGCCTGATTTCTTCTCCTGATCAGGTTTCAAGCAAAAACACCCTTATTTGTGTCTTTATTTTTTTCTTTTGTTGACACTAGAAAATGCTATCTTTTGACAGCTGATGCCGAACCTGGTCATGGACATCCTAACAGTTAACCCTGGTCTTCCCGGGCTTTTCCTCGCGGCTGTGTACAGTGGTTCTCTGAGGTTTGAATCCCACAAAGACTGGAACTCACTCCATGTAGTTACTACAACCCTGCATTGAAACTCTACCTACTGTTGTGTTTTTAGTACTGTTTCTTCTCTAATCAACGTCCTGGCTGCGGTGACGGTGGAGGACCTGATCAAACCGTACATCAGGAGATCAGAGAGACACCTGCTCATCATCTCCAAAGCCTTAAGTGAGTTCTTCGTGTTCATCTGAGAAGTGCTGCACGATTAAGTGTCAGAAGATGGAATCTGTGTCCCACCATGTGCCGGTACAGGTTTCTTTTACGGAGTCGTCTTCATCGCCATGGCGGGACTGGCATCAGTTTTGGGAGGGATGTTGCAGGTAGAACAAACCCGTCCTGTCATTGGTGAGGTGATGTCTATGAAAGGTCTCTAAGTTCATGTGAACATTCGTACACAGGCTTACGTCGTCATCGGCTCGGTCACTGGGGGTCCTTTGCTTGGCCTGTTCTCCTTGGGAATGCTTTGTCCATTCGCCAACTCTAAAGTAAGTGAATCCTCATAAAAAATCACCTAACTGTTGATTCACCTGCAGCTGCTTTAAATTTTGTTCACTAGGTTTCCTGTAGGAACCATTGAATTGTGATACAGATTTTCCCTTAACCCAGAACTGTCAAAGGGGAAGATAAAAATCAGACGCCAACTTCAGCCTCGTCCCACTTTTAAGGTGTGACGGATAAATACAAAGAAACGGTCACTAAAAGTGGTATTTTCTAAGTATAATAATAAACATGAATCCAGGATGTGGTAGAGAGAATCCAGTAGTCTCTGAAATAAAACTTCAGTTCGTAAATGAAATAGAAAATACTGTAGATCATGTGAGGCCTGGTACCAATTGTCCCACAGACCGGTAGCAGTTCACAGCCCGCAGGTTGGGGACCACTGACTAAATGGACAATGAAGATAAAAGTTTTAGGAAGAAGCATTATTTTGATGTTATCTTATTTATTATTTTATCACATCTAGATTCCATTCAAATTCAAGCTTTAAATTCAAACTCTATGAATTTTAATTAAATGAAATATAAACAGTTCAATAAAAAAGCTGGTTTTGAACTTTCTATACCTGTTGAGTCTGAAAAAATAATCATGCAAGTTTATAAAGACTTTTTTTGACGAGAAGCGGAGGACGCACATTTGACAGGATTTCAAGAGGGGAACGATCAGATTCTTCTCCATTTTAGTTCGGACTCCACCTGCTGCATTCTTCACCAACGTTCAGGGTTATAAACTCACGCAGTGCAGACACATTTTTAGAGTTTTTCATGTGCCACCTGAAATGCGCTGTTGCCAGACTGCTGGACTCAACTGCTGTGCCTAGTACTCAAATTGCACCACAGGACCTCTGATTGCATCTTTGCATTGACTGAACATGGATACTGGATGCCCCTGCCAAACAAACCGTGTTCAGTGTGAGAGCAGCCTTAAGCTACTGTCACAAACAGGCAGACAGCTGGTTCCACACGCTGGAGGATTTATTGACTCAGACAGGAGAAAAGTTTAGCTAAAAGTCCACAGAGCAAAATCAGGGTCGGAGTCCAGGTAAAGGTCTGGGCAGGCAGGCAGAAAAGAGGCAGAGTCAGATACGAAGCGGGGTCAGGTAAACAGGTGATCAGACTGGTATGCAGGCTGAATGGCACAAACAATACATCACGCTGAGCCAGGCTCTGCGCGCTGCTTATGGGTCCTGTGGATGATTGTCAACGAGCGTCAGGTGTGCGGTATCCAGGATCTGTACGCTGGGGAAGCTGGGAGACGTAGTGTCATTATTCAGAAGATGGCTCCCGCCAGTGACCAGAGTGAGAGACAGAGCTCAGACTCCTGACAGCTACTCAAAAGTGTTTCTTTTTCCCAAATTGGACTTGACTTTCTTACAGTTCTAAACTTCAAGGATAAAGAGCTACATCCGTCAGCTGGTTAAAATCTACTGTATTTAATAAACTTCAAAGAGTGTGGAGTCCAGGTGGAACCTCAGGATTTTAGTGATGGTTGCTTACTTCCAAGAACCAGAGGAACAGGCTTTAGAGGGGTAAAAAAATCCCATGTAAACCTCCTCAAGTTTGTCATATGTTGGCTTGTTCAAATATTCAATAGCTGGTTGTTATAGGGAAGTTGTGGCCTGCAAATCTATTTTACTAAAAATAGTTTTGAAATTGTTCACCAACTGTCTGAAATGAATAAGAGGGAAAAATGTTTGTCTGTCTAAAACAAACAAACAACGTGGCTCGTTTAGTGCACTATTTCATGTTAAACATAAAACAAAATGACCAGTTTATTGAAATGTACCCAGAAGAACTATCTTAAACATCATTTTTGAGTTGATTCATTGTATAAAGGCATTGTGTCTGTTTGTATCCTTTTTATAAGAAGGTCTTTGTTTTTAAGTTTGTTTGATTCTAGAAAAGCACTTTGTTTTACAAATGTACTAAAAAGTGCTTTATAAATAAAGTTAGATTTGATTTGACTGGAAAAAAAGGTTTGGTAACCAGATTGTAGGTCTGTTTTTGTTTTATGAATAGATAATAAGTCCACTGTGATGATGTGGTGAACTATATTCACTACTTTTATATTTTGAGTGTGCTTCAATCCGGAAGTCAAAAGTTTCTCCCTTGGACCAAAGTTCTTAAATTTCACACAAACCAGAAAGTTCTCAGTGTTGCAGTGTTCAGAAGAAAGCAATTCTCCACTCATTCCCACATAAAAGCTCCAACTTTCCCCTAAAAAAAGATGGATCGATTTTTTTGAGATCTCAGGTGTTTTTGACTGACAGGTGAGTTGTTCACTGGATACACCTATCATAAGTTCAAATTTGACTCTTTCTTGATAAGTTGTTTTCATTCTTGCTGTTCAGAATCCAGTGGGTGTTGTCACAGATGATCTGAATGTTTTCTTTTATGTCTAAGGTTGCCCTCTGAAGCTAACTTCCGATTTTATGGTCGAACTTGATGTAAATGTACATTTTTACCCTAAAAAAAAAGTATGAACATATTAGTATTACAAAACTAGTAAGTTCAGTAACTTTGCAACTTTGACCAAGGTAACAGAACAAATAAAAAACTCAAATCAAAGTGCTTTAATAAAGATAGTAAATGGTGTTTTTGTTCAGTAATCTGTGAGGTTTTTGTGTGTTTTCATCACAGGGAGGACTGTCAGGCCTCATCTCAGGGTTAATTGCAGCGCTCTGTGTGAGTCTTGGGGAAGTGGTTTCGCCTTCGCCCCCTGAGATGACTCGACCTCTGCTGCTGAGCACAGCGGGCTGCAACTTCACCGCAGCTCCAGAACTCAACTGGACCACAACCGCATGGCCAGAAACAACAAGTTTGGTTTTAACAACAGTGGAGCAGAGCAGTGAGGACATGTGAGCCTGGAGAGAAACTGTTGGCTAAAGCTACAGTCTGTTTGATAGCTACTGGGATTACAACACTTTCAATATTTACAAATGAAAAGACATAAAAATATAACATTATGACCGGCAACAGTCCTGGACTGCAAGGACCAGAATGTTTTCACAATTCTTTCTGTGCCCTTGAGCATAAATGTTTTCCCCCGTCACACTCTAAAGCTCACCAAAACTAGCATGTATCTAGTACCTGGTGAAAAGGAATTTTTGACATCATGAACGACCCCAAAAAATATGATGACACCACAGAAAACTCGGGCTGGACAATATAACATTTATATATGACTATATAGTTTTTTTCATATCAGGTGATAAAATATATATCACAAAAAAACTATATTTGTCAAATTTCAAAGCTCTGTGGCTCATTATAGAAGTGTGTAATCATCAGCAGGTTGTTTAGATTTATATCTTTGTTTCCTATCATACTGTAAAAAAAAAAAAGATGCACTGAAGGAACATGATGCAACTGCTTTTTTTCAGATTATTGAGAAAAGGCAAAAATATTACAAACTAAACTGAAATCAAAGCGAAAGCTTTCAAGTTTCAACATAAATAAAACAGAACACTAAACTGCTTGATCAGTTTCATTTAAAAACAAAGCATTCATTCTACAAATCAATTCTAATGTTTTCAAGTTTTACAGAACAAACATAACATTGACAAACATTTTTGTCAATATATTGTGAATAAACCAGGAAGTAAATGTTGATGCTGCACAGGACTTAACTGTTATTTTTACTGGAGAATTATTGGTATTTCAGTCTGAGATTGAGCATGCCAGGTGGTACTTCTTCTTGATGGTATTTCCAGTTTTAGAAGGAACATGCCTTCTGCACAATTTGCAGTGCATGTTACTCTGTTTTGTTTTTGTTGGATTTAAAGTAACTGAAATAACTCCACACAGGGGCCAAGATTTAACTATTGAGTCACTGGCCAAGTTGGTGGGTAGGTAAAAACATCTGTCGGCAAAACATATATTTTACTGGCAAAATTAGAACGCAATTTTACATGGAAATACCTTGGGCATTTTATTTTTCAAACTTTTTCCAGTTTTTTTTAAGAAAAGGAAAATGCATCAAAACTATTTGTAAATGGTATGAAATCGTGATGGGAAACTTGATTTCTTTTACTTACTGAAATGAGCTTCCTCTGTAGGGTGGCTGGGCGCTCACTTAGAGATAGGGTGAGAAGCTCGGTTACCCGGGACGAGCTCGGAGTAGAGCCGCTTCTCCTCCACATTGAGAGGAGCCAGTTGTGGTGGCTTGGGCAATTGGTTCGGATGCCTTCCTGGACGCCTCCCTAGGGAGGTGTTCCAGGCATGTCCCACTGGGAGGAGGCCCCGGGGAAGACCCAGGACACACTTGAGAGACTATGTCTCTCGGCTGGCCTGGGAACGACTCGGGGTGGGTGAAAGGATAACATCTGCTGCTGCGTGCAGTTGTATTTTCTCTTCAATTTTGAGTCTTATGGGGATGGATGACAAAAAGAATGTGTTTCTCCGTAAATTTTAGAGATCTGGTGGCTGTGAAATGGCTCTCTCCATCCTACCTCTACTACAACATTATTGGAGCGGTCACAGCTCTGACTGTAGGGACCATCGTCAGTAACATAAGAATACAAACAAGATTAGGACAAGGCAGTTTAATTTGAACCAGTCTAAGATGGAGGATCCCTTTGCTTTCCTCAAACTTTGGTGTGTGTCGTTAGTTCATGGTCAGATACAGATAAAAAAACGGTCACATGGGTTGGTTAACTGGTACTTCTGGTTATTCCTCATAGTATCTCTTCTTCATGGCTCGGTATTTCCTCAGGTAGTACAGAGCCTCCAGCTCCTTGATGACAAAGTCTCCTTTGGCCACCAGCGCCTTGATCTTCTCTGGATCCTTCACGTCTTTGTTCTTCATGAAGGCGGACTTGAGGCGCTCTCGGAAATACGCCGCTCCTTTTGGATATTCACGGCCAAGATAGAGGAGCTGCTCAGAAGGAAGGAACAAACGTAGATTAAGAATGTGGTTTTACACATCAGTATTAGAGTATTAGGACTGGGGGAAAAATGGGAATAAAGTCAGAAAAGTATGACAAAATGTCAACATCTTACAAAGATAAAGTCGTAGAATTTTGTAAAAAAAAAAAACTAAAAAAAAAACTAAAAATGTTGAGAGAATAAAATCGGAATTTTTTTTGAAAAAGTCAACATTTTTTGAAAATGTCATATTAAGAAAAGTCAAAATTTAAAAACGATAGTAAAATTGAGGAAAAAAGTTGCAAAATTATGAAGAAAAAAAAATCTAAATTTGATAAGAATGAAGTCAAATAAATGAAAATACGTTCAAAATTGTAGAGAATAAAGTTGTACAATTGTTTGAAAAAAGTCCAAAAGTATTGTATTTATCCTTCAAAAAGTCATATTTTTACAAGAAAAAGGTTAAGCTTTTTTCTAAAATTTTATATTACAGTTAGCTTTTAGTTCAGACCATTATATATATATATATATATATATATATATATATATATAAATAAAACTATACGACTTCAATCTATTTTTTTTTTTTTAAAGGTGGTCCTCACTTTCCGTCGTTTTTACATTATTTTCCTCTACTGTAAAATAAACATTTCTTTATTCATGACAAGTTACTTACATTTTTGTACAACCTGAACACTTCCCCCCTTAAAGGGTTGGCCATGTCACGAACTGAGTCCACCTTCACCAAGCGTCCAAAGTTAATGAATCAAATCAAACTTTATTTAAAAATCACGTTTCTTTCAACAGTAGTACCTTCAGACTAAAAAACAATCAAAATGAAATTATAACACTCCCCCAACCAACACAATGAAACATAAAATGCCACGTCAATAAAACTCAAAGTATAAATAGAAGCCGAAGTGGAAACCTAGCTTGATGGCTAATAAATTCGGAGCTGGTTGATGGTTAGCATTCCGACTTCAATCGCAACAGCAAATAAATAGATTATGTTTAACTTTTAAAAGGCACTTCATACCAGTGCGAAAATTAAATTTGCGTTTATAATTACGAACTGTGGCAGAAACGTCTCCTTTATTCGTCCTTAGCTCAGTTAGTAGATACTGCCGTAATGCGTTCATCTGTGTCGCAAATGAAACACACAAAGGACGCATGCGCATAGGTTTCTATGGTTACCGGACGCTCGAGAGCAGAGATGGTGCGTTTTGAACTATTTTCTTCCTGTTTCTGTATTTATCATAATTGCAAAAGGTTGTATGGATCAAGACATATATAAAATTATAAACTTTAAAACTCAAGTTGCGTTTTTTGTCTAAAACAACAGTTTTATGGGCACAATTACGACGTAAATCCATGTGAATGCGGCTTCTGATTGTTGCCCCTTCGAAACTTTTTTAACTCATTTTTGATCACTGGAAATGACGCGCACGTGGCTCAAACTACTCTCCTTTCTGGATGTTTGGTGATTGTTGGGAGTCAAAGGCTTAAAAAAACTACAAAAAATGAATAAAATAATAATAAAAGTTAGTTTAAAATAATAATTAAAAAATTGGATAAAAGGTTTCAAGCATGTCTTTCTATAACCTTTTTACTGTTTTTTCTCTGTGAATGACAGTCACCCCAGAAAATAAAGGTATGATACAGGCAAGCAGAACTCCCCCTCTGATCAGTTTTGGACGTGTCGTCACATCTGAGTAACAGCTGAGAATAAATGCAGGAGATCCATCTTTCTCTGAAACAAAACTACATTTTGAGTAAAAGCTAAACAATGACGCAACACCTTGTGCTAACATTTTGATTTTGCTTCAAGTCTTCCAAAAAAGGCCACAAGCTGACCAAGGCTCAGCGAGCAAGGCAGCAGCAAGAGGAGGAGGAGAGGAAGCTGCGAGAGGAAGGTCACTTGATGAACAACAGAAAAGATGTGTAATGTCCTTTGAGCTTTTAGTTGCTACTTGTGGTGTTTTTTCCAGAAGAATCTCGACTGCAGGCAGAAAGACAAGAACAGGAGAGACTTGAAAGAGAGAAAAAGCTGATAGAGATCCGACAGCTGGAGCTGAAGGTGAGATCTCAAACCTTCGAGCAGAAACAGAAAAGGGACATTTCATCCATGAATGTGTTTGCTGGCAGGACGAGGAGCGCAGAGAGGGGGAGCTAGAGGAGCTGCACCACCTCCTGCAGGAGAACCAGGAAAAAGTAACTCAATGGAAAAGAGACACAGCAGAGACCACCAAGGTGTGGCGTTTTGTGTTTTCATTCCCACAAAGCATTTTGAACTGGAATGTAAAGCTGCAGGCTGGTGGGAAAGTTGTATCTGAAGCTGGAGTGACATCGTACAAAGTCTTTAATTCTGAAAAATGGCGGCATACTGACCTTTCAAGTCGACTAAGCTGCTGCTCTGAGGCTGCTGTGTCAGGGTCTGTTTTTGGACAACATCATAAGAAAACATGGAAAACAGAATTTTACACTTTGCCACAAAATGGCCACCAAGCCGCAGGTCCTGTGGCCATCCTATATTTCAGAACTTCTTCCAGATATCCCAACACGTGTGTTTTGGTTTCATTAGTGGATTTTAAAATATACTTTTTGAGCCCCATAAGAGATTTTGGCCCCATTCATTTCTTTAAAAGTTTCTCCTGCTGTGATGTCATCAGTTTTTGGTGACGGGGCATATTCCTTTTCACCGGGTAAAAGCACAGTAAGAAAGAAGAATTGTGAAAACAATCTGGTCTTTCCAGTCCAGGACCAAAATAATCCAATTAAAATATGGTCCTTTGTATTTTTAGATCAAATTCTGCATCATTTCATCTTTATTTGTAAGTTGAGAAAAAAAATCAGACTTTATTTCCTTTTGGTGCTGATGAAAGTCTCCTCATGTTCAGTGGGAGCGATACATGCGCTGTGACGGACCTCCAGACCCGACTGAGCAGCGCGACATCAACACCTACATCGGCTTATGGAGAGATGACCTCGAGGTCAATGTCACTCAGGTTTTCAAGCAATGCAGCTGTGCTCTGCAGGTCTGTGAATTATGTTTTTTATTACTTTCATTAGTAAACAAAAGCAAATCAAGCGTTCAATTAGCATTTAGTTGTTGTTTGTAGCTGACCGAGGAGCTGGAAGTTCTGCTGGAAGAAGTTTCTGACCCTCTAGAGGCAGAGAAGTTTCAGGAGAGTTTTGTAAATTTGCAGGAGATAATCCACCTGAAATACAACCAAGCTGCTGAGGAAATCCTTAAGGTCTGCAGGAGTCAAAATCCTTCACATTTGTGGTTTTTGTTTGGTTGAAGATGTAACTCATGTCCGTCATCGCAGACAGCCAATAAAAACATCGACCCTGAAACAGAAAACATGCAAATGGAGATCGCCGATGACAACGTAACTCTCTGTCTGTGGGCCAACCTCAGGAAGAGAATTAGGTTTGAGGATCCAGCTCTCAAGTTCTACACTGGAGGAAATACGTTTTTGATCTCTTGCTGGTTTTGTAGGTTTAGAAACTGGCGGTCCATCATCTATGTGGCATTTCCATTTGAACAGTGAGAGATAGAAAATCAAGAAATGGACTGTTCAGAGTTTATGTACATTTGATTGCATTTCATTCTGAGGCAACCCTAAGGCGGCATGTAGCTGGACTTGGCACATCCAGTCTGGGGAGGGGTTGGGAAACGGGGTTCCAACGGGCTATCATCCCACTTCACACATAAAGAAAAAACCCTCAAAGAATAAAGAATTGAAAAGAATTCGAAAGCTAAGGGGAAAACCCCCCCACAAAGAATTAAGAAAGTGAGGAATAGAAAAAAAAAGGATGGCGGGGTGGGGGTGTCACTCTCCCCCTGATTTTATTGCTTTAGACACATAGAGACCATCGGAGAAGGCAACCACCAATTATAACAGCAGCTCTTCTTAGTACATGAACTACAGATCTATGACATGGATGCACATTTCATTCATGTAGAGCCTTTTGGTCGGGGTGTTTGGGTGATCAGACGCTGCTATTGGTCGGCGGAGGCCTACTTGCTGCCCCACTCCACCAATTTTAACTGGACCCCTTTAGTGTGTATGCACACACACGGACAACAAGAGGAGGGTGGTCACATAAGTCCCCGTCTCCTGCCTTGACCTAGGTCGGATGGGCCGGCGACCGATGCCAGGGGGGCAGGAGTGTGTGTGTGTGGGGGGGTTTCTCTCTTTTCCTGCATGGTTGGGGAGTCCATAACATCTGAGCTGGGGGGACCGTGTCCTCTTGAGTGTGGGTGGGATTCCTCTATCGCTCTGGGGGGCCACAGGGGCGTGACCTCCTGCTCCGACCCCGACCCCATGGTGGGGATCAAGTACGGGTGGGGGTGGTTGCTCCAGGGCATCTGTTTGTCAGGGGGGGCTTCTGGATGCCAGGTTGGGACGGGGGGCTGCGCTGTCTGCTGCAGTCTCCAGGAAACACACAGTCATCCAACTTTCCTTCTTATTCACTTTGTACAAACACGGGCGTGTTGAATATTTTTGGTGTTCTTTAGACCCCTCTCCAAGAATGTTGGAGATGCATTCCTATGTCTGTCTGTCTGAGTGCACGAGGAATGATCAGTTGGTGCTTTGGTGACATAAGTTCTCTATAACTACTGTAAATTAGTGTATATATACTGGATACTAGTAAGTAACTGTCTGAATACTGTGTGATGGTGTGTGTGTGTGTGTGCATGAGCAGCAACACATCCAATTTACTTATGATATTCATCTCATATCATGACTTTGTATTTTCATCAATACAGAGGCGGGGGACTCTATCCGTCTTTCTACTATCATCCTGTCAGAGGGGCCTTAAACTCAATATATAAAGCTTTGTTACAAAAGGGGTTTATATTAACACATTTAAAGGAGTATTTATAAACCCTGATTGTAAAAGCAAAATATGTCCATTACGAAAGGCACTCAGGACAACAAATGACTTCTAAATCATTCAGATTTGGTGGCTGTTGCTTGGTAACTGAGCTTCAGCTCTTTCCATCATTTTTCTGTAGGATTGAGGTGCAGAGACTGACTGGAGCGCCCCAAGACCTTGATCTGCTTCTTCTTCAGCCATTCTTTGGTTACCTTGGATGTTTTGGGTCATTATCCTGTTAGGAGACCCACCCACCACCCATTTAAGCCTTCCTGGAGGGAAGGAAGTTCTCACTCAGGATTTGTCGGTACATGGCTCTGTCCATCCTCCTATCCACACATGCAGAAAAATACCCCCACATCATAATGTTTCCACCTCCGTGCTTGACAGTGGGGATGGTGTTCTTGGGGTCACAGGCAGCATTTCTCTTCCTCCAAACAGTTCTTTTCTGATCTGACCGCTGCACCTTCTCCCAATCACTCTGGAAATCATGAAGGCGTTCATTGGTGAACTTCAGGTGGGTCTGCACATGGAGGGACTTTGCCAGCTCTGCAAGATGTTAAACCATTGTAGTGTAAAGTCTAACCAAAGGGTTTCTTGGTGACTGTGGTTCCAGCTGCTTTCAGATCATCAACTAACTCCTGCCTGTTCTCCTGATCATGGAATCCTACCAGGTCAGATCTGGTTTGGAACCCCAGACCTGTAGGTGGACTGATGTTCATGTTCTTGTGTTTTGGCACAACTGCACCAACAGTTCTCCCCTTAACCCCCAGCTCGTTCTGATGGTTTTGTAGTCCATTCTGGTCTTGTGCAGGTCTATAATCTTCTCCCCTAAATCCACTGAAGCTCTTTAGTCTTTCCCTGTTGGAGAGTTTGGAGTCTGATTCCATGGACATGTGTCTTTCTCTAGGTGATCCGTTCAAACAGTGTCTTCAGTTCAGGTGATCAGTTCATTAGGAGACTCTAGCAGCTCTGTGTGAACCAGAACTCTTCATGGTTAACAGGGGAACAAATACTTATTTCCTCCACTCTATACAATGATCTCAAACTGTTGGTCATTTGTGGCTAATCATCTGCTCATCTTTTGAGTTCTTCAGCTTTAAGGGATTCCATTTTGAGAGAGCAGGTCTTGGTTTTGAGCTCCCCAAGTGTCTGGCTGTGAAGGACATTGCGGTTCGGATCCTCCACACGCGCTACGATCACCTGTCTGTGTTGGCCAGGATGACTCACAAGGCGACCCACACGCCCACCTGCAGGTCAATACTTTTATTTTCTGAAAAAAATGTCATATTTAAATATGGTACTGCTAACTCCAGACTGGATTCTTAGTTTTCCTGGGAGGAGCAAAGAAGGTCTGGAGGGTGTGGCCTCATCTGTGCTGGAAAAGAAGGATAGCCCGAACGAGGATGCTGGGGAATCAGATGAGGTGCAGTCCATCCATGGGTCAGAGGGTGGGAAGGTAAGATGTGGGAAGGACTTCCTGTTGGTGCTCCTTCAACAGCAGTGAAGTTTGACATCTTTGTTCCTCGTAGAGTACAGAAAGTCTACGATCATCCAAAACCACTTCAGGGTCTTTGCAGAGCAGAAGAAGCCATATTCTCACTCAGATTGAGATGATTGGAGGTAAGAAGCTCCATCCAAAGCTGTATCACATCGCCCTCAGCAATGCGTGTTCAAGTGGTCACTTCCAATGGAAGGTCAATGTAAACACGAGTAAATTAACCTTCCAGGCTTTTGCTTTCAAAAACTTTTCAAAACTTTTGCGTACACGTGTAACTACACAAGTTTCTCTGACTGTTTTCGGACAAAAAGTGTCCATTGAACGTGTGTTGAAAGTAAACCAGGTCAAATTTTGACCAATCAGGGACTCCGTTTAGGTAGTGACGTATGGTTAGTGTCCTTTTTAATTCACATGCCAGTCGTTTGAAAATTGATCCCGAAGGAGAAACTAACTGTGGTTTTTGTCCTGCTGGAGGCGTTTCATATTTCAGTATAGATTAAACAATAGAAAAGGAAAAAGTAAAAAGAAGCCCCACCCTGCTTGTCCAGTGGGAACACCATGAGCTTAGCATGTAGTCTTGTACATGTGTGTCATAAGCCCGTTGTGAACGTAGCTCGACACTTTCAGATGAAAATTAGACATAGCAATCAAAGGCATTTAGACTCCAACTATTTTTTTAAGCCGACAGTGACCTGACTGGTTCCCAGTTCACAAAGATGGGCTTTGATGAGGTGGCCGATCTAATGAAATACACGCCTCTGGGAGGAGTTTTCTACTATGGCGTGTTTTATCTTCCTCCTCAAGCTCATCTGGTCAATCATTGGGAAATTCGAGAGGTGACGCCTTTTTTTATCCTAGTAGCTAAAATTTGGACTTTAGATTTCTTTACAGTGATTTTTTGGGGTGGTTTTCTTCAGATTGTGGACTCTGGATTAAAGGCGTTCTCCTACAATCCAGAGATGCCCAGCTCAAATGACAGCGAGGCCTCCAACAGCCATTATGTTGGGGTGTCTGTGACTCTGCCTGACTGGGTGCTCTTCCTGAAAATGCCAAAAGTGGCCCTTTGGGATGCTGCAGGTACAAGCGAACAACACCAGTAGAGATAAAGCCTTCAAAAAAGGGACAGACATTCATTGGCATTTTTGCAGGAATGCGGTGGGTGGGCGGAGTCATGGACTTCACCTATCAGGAGGCTGAAGCCAAAGTCTCCTTCAGGATGCCCTCCTTTCAACCGTTTGTGCTGATGCAGGAAACATATGCCAACCTGCCATTTCAGAGCTGGGAGCTCCGGCCGCTGAGCAACAACTCTGTGATGTTCTCCATCTGTGGGGCTCTCCTCCACCTCAGCATTACCATACAGGTAGGTCAGCATCATGAAGATGTAGTACTCTATTGAGTTTTTTTCTTTTCTTTTTTTTTCTCTCATTAACTTTAAATGCTATTGACTTTTATAAGTATATAAAGGAAACATATGTATAGAAAAACTGGTCTAGTACTGACAACAGCATCTGTTGAAACCACAGAAAGATACAACCTTTTTTGGGAAGTAATTATTTGTTTTCTGGCAAAAATGATTTATCCATCATCTTCCGCTTACCCAGGACTGGGTCGCAGGGGCAGAAGTCTAAGCAAAGTTGCCCAGACTTCCCTCTCCCGGTCACTCTGCAGCTCCTTTGGGGGAACCCCGAGGAGTTCCCAGACCAGCCAAGAGACATGGTCTCCAGCGTCGAGGATTTTTTTAATAGTCGATTTGTTGACATCATCGACTAAATTGTTGACAGCCCCAGTATTGTATCATCACAAAGTTAGTTGAATCTAACCACGTATGGAGATGCGGATCGAACCCTGTGAGAAAGTGTTGTGTATTTGTGTTTAACAGGATCATCTGTGCATGCTGCACTCAAATCAAGAGAGAGGCTTTGCTCACATCCTGGGGAAGTGGATGAGCAGGTCTGCTCTGCAGAGAGCCATGATCAAAGCAGGGATCAACATCTTTGTGAACGGACACACTGACAGATACGTCAGCACCTGCAGAAAGGTGCGCCGCCTCATCCAGAGATGTTGTTCTATGAACTATTTTAATGCTCCACAAGCTTCATTTACTTTATTCATTGTTTTCCCTTTAAAAGGCATGTGTGCTCATCAGATTAAAAAGATACTTTCAGGAATATAGTCATTTCTCCCTCAGGATCTGAACACAGAACATGCTGCCTATGAACAGATGGCTCTGTTTGCATCTGCCTGTGCGTTCTCGTGGAGCAAATGGAACACAAAGTGTGGAGATGAGCATCTGGTCATGCAGGTAAATGATGGGGTTGGATCTCCACCCAGCACAAAATGTTGTAGGAGTGCTTGTAGCCGAGCTGCTGGCTTGTTTGCAGTTAGTGAGCTCGCCACTTTCCTGCATGAAGATGAGATCACAGAACCTCCAGCTTTTCCTCTAACGGACAAAAAAACAAGATGTTTAAAAACCCAATAAAATTTGACTTTTTAACTTTAAACCAGCTCAGTGGCCTTGAGTGTTTCAGTCTCTTCCTGAGACACAGAGGGTTGGAACAATAGAACTGGACTGAGTGAGTTTGACATCACATATATAAAATGCCTTACTTCTAGCTCCAACCAACTGAAGCCAATTCAGTCACCATTTTCAGCAATACAAACAGCACTATCTGGAGCCAAGACAAGATTAGTAAGCAGTGATTGGTCACCACATACGTGTGTCATAAGCCCGTTGTGAACGTAGCTCGACACGTTCAGATGAAAATTAGACATAGCAATCAAAGGCATTTAGACTCCAACTATTTTTTTAAGCCGACAGTGACCTGACTGGTTCCCAGTTCACAAAGATGGGCTTTGATGAGGTGGCCGATCTAATGAAATACACGCCTCTGGGAGGAGTTTTCTACTATGGCGTGTTTTATCTTCCTCCTCAAGCTCATCTGGTCAATCATACACCACATACTGTTATTGAGGCACCTTATTGGTCAGTTTATAACTTGTGAACTACAAAAAATATGAAAAAACATGAAGATTACCAAGAGGATGCTAAAAAAAAAGGTATCAAAGCAAGAATTGTTTTTCTGACCAATAGAATGACTGAGCAACAGCTGTTTATTTCTCTCTAGAAGTCTGTGGCTTCCTGAAGCCTGCGGGTACTTCCTGTTTGGAATGCCAGGGGGAGGAGTCACTCAGTCAAGTGCTCTTTATACAGTCAATGGTTGGAACTTGCTTACATGAAGCTGCCATCCACAGGTTAACCTGTAAACTGCTTCAATTGGGTTTACAAACCAGATTTAAACTGGTTTACTTACTAAAAATCTAAATAATCCTGATAGAAAACAGTGTTCCAACGTGCAGAGGTGAACAAACCAAGTCCTAAAAATGTACAAAGTTTCCCTTTTTTTTACCTGTCTCAGGTGTGTGAGCACCTTTCCCCCACCCCCGTACCTGAAGGACTGTGGAGCCTGTACCTGTTAGGAGCACAGAGGGTCCAAAGACTGGAGATGACGGAGAAGAGTGAGACTTTCTCCACGGATCATCATCCTGGCAGCGAGTTCCACTCCACCTTAATCCACATGCTTCGGGACCACATGAGTCCTGATGGAGCAGCCAGAACCAGAAGGTCCAGTTACCGGTTTGTGGAGGCAGTGCAGACCCTTCTCTGTTCCACTAGACCGCTGCGTTTTTCCTCTTGATGCGAAAAGGTTAGAAAACAATAGAATGCCGCTGTGTGGAATAGGCAACTTTATTTGTGCAAAGAACCACGCCATCTTTGGACCATACAAAAGTGTATGACGTTACAGAAAAGAATTAAAAACAAACTTTGCTGCTGAAATTCTATTGAGTAGAATTTGCAGAAGTTTTAGGGGAAAAATAGATAAAGTCTTCTTCCAAAACGAATACTCTTAAATATTCAGATGCTTTCAAAGATTGTCTTGTGTTTCTACCAGACTTGTAAAAAAACCCTCAGTGTTCAACGAGGAAACAGTTAAATAAAAGTCTGTGAAATGTGTTTGAGCGCCGTCATTAGGACATGAGCTGACAGACACTGTGTTCTAAACGTGGAGCGTAAAATCCTTCATAAAAGGGCCTTTTCCGGCCTTTTGCGGTCCTTTTTGGAGAAATCTTCAGGCATGAGAGGAGTCCGGGTTCATGGACTCTCGGCTAGACGGGGGGCTGGGCATTGTGCCACAGTCCGGTGTAGGGCCACAGCAGCTGCTGGATGGTCATCCACGAGTCTCCCGTCCCGATGGGGGCGGCATCTGCAGCAGGTTGCATCACCAGGCAGGCCAACAGAGCCACGAGACCTGCTCACAAAACCAGGAAGAGAAAATCTGATCGGATCCACCTGATAGAAAACACTGGATGAGCCAGTCGACATGAAAACACTTTTCCAAACATTTTTTGTGTGTTTGTGGAAAGGGTGAACATCAGAAAGTGGACGTTAAAAAAACAACCCTAATTGGGTACACTTTACAAAAGGAGTTCCTTTGTAAATATTAGTTAATGCTAGGAATGCAGTACAGAAACTGGCATCGCTTGGTACCGGTTCCATCAACTTTTATTGGAATGATCAGTTTCAGCCTTGACGGTATTGCTCAACAGTACCAGCGTAGTGGCGTGGCAACAGCGTGCACTAGTATGTTTCCATGTGAAAACATACAATAAATGGTTTATTGGAATATATAAAGTAAACAAAAATCTATTTTTTGACTTTATATATTGCAATAAACCATTTATTATACGTTTCATACCTCTGTTAGTAATTTTAATAATTTGTTGGTCCAAATTTAAAATTCACATAAAATCAAAGAGGGGTGTATATGATGATGTCAAACTGATATTAAAGTTTTGACGTCAATTTAAGTTGAAAAGAAAACATCAAATATCATTTTAAGCCCCATGCTGAGATTTCATTAAGCCTAAATGAATGTAATTAAGCCTAAATCCTTCAGAAACAGAAGAAGCATGGAAGTCTATTTGATATTAAACTGACATCAGTTTGTTGTTTAATTGAACGTCAACTATATCACTCAGCACTTTTTAACTTTGTTTTTTCATGTGAGATTGAATTTCTACTGTATTTCCCACACTAACACAATGGTATGAAAACAAAAGTTAAAATAATGTTGTCCACTAATTGCATCAAATATCAACTCAATTTCGACATCAAACCGACATCAAGGTGCCTGCTGAGTAAAGTGTATTTTTTTATTTATTGATAATCTTATTTTACTGTTGCAAATTACACTAAACGAATATATTGTGTTTGAATTTGTTCCATATAATAAGGTTTTCATGTATATAGTGTTATTTGTCTTCCCCCTCCTGGTTTTCACACAGAAAATTATCAATAAGATCACCGGATCAATAAGCAGTACGGATAAGAGGCGTAGTACCGATAAGATCTTAACAATATTCTTCCCAAGTTAATGCATAATTAAGCATTAGTTAACAAATAAATTGTGAGCAGCCACTAATTTGCATTGCAAAATATATTAATGAATGCATTAACATTTAACTATTGTTTATGATTCAACCTTACTTCATGCTTGATGAAACATTAATAAAGACTGTCACATGCAATAACTACGTGAGTTCATATATGTAAAGCCTTCATAATGTCTAAAGTAACTTAATAAATGCTAAAGAGCTTCAAAAGCATTACTTAACCTTGGTTAATAATTGTGAATTGATTATTGGAACCCATTTGTACAGTGTGAACAATTATCACTTTGGAAACAAAAAAGGGAAGAGAAAGAAGAGAGGGATGACAAAGATTGTGGGGAAAAAGCACAATGAAAAGCAAACGCTAGTCCTGCCAGTGTCATATGAAAAACGCATTTCTTGAGTGGTTCGGTGTCAAGTTTGAATAGTAAACATTAGTTAATCGTTAACTAATGTTTTAAGGAATAGACTTAGTAAGGTAGATTTAAGGTTGTGTAAAATGTCTTTAATAGGTTGTTATCTATTAAAATTAGCAAAGGGATCCTTATTGGAAAGTGATACCCTAATCTGAAATGAGATTACAGTTGTTCCTCGCTACATAGCGGTTCACTTTTTGCAATCTTGCAGACTTTTTCTGTGGAAATTTGCATGCTTTTATTCCCAGTGCATTGTGTTCTTCTTTCTTTCTTCTTTGGTTGTAGATCATCATCAATCAAACTCTTCCATGCTGCATCTCCTGTACAAAATGGCTTCAGCATTCCAAGTAATAGTTACAAGTTCCATAATACTTAGGGTGCAACGGATTACGGATTATCCATGATCCATACAGATGACTAACCACGGGTCGGCACACCTGTCAGTGAAGTTTTCGTTAGTAATGTGTTAAAGAATGGTGCAAAACCAATATCAAAAGAAGTTTTTCCTCTGGTTCAGAATCAGCTGGTTCACATTGTTTGTTGTAGAGTATTAGCATGTGTGTCAGCTGCAATCTTCAGTGTTAAAAGGTCAAGCAGGAGAGGAAAGGGTTAAAATCTTCGTGTCTGTCTAAGACGAGTACATAAAATGTGAAGCGAGGTTTTACAACCTTAAAATATTTATAATTATTGTTAAAAATATATAAAGATGACTATGCCGTAGCAAGCCTTGTTTTGAGGATTCACGGTCAAAGTTCTGATGCAGATCCAAAATCCTGAGTGAGACATGAAATAAACTTCTTCCTGGTTGTAAATGTTCTGGAACCGAAGAACAAGCTGAAACTCTTTGAAGTGGGGGACTCTCGGATGATGTAATTTCTGCCCAGAAAGCAAAGATTACAGCCTGTGAAGTTTTGATGCCAGTTTGGAACAAGTGAGCTGTGACTTTGATCCATTCAATCTTCCAAACAATAACCATTTTTTCCTCTTTTCTTTTTCAAATTGTCCTTCAAATCGTCGGAAATTCCATCTTTCCAGACTTCTCCCTGTTTATTTTCAGAAAATCTCCACATTCATCAGCTTCATTCCAACCTCTGTGTTTCATCATTTCTTGTTCTGTTGAGCAGATTTTCTAAATAAAGTAATTCAAGAGGGGATTAGAAAGCAGGCGTACCTGCGAGCACCACCACAATGGCCAACCACGGCCACAGCCCCCTGCTGGCTCTGGTGACAGCGGCAGCAGACGCTCGCCTGGACACGGTCAGGCCATGGGACAGAGGCTGCACCAGAGTCTGATCGGAGGTCAGGGGGCTGGAGGGAGGACTGGGACTGAAAGGAAAGAACACAGAAGAGAAAAAAGAAAGGTTACAGCGGCATCAGCAGAAACATGGAGGACGGATGCAGTGGAACGTTCCCATGAAAAGCCATGGAGCCAAGGTACCAGAAATGAGCCGTGATGGGAGGGGGTCATCACATGGAGGCGGGGCTCTTTCATTTGTGGTAACTTGTGCAATAAATGAGATGAAGATAAAAAACAAAAGTCTCCCATTAAGAATGAGTTTTCCATCAAGGTTTGTAGATGGTATGAAAGCAGCAGTGGATGGTAGTAAGCATGGAAATGGACTGAGGCCTTCAGACTTACAGCATCACAAACAACTCATCTTGACCTCTGACAAAAGCAACAGGGGAAAAGAAGTCAAAACATTAGCTGGGTCACACACAGTCCAAGAGCCTGATTCCTCAGAACAGATGTGAATCGGTGTGAGGAAAGCAGAACCCGTTAGCAAGTCAGGACTGAGCTCCATGCACCGCACCCCACAGGGTTTTGGACCAGTCGTCGGTCTAGCGAGCAGCTGCAGGAAGCACTGGAAGTGATACGTTTGACAGAACTGAAACCCTTGAGCCTTAAAGAGCAAAGAAGCTGTACCAGCATGAGTCCAGGTGATGAAGAGCTGGAGGGGTTCTTCAGACATATACAGAACCATCATTCCATGAATTCTGGAGACCTCTAAAGCATTCAATGCTGCATTCACACCAAACACAATTCGCACATCAAATTCACCACTGCTGATGCTCGTCTAAAAATGTGTTCATAAACTTGACGCTCTGGACGCGTGTGGGAGGAGCTACTGTCCAAAGTTTTCAGCCTCATCGTTACATGGGACCTTTAACTATATCTCATTTACGACGCGCAGAAGACGGGGATGACGTTGACAGATCAGGTTAATTTACTTAGTAGAGCTCTACTGCGTCTGAATGACGGCCACTTTCAGCAGTACTATTGTTTCTCTGAGGAGAGAAAAAAGAAAAATGAGTTTAGACAAGCTTTCTACTGTTGTCTCTGTGCAAAAAAGAAAAATATCAAAGTCAAAAAGAACAATCAAATTCTCTTCCAAGTTGTTTTTAAACTCTACCAAGTCATCAACACGTCAAAAGTCAAAGCGCCGTTCCTGATTGATGTAAGGCATGTTCTTCCATGACATGTTCAGTATCTTTAAACTCTGAAAATGCAGCGATGTCAGAAACACATTGCTGCTAGTCCGCTGTGAGGCACTTAACACTCAAAACTTAGCATTGAAACTGAACACCCCTGACGGGCGAATCCCATCGACGTGCATTTACATCGAATGCGCAAATCATGTTTGGTGTGATCTCGCGACAGTGTGTTTGGGGCAGCACAACAACGTATCAGTTATTGTGTTGTGCTCCGAATATTTGGTCGCATAAGTTCAATTATCTGAACTTTGAAGAAAAAAATGTGTATCACATAAACAATCAGGGACTTAGCTTTTGGCCCTTGGTAGAGTCCAAACCAATACGGAGGAAAATTTGATCGTTCTCCTCCTGAACTTTGTGATATTTTTTAAGACAATAATAAAAAGATAGTCTAATTTAAGTCTTTGTTTTATTTTTCCCTCATCAGACTAATGCAGGACAGTTCTGAGTCACAGGATGTCATTCTGTCATTCTGATGCAGCTCCTGCAGTAGATTGAGAAGCTCATCGTATTAGGAGAATCTCTGAGAATCTATGATATATGATTGCCCGTAGTGTTTAGTTTATAAACAGATTTTTTGTACAGCCGCAGAGCAACAAATTTGTTGAGTCAGAGTCGGAGGATGTGATTTTGTCACGCGAATGGCGTTTGTTGTGAACGCAGCTGTAGAATTCATCATCAGCAGGAGCAGCTCCGTCATCACACAGACACAGGCGGGTGGGTGTGGTTTTCTTTTTTGGGGGAGGGACTAACGTCTTAACGGGCAGAATGAAGGCGGTGAGTTGGCTGCCCAGCTCACTGAGGCTGGGGCGCCGCTCCGTCTCCTCCTCCTGCGGCTGCTGGCGGTCGCCGTTGCTGCGCGCCATCCTGTGGGCATGCACGGTGAGGCATTCACAAACACATTCCTCAGGAGGTTACTCACACAAGCATGCATGTCAACACCCCATGCACTGAGAGGTCCGCGGAGGGACAGCGGGCAGAGGCAGGTCTGCGTGTTGTAGTACTTTAGCCCTTTTTTACCCAAAAAGCCCCAGACCCATTTTTACTTCAAAATAAAATGATGTGGAATGTACCACAAACCAAGTGGACCACAGAACACACTTCTGATATTTTTCTGTCTCCATAGGTTCTTATAGGTTAAGAAGCGAAACGCAAATTCACTGAAGTCTAGATAAATTATAAAATATTTGATATATATTTGAAGAATTTCTTGTAAAATTTTTTTTTTTAAGAAAAAAAAAAACAAACTACTCAACAGCACTTTAAGTTAGGGACGTCCCAATCTGGTGACATAGTTTCAGACTCAATCAGAATCGGATTTCTTTTATTTTTTTTTTATGATCGGTGCTTTTTTTTTAAAGTTTATTATTGCAGACAAATACTGTGGTTGAAGTCTCCATCTTGAATGGATCACCACATTTTGTTCATGTAAAGTGCTTTAGAATGAAGCACCAAAAGCAAAAAGATGCACAAAAACAGTTCAGTAAAGCTAGGAAGATCCTCACAGGGCCAAGCTCAAAAACTCTTAATAAATGTTGTAAAACTGACAGCAGGTGTCAGTTCATCTTAGCACAAACAACGACCTAAAAAAAGGCATGTCAACGGGAAATATTTTTTCCTTAAAATTAATTTTAATGAGGGTTAAACAGAGCTGACAGATGCCTGCCAAAGGCTGTCTACAAACTCCAGGAAAAAGTGATTTAAAAGAATCCAGAAATTCCATAATCTCTCAAAATGAAAACTCATATTACAACGATTTGGGGAGAAAGACATTGTTTTTCATTTTTAGGCCATTTTCAATGGACATATGAATCACATCTGATCAAATGTTCATAGTTCAGAAGAGCCTAAAGCTGCAGTTACCAAACGTTCTCACATGTCATTATCACCCACTAGGTAACAGTTGTACTAGAGCTACTTGAATGTTATAAAGCTACTTCACAGAAGTGCTCTGTTTCAGTGTTAAATGATGAAAGAAGGTTAATAAATAAAAAGAAAGGACAAGCTGGGTCTGTTTATTTTTACAAATGTATTGGATTGATATCTGCAGATTCAAATGGACTCAAATCGGATTGGGCCCCAAAATACGGTACCTGTTCGGGACATCCCTAGTTTAAATATTTGAAACGATGCTTCACAAGGATGCAGATACATCAGCAGCTGTGACACTTTGATGCATTTGTCTCCTGCTTCCGGTTCATTTGTTTTAGACCTGGACTGTGCTGTCAGTGTGAACTCAAAGTTTTAATTTCAGGTTTATTTATTTCCAAAGCTCGTGGGACCTGAGTCTGAGTTTTCTGAACAAAAAACATTTTCACAGATTCAGAGCACAAAAGGGCAACGTTTACATGCAAACCAGATTCTGAACTTCTGGGTTTTGACCAAATTGTGAAAATTCATCTGTTGCTGGTTGTTGGCACAGTGACCTGCTGCAATTCTTTCCTGTAAAAACTCTCATCTAGTCTTAAAGTTTATAATTCAAATCCAGATCAACCAGGTATTTAAAATGTTCAAACTGGAGAGAATGTTTCGGGATGAAACTTTCAGCTGAGAGTCAACAAAGCAGCGAAGCATGCTGGGAAATATCATTTTTCCTTACAGACCCACTCTGATAAAAATAGTGCTTTTGGTTTTTAGCATGTTTTTGTAGAATTTTTCTGATGATGGAGGAAATAGAATTGCTCAGTATAAATGAGTACACCCCACTACATTTTTCAAGAAACCTTTAGTGTCCTTTCAGAATCAGCATTTTCTGTGAGATATTATGCTACAAAATACTCCCACAAATGTAATCCATTGATCGCAAATAAGATTTGTTAGTTTGCACTCACAAAAAAATTATTTTCCCAACTAATTCATTCAAACCCGTGTTGCAAAAATGAGTACACCCGAAGTATAGTGTAAGGACTCAGCCTGTCATGTCCTCCTCTGACCACCTGAGGGAGCCTTCGCCTGAGTACTAACTGCCACTGTCTTCCTGCCATACTCCAACTCCCATCATGCAACTGGTCACTGCTTCCTGCCTTCACCAACTGCTCCACATCATGTCATCACCTCTCATGCATGTAAGCCTGTCTCTTTCCATGCCCTGTGCGTAGTCTTGTACCAACTTTCCTGTTGTGCAGCCTAAGCGTTAAGTCTCCTTGTTTTCCTGTGTGCTGACCTTCGCCTGTTTTCCTCGTCTCCCGCTTAGCTCCTGTGTTTTGATCCTGAATTGTTTTGATTTTGCGTGCTCCTCTTGTGTTTTTGCCATTAAACCTGTTGCTAATGGATCCACACGCCTCAGAGCCTTTGTTACATATAGTCTTAGGATAAAAGTCTCACTCAAAGCTACAAAATTCTAATGAACAGGCTTTCAACCACAGGTGAGTCTAATGATTCATTTAAGATGTGTCCAGGACACAGGTGACTCTAAAAGAGCATTACTTAAAGAAAAGTCCGTCCCATTTCCTGCTGTCAGAAATGGCTCCTAGTGAAAGAAAAATGTCACAAAATCTGAGAAAAGAAATAATTTCTTTACACAGAAAGGTGAGGGCTAAAAGAAGATCCGCAAAGCTTTACATATCAGTCAAAATACTGTAGCAAAACTGATCCAAAAAGTTAAGAAAGATGGAAGTGCAGCCATCTAACAGAGACGTCCAGGCCGTCCAAGGAAGTTAACATCTCGACAGAAGCGTCATCTGATGAGAAGGGTTGAAGAAGATCTCCGTGCAAGTTCACTGCAGTTAGCTAAAGCCGTAGAAAGCTAAATTGGAGTGACCGTTTCCCGTGACACCATACGGCGTATACTGCAGAGGAATGGCATGCATGGGTATCGTCCACGGAGTTAAGTCTCTCCTGAAGCCCATGCATAAAAAAGCAGACCTAGAATTTGCAAGGGCCCATGCTGAAAAAGAGAGACTACTGGGACAGAGGACTGTTTTTTGAACTAATGGATTTAAAACTCTATGGCATCGCAAAGGTGAGGATTTCAAAGGAAAATGCATGGTGCCTACAGTGAAACATGGTGGTGGTAGTGTCCTAATGTGGGGCTGCATGAGTGCTGCTGGTGTTGGGGAGCTGCATTTCATTGATGGTATCATGAACTCAACAATGTCCTGCTCTATACTGAAGGAGAAGATGCTGCCATAATTCCGTGCACGTGGTCGCCGTGCACTTTTCCAACACAACATCGATCCAAAACACACATGGAAAGCTACTGTTGCATTTCTGAAGAAGAACAGGGTGAAGGGGATAGAATGACCAAGTATGTCTCCTGATCTGAATCCAATCGAACATCTGTGGGGAATTCTGGAGCAACAAGTTGAGCATCTCTCTCCATCCAGCATCCAGATCCTAAAGAGGTTATTCTTGACAGATGGAAAAAGATTGATGTTGAAATATGTCGCCAACTTGTTCATTCCATGTCCAGACAGGAATCACAATGATCATACAAAATATTAGACGTAGTCGTTTTTGATGCAGGGTGTATTTATCTTTGCTTCAACCAGTATGAGTAAAACTGAAGATTTTGTGATCTAAGTTACTTTATTCACCTTCATTTCATGTTTTGGAGTTTAAGTGTTCAATAAAACTCATCCTTGAGGAAAGTTTGGAAATTGTTCTTTAGTTCGTCGCAATACTGATTAAATTAGTACTTTTTAAAGAGGGTGTACTCATTTATGCTGTGAAGGGGCTGTACGCTATCAGGAGAGAGTGTAAATAGATGGATAATGGGAAGTTTGGGGGGGTGGGGGGATTGCTTACCAACCACTCAGACAAACTTCTACAACTGCTGCTCTGCCAAGACTAAGTTGTGAAAAAAAAAACACAGGTTTCAGATTTTGTCAAAAATGGCACAATGATTATTAAAAGACCACTGGGAACATTTTGATAATAGATCAAAAGATGACCAGAGTGAGACTTTCTAAGGAGTTTTACAATAAACCGTTACATTTGTGTACTTTAAAATAGATAAATAGATGCCTCTCTCTAAAAAATGCCGGGCCGACTGACACTATTGGAAGATATACAGTATACATTTTGTGGTGTTTTACTTTGAAAAAATAGTTCTTTTGTCCTTCTTTCCCATGAAAACGTCATGTTAGTTTGAACCCATCATTGCGTATTCCACACTTTCTCTGATTCTTTAAAGTGCTGGGTCTGTGTGGATGAAGGTCAGAAAATGGGTGTGCATGCAAAGGTAATTGGCAATGGCGCAGCGGCCATCCTTACGCACAAGGCAAGGAGTGACAGGAGTTTGTGAGCGTTCACCTCCTCAGCATGCCTTACCCCTGGGCCTGGTCGGGGAGCTCCTCAGAGTCAAACCGGGCTGCGGAGCTACCAAAGCGTTTTAGAGGGTGGCGCGCTGCACCCTTCACCGCCATGTTCCTGGAAACCACCATCATCACACAACAACCTTCAGGCTCGAGTGCTGTGAGGCTGGAACCAACCAGTCAGGACCTCCAGTCTGACGGTCGCGTCACCTCATCAGACGCAGCTCATTCCAAATAAAATGCAGTTACAGTAACAAATGACTGTCATAAAACATCACTGATGAACATTTTGTCACAGTTTATTCATTATGTGTTCAGTAACTGTTGAATTACAATAAAGTAAAATGTTCAAATGAGACAAAAACACATGAAAAAAATACCACAAACAATCAGAATGGGAGCTTGTTGGAAAGCCACATCCCTCCCATGTCTCCACGTTAGACCATCTACTTTTACTGTTATGTGAATAACTTGCAAAAAAAAAATTGTGCGGAGAAAAAAAGTATCAAGAACATGTTAAAAATGTATTGGAGCAAGAACGGTTATTCTGACAAATAAAATGACTGAGTAACAGCTGTTTATTTCTCTATGGACGTCTGTGGGGTTATGGCTTCTTGAAACCACTGGATACTTACTGTTTGGAATGCCAGCGGGGAGGGGTCACTCAGTCCAGTTATCATATACAGCCGATGGTTGCTCAAAGCTCAGTGCTGTGACTTTAACACTAAACTCTGGTTCCCATTTTTCACAGTATAAACCCAGTATTTGTATTTTTATACACTAAACTGACTAAAAGCGGGTGTGTGTGTGTGTGTGTGTGGGGGGGGGGGTGAGTTTCTAGTTGAGCTTCCTGTGCTTTCACTTGACCAAAGATTTGCAGTTTTGCAGATTTTTTTTACACAGCGCATTGTGTTCTGCATCCTGATTGGCTGTTGACCTCTTCAATCTCCATTGCATGTCTCATTCATGCGATAATGCTGGACTCATTTGTCAATGAAAAAATTAACTTGGAGAGCTTAAACAAACTAGGAAAATGTGAAAATATTCATGTCTGTGAGAAAAGTGGATAACGTGTATAGTGAGGAGTTTTACAGCCTTAAAAAGCATCTAGAATTACTGTAAAAAATTAAGTCGAATACTTTATGGATTTTACCTACTGCAAGTTAGTTATGAAACATAACTCCTGCAATAAACAAGGGATCAGTGTCATCTAAATGTAAAATACTTTGTTGTACTTGTCTGACTTGTCACTTCAGATTCTACTTCTACGAGGTAAAATACGATTCAGAGGAAGCAATATTTTGGGATTACTTTTGAATACCAGTGAAAAAATAATCGCTAAAGTACTGCAGTGTGTAAGTAACTAGCTCATCGTAAGATAATTATAAACACACGTGTGCATGTTCCAGAACCTACCATGGGGAGCGTCTGTTCATCTTCTCCACATCAACCTCAAAAGCTTCCTGGGATTTGGCCTACATGAGCAGAGAAGTTCCACGTTAGCAGCAAGAAAACGTTCAACATGAACAGGAGCAGCACCTAACGGGGTGGAAATGACACTTGGAGGGCAATGGGAGAAACAATGGAAGCCACGCACACCCTGATCAGCTGTTATTAGGGATAAACCACAGAAACTTTAAACTATTGATGATAAAAGCTGACAAAACAAAAGCTGCTCTAGTGCTGAGTGATGTCACTGTCGAGACCATTTGATACGAGGAGTTTTCATGTGAAAATACTAATAAAGGGTGTATTCAGACTGGAAAAATCATTTGTTCCTGACAGAGTCGGCTTAATTTGGTCCATATCAATTCCTGAACATGAACGTTTGGTCTGTTTTCAGACTGCTGTCAAGCGGACTTTCCTTTTCTGAACCAAAGCTTGTAAACAAAACTTAAAGATCTCTTTGCTGGATGTCCAGGAATTATGCTGGCAGGGCAAAGAAACTACAGGCAGATATTCTAGAAACACAGAAAGTCCTGTGTTTTGCAATCTTTATCAGGATAGTTCACTGACTCAAACTTCAGATCAACGTCAGGTACAACACTTTCTGCTGCTGCTTTGGTACGGCTGAGGCATGCTGTAAAGCGGTTACTGAGGAGACACAGCTATGAAGGTAGGATGATAAGTGTTTATGACGTATAGACTGTGGGTAAAACGCTGTGAGAAGCAATGTGTATGACCTTAAAAGTAGTTTTAATGATCCTGGATTTATCCTACCACATTTTATTGAGTTGCTGGGCCTCATCGCTGTGGTTTTATGGCATTGTTTTAAAAGAATTCTGTTAAGTAACCACAAGGTAGCGTTTAGGACGACGTCACAACAGCCCCTGGCGGGCGCTGCGTAACGACACACAGAAAAGCACATCAGAAGCGTTTTCAGAGGTGTTATATGTTCTAACAAGTATGGAGTTGGACCATTTTTTCCCATCTGGTAACACGACATCGTTGCTTTACATTTGTCTGCAGCTCATCTGTTGCGTTATTCCTACTCTGTTTACACCACATGACCACCAGCTGCGGTGGCCATTTTGGTCCAGTTGTTCCGCTCCGAGAACAGATTGCATTCAGAATGAGGAATCTCAGAGCAAACCGAAGCTCAATTCGATTGGAAACAAACCGAGACCACCTCAAAAGACGGGTCCAAGAGTGGTTCCTGGTACCCGCTTGGGACCCCTGAGACAGTCCATTTGGGTGTGTTCAGAATGAAAATGTGTTCTGGATTATCTGGGGAAACAAAATCTGGTTCACTTTAGGCAAACTAAAGGTGTCCAGTCTGAATGCACCCTTAATGAATCCAGCTAAAAAGTATTAAAAGTAAAGCAGGGAAAGGAGAAAGGGTTGGTAGTTCTTACAGTGTCTGCCTGCCTGTACGCTGAATAGGGGATGGCTGTGGTGCTAAAGCGTCTGCTTGTCTGTGAAGGAAAGACTAATGTAAGCATTAAAGTAAACTCCATCTGAGATAAAACATCTTTTTTAACCCACCTTGTTAGTTGATGTCAGCTTTCTGCCACGAAAATCATCTAGAAAGAGAAAATGATGTCTTTATAAACATTGTTTGTACATAATTAACACAAAAACCCGTTTTTGAAATGTTATGGAAGCATTCTAGTGGAATTATGATGATCTACAGGGCAGAAAGCATGGCCCACGTCATATTAAACAATGGGTTTTAAAGGAACGTTTGCATCATGCTAATGAGATTGGGGTCTCAGAAATATGAAATATGTTTTAAATGGTAAAAACCAGTTAATTGTTTATTAATTGGGATGTCAGTAATAATCTGACACGCAGATCCATGTTACTTTGTTTTGGTACGGTAGTTCAGGGTTTTGGTGAACTGTGTGCTCCTGCTGAGGGTTTGCACTTACTGTTAACATACTCTGGCTTTATTTACTCCAAATGCTTTCAAGTCGACAGCCATGTTTTTGTTGTTTTGAGTGATGGTGTTATTTGAACCGACTTGTTTCAGGAGCTTTCTCCAAAATTCACCAAAAGAATGTGCAATGATGCCAGAATTAGGGAAAAGGACTTATGCCTACTTCCAAAGAAGTTGGGCGATGCGTGGTGGGTATTGCCTCTTCTACCACTTGGGTTCTGTTGGAAGGGTGGTTTACAAACCCGCCATTAATGGACCGGTATCGATTTGTCTTCCATTTTGTAATTCTATGTTTTAGGCATTTTGTTACTTAATTCAGATATATGTAGGGTTTTATATTTTAATCTTGAGAGTTTTTGCATTTTTAAAATTGTTTTTCTAAGTAGCTGTACGCTAGCAGAAGACCACATTTACTGAACTAAGAGGAATGAGCCAATGATTCTCCCCACAATTAAGAGGTGAATTTCTAATAAACTACTGCAACTCTGCCTTAGAAAATGACAAGTTTTTGATTTTAGCTTAAAGCGACGTGCTCATTATTGCGAGATCAAAAGATAATCGGAGTGGATCTTTAACTTGTTTTTAGAAAGTAAACAGGAGACAGTCATCCGTCAGCCCCCGAGTCTCACTAAATATCCTAAAACATCCTAAAAGTCTCCATTGCTTGAGCCCAGCCTTTTCTCTACAGGGACTCTAATGAGTCCAGAGTCAAACCCAACATGGATCCATCCCAGATCAACATATGGATTCTGTCTTCAACATTTGATCTGCCTCCACAGAAATGTTCCGACTTAAAACAATTTTGGTCTGACTTCAGTAAACTTCTAATTTCCTGTGTTAAACTTAAAGAAAACTTTTAAAAACTTGACGTGATCTTTATAAATATTAGCTGATACGAGTATTTTCCCATTGAACCCAATTTACAGTTGGATTGATTTGGTTAATTTCAGAATAAAAGTTGAAATAATTATTATTTCAAAGGACAAACTAGCTGTATGAGGTTGAATAAATGCCGGTGTCGGTTTAGGGACTATTACCTCGTTCTGTTAGAGACCCAAAGGACCTCTCGTTCTGCATAAGCGCCTCTCTGAGCTCCAGCAGCTCGGCGTGCTCCTTTGTGTACGTTCTCTTCAGGTTCTCCACGTGCTGAATCATCACCTCCACAGCTTTTCCAATACGATTCTCCTGTTTCAGAAAAACAACAAACTCTGCTGGATCATCAACCCTCGGGTTCATTTTCCCAACAGCAGATCTTTATAAAGTTATTTAAAGGCAATGCTAGTTTACTGCAGACCTGGTGAATGGCTCCCAACATTTCGGAGCGACTGGACACTCGGTTTGTTGACTGGATGAGAATATCTAGATTTTTCTGGAGCCTCTGGATGATCTCCACGGATTGCGTGTCATCCTCACACAAAGGAGTCAGAGCCTGGTAAGAAAAGTCAAACACAAACAATCCCAGACATCATCACTTTATTTCATTTAAGATGTTGAAAATTTAAACAACAAAATTTTTGTGGTTAAAGTTTTTGTTGCAATTTTTACTAGTTGTCTACTTTTATATTATGATTTCAAATTAAAGACAAACAACTCCTACAGAAGACTTTTTGAACCCTTAAGGTCAAGAAGTCTTTCCTTTAATTTTCTGCACCATAAGGTGTGCTGTATTATAAGGCACAGTCTTAATTAGGGGATCTATTTCCTTACTTAATCCATACACAAGGCGCAAAAAAAACTTCAGATGAACTTCATCTATTTAACAATCCACTCACATTATTTTTTAAAATCAACCTTCTCCTGCAAAAACATCCAAGTCCTCATCTTTGGTGTCTGAATTAAATGGCTGCGAAATCAAATATGCAGGCTCCCTCTCATCGCGGTCGGAGTCTGTCTCATTGCCAGGTGGTTATTCAGCAATGATGCCGGCTTTAGCGAAAGCTCAGACAACAGTTAAAGCAGAGAGCATAGCGTCGACAGTCCATTCACATATGGAGGCGCTGCCTCTCAGTCTTAGTAAAAGAGTGTGCGCCATCTGTCTTCCATCGCTCCCACGAACAAAGACGCGCGCTCTATTCTGCTTTTGCCACCGGAGGCACCGGTAACCTTTCTCGTAAGGCCTGCAGGTACCTTGTGGAGCGTGATTTAATGCCTCAAGGCCGAATGCCAGTGACTCCTGTGCTGTAATGTGCAGCAAACAAACTGAAAAAGTATGTACGTGAAATTTGGCTTGATCTCTGCGCGACACACATGGCACAAAGCCGTGTGCTGTAACTGTAGTTGTCACCTGGGGAAACTGCCAATTTCAGCAAATGACATAGTAACATGACCATCTCCTGAACGAACAGAGGAACACGGTCAGGCAAATCATTTGCATGGTTTCGGGACTGCGTACATGTCATGGCGCAGGCCGGGTATGAAATGCTGTGCCGATCTTAATGTTTTGGTTGCACCATGGTGGGTTTCTGCAGTACCTCGAGATGTGGTAAAACTTTACTTCCAGTCACACTGTTTTCCAGGAGCACGGCTACCGCTTTTATGAACAGCCCAGGACAAACTGCCACAGGAAAATTCCAAATATACATTTTGTATGGAGTATGCTCCATGCGAGTCCCACACAGCACAGAGATATGACCGCAAGAGAAGTGCTCAGAAGAATCCACGTGCGTGCCAGAATCCCTGTCTGCGGGTGAAATTTGTGTCTGCTGTGCTGCCAAAGAGAAGATAAAACTACAATTTCTTGGGGATCAAATTGCCCAATAGACTTTTGGGTGTAAGGACAGCGGAGTTATTTCAACAATGTAGATTTACACTGACCGCAGTGGACGGCAGTGGATTCTGTTTGTTTTTGTTGATTACCTTGTCTTTAGTGAAAATCAATTGGCTTTTTTGACCCAACAATGGCCAGCTTTTTGAGTAAGTCAGAATGAGGGTAGATTTGTCACAACCCACAACCCTTGGGGCTTGCTCGGTAGTATAGTGGTTAGCACTCTCCTCACAATGAGAATGTGGTGGTTCGAAACCTGGCTGATCCATTTCTGTGTGGAGTTTGCATGTTCTCCTTGTACAGGTGTGGGTTTTCTTCAGGCACTCCAGTTTTCTCCCACAGTACAAAATCATGCTTTAGAAGTTAAATGGAAAATCTAAATTACCCCTACATGTGGTTGTGTTCCCTTGTGATAGACTGTCCAGGGTGCACTCCCCCTTCACCTAACAGTAACTAGGATAGGCTCCAGCAACCACGTGACCAAAAAGGGATTAAGTAGGTTTGGAAAATGTATTGTTAGCGGATTCTTGGTCAGCAAATGTTTGAATGGGCCAGGAGTCAGCTGAAAAAGACCAGACTGCAAACATTGTACAGACAGATGAGTTTGTATGAAACTTTTGACTATAAATTAATTGATGGCAACTAATTTTCAGTTCAAGCTTTGATACTCGTTTGTGAACCAACATGTCTTGCACGTTAAAAACCAAAAACACAAATTAATCAACTGACTCAACATAAGAGCAAACGCTCCATTACATGACATCTCAGACCTGCAGTAATCCCTGGCAGCTGGATACTTCCTTGCGGATGTTCTCCTCAGCGAGGTCACGTGATCTCTGCTCCAGCTTGAGCCTCTTCTCCAGTGTGAACATGTCACACTTGAACCCCAGGGACAGGCGTTGAAACTCTGCCTAAAGGAAGAATGCTGGATATAACTGCCAGTTACAGACATTTCCTTGAGTGGCAAGTTTTTGGTTTTTATTTCTTTTCAGAGACAGCAACGGTAAAATAACCGGCTTAAATGGCCTATATCATACAAAATTGACTTTGTTCATGTTCATTCCTAATGAAAAGCAACCCCAAAGCAGATTTTTGATTTGTTCACGCATTTTTGAGTATTCCTCTAAAAACCTGCGCTCTGAGCACCAGACCCTCCAAATCCCCAAAAACGAGTGGGTTCTCACATTCATACGTATGAAAGCCCCTTCCAGGAAGTGTCTGCACTGCCAGCCCTACACACACACTTTCTCTGCAGAGCTCGCGGTTATTGGCATTACACTTTCATTCTATATGAACGATACGCACATCCATCTTTGTAAAAGTTTGGATGTTGTTTGTGGTCGTGGGAAAAACGCAGACATGCTGCTAAGACCAGCTCTAGGAGGATGTCATGAAATGAGCGGCACCTACAAGGAGCGAAAGGCGGAGCCTCAGAGATTGAGGCGTCGTACTTCCCGGAAGGAAAATGAACTGTTAAAAACTCACATTTCATTCAAAAAAAAAAATCTTTCTTTGGTGTGCTCAAAGTAATATATTAACACATTCAAAATATACTTTACTCTGAAAGGCTTAAGAAAGATACATATAGGCCCATTAAAAAAATAACACATTTACACTGCAAAAACAGGTGCCCAAGAAACAAACAAAAAATTCTTAACATTTGAAAAAAAGATCATAAAATAAGCAAAACAAAAAAATAAATCTACCAATGAGGTAAGAAGATAGTCTTACCAAAAATTCTTATTTTAAGAAAAAAAATTCTAGTCACTAAGACATGTTTTCTAAAACCAACTTTATTTTGCTATTGAAAAAACTTTCTCTATAATAGTTCCTACAAGACAAAAAAACAGTTTTCTTTAAAACAAAAGATCTTTTTACTTTCTTCAAATTTAGTTTTTGCAGTGAATCAGCTTTTAGATTGTCAAAACATGGCTCTCTAATTTAAAATCTTGATTTAACTTCATTTTTACAGAAACATTTAAAAATTGGTACAAATACCTCAATCTCCTTGTCATTGGGTGACAAGCTGCAGACAAAGACCATTTTTAGGGTCAGTGAGACGCATTTCTTAAAGCACACATGCATAAGTGGAAGATTAAGCAGTGGTATGATCATTATTTATCGTCTTACCTGTTTCTCTCTTCTTTAAAGGCATCACTGGTGTCAGAAAGCACTGATGTCTCAGCTGCTAGTAAAAATTTACCATCAAATTTTTATTTAAAACACAAACAAGTGCAATTGTGATACGAAAAGAAAAACAATTTGCGTGTTGTTGATTTTGTTTATTTCTTGTGCATTTCAGCAGAGAAGGTGGAAACACTTACAGTCCCTCTCAGAGCTTCTGCTGCTTTCACTTTGCTCATCCTGCGCTTTGTGCTCCTTGGCTGCAGACATGTTTCGTACAAACTCCTGCAAACAAAAACAAACAGTAGTATCTGCTCAGATTTCACTTCAACATTCCCAGTCTGGTAGGTTCCTCCTAACTCTGCCTGCACACAAGTCGTTACATGAGGAGAATCCAAGGCTCAAAGCAGGCGTTGTACCTTCTCTGCATGCAGGATGACCTGATCCAAGAACGGTAACGAATCAAGCTAACCCACTCCTTCTTCCTGCACGCTTTTTGACGCACGCATACACACATGCACACATACTCAAAGGTATTCTAGCTTAGCAGAAATAACAGCATTTTTTTTCCAGTTGGTAAATAAGTCCAGGTTGCAATACAATAACACAGTGTTGATGCAAACAAAATGACTTTGTTCTGTGTGGCATCCTCTGTCAATGATGTCCCAGCATAACCTCAAATCAATGCTGGAAATTTTCAGATTCATTTTAACAGTTTAATCAAGTTTTAAGCTAAGAAGCAATAAACAGAATAAAAACAGAATTATTAAAAAGAATCTAGGCAACACATTCTGGAGTAACAATCTTCGAAAAAAGGTTCTGGTTCTTCCAGTTTTTGCCGATACTGGTCACCTAAAAGAGTATCTCTTTTCTCACCTGGTCAGCCTCTTGCTGTCTGGGGTCAGAGGTCACGCCTCTCCTCCCTGTTTGGTTGTCAGATGTGATGGATGGTGCTGTTAGAGAGCTGCTGCTAGGAGAAACGAGGTTCTCACTCCTGGGGAGGTGATTCACATCTGAAAAAGTTTTTTTATAGTGAATGGAAAAAAAATACTACACAAGGATGTGAACCTAAAAAAAATAAATAAAACGACGTGCAGGTTTTTACGCCTACCTTCCGCCTGCATTACTGTGTCCTGTGTGCTCTCTTCTTCCTCCACCAACACAGGTAACGGACAGGAGCTAGAAAGAACAAACTCCACCCTTCAGAAGGATGTTTTCTACGCTTTTATCGCAAGTTAACGACGCTGACACTCACCCATCTTCAGCTGCTGGTCTTTCAGCTGAACTGTCTCGGATCAAACTCTGAAATGAAAATAACAAATAGCAAAGCTGTGAAACGAGGAGAGCTGCACAGTCAGCTGATTCCTTACATAACGGTGGAGAGCCCTGCACTTTCAGAAGTGTGTGGATAAAAAACACAATGGGCAATCTGAAGTATTGGAGGCGGGCTCTGTGCACACATTTGTGCGAGTGAAGACTGAAACAACCAAACACGATGAGAGCTTCAAGGGTTTGAGTGAAACCAAGCTTTCACCAGAATTAAAAAAAAAAAAAGTTTTTTCCCTTTTTAACAAATATTTTGAATGAATTTTTAATTATTACAAGAAAACACAATTTGAAGTCATTTTAAACCACTTTTGTCAGATTTATCCAGGAAAATAATACATTCATTTCACTTTTAAAATCAGTTTGGACTCTGAATGGAAAAAGCCACACTGAAAGTGATAAACTTTAATCTTTTTGTGTTTCTATCAGTGCTGTCAATAAATTAAAAACATTAATCCGATTAATCACACTTTTGGATCGTGATTAATCCCAATGTTCAATTTTTTACAACAATATGCAGCTTTTTAACAAAAACAGGCCAGAGTGAAAATGTTTTCCTTCATTTTTATTGTGCTAAATAAAAACTGCATGTTTGAATAACAACTACACGTTTGAATAGCATAGCAGATGGGCTTCATTCAGATAAAACTTTGGGGCAGCTAGGGGTGCGAGACGAGCCAGAGGCGAGGTCCACAGCCAAAGACATTCGTACAGACAATACAACTGGAATCTCTCCCGTTCCCTCTTAGGGGAGTGGAAAGATGGGACAACATATGAATTGCACTGCATCAAGCAGAGGCATGATGAACTAATCATCAATGCACCTATCAGAGCCGTTCAGACCTCATGTTATACTCATGAGGTCTATGATGCTGTGCAACACTCACAGCACCTTAGGACCTATGCAATACTCAATGCAGTTTACTCATTTGCATGTGATTCTTTTCTTGTTGTACTTTGTTCGAATTCACAGTGGTACTTTATCAAGCTGCAAAAGAAGTTGCAGTAGCTGTTCTGCAAAAGTAGCTGCAAAAAAATGGCCCAAGGCCAGTCACTCAAAGAAAAATAAAAGAACCTCAAATGAAAACGGACACATGGAAAGTTTCCATTTTCTGCACATTGTGCACCATTGAAATGACAGCTATAAACGCATGGGTCCAAATCAACAAGCTGTTGAAGGAAAAATTACATAAGGAACTTTTTATCATGTTGTAGTCTCTCATCTTCAATCATATGCATGAATCCAATTCAAAAATAATTGTCTGATTCACTTTAACTTCTGCTTTTCACAGAAACACAACAAAACTGAAAAATAAGGACTGAAATAGGAAATGGAAATGTGATCATTGAGGTTCAGTATGTCCACAGTGACTGAAACACTTTCCATGAACAAAACCTCTGTAAACAGAAGCAAAGCTGTCAAAAATGTAAGCTCCTCCCTTCCTTAGACCATCAAAGAGTAACATCAAAGTATTACTACACACTTTATTTGTGCACAAACTGATTCTGCATTTCGGATTAGCTTTTGTCTAAAAGATAATGACAAAAAACATTTTAAGTGTCTTATATTTTCTCATCTTGAAGTCCAATTTAAGTCTACATTTTTAAGTGCTCCTACATTTAAAATATAAATACTCATTGAAAAAATATAGTTTATTAATTTTACATGAAAAAATTAGATATTAACAATTTTAAAGGAGTAAATAATGAAAGATCACCTCTTTAAAGCATAGAAAACAACGCACATCAGAGTTACCTTCATTTCCATACTTAAATACAATTTGAATATATCCAAATACTCATGTTCTTGGGAAAGAAGCACTTATTTTGTATTAAACCTTACAGCCTTAACTTTAACTTTCATGTTTGTTGGCTATTTGAAAATCAATACCTGAACATCTGAACAGCGTGCATAATCTCAAAGGAGAAAGTTGACTTTTGTTGTAGCAAAGATTAATATAACCAACTAGGCAAACAATTGAAACATGTGCAAAAAACAGGCAACGAATGCTAAAAAGTGTGTGAACAAATATATGTTATAGTCAAACAAGAAATTTCATCAGTAAAAAAGGTTTGAACTCATGGAAAATAAAGATTCTTTTTTTGTGTGGAAATGCCTTTAACCCTGTAAAGCTTTGATTGAAATAAACCATTTCCATTCCAATTTAAATTCAGCATCAGCGGTTAAAGTCCCACTGTGAACTTTTTATTCTATTGTCAGAGCCTTCCCAATGGTCTTTTGATGATGTTTATGCTGTTTTTAGCCAAAAAAAAAAAAAGGTGCTGTTTCTAGGACATAGATTTTGCAGAGCGGCAGGTGTTCATTGGAAATTCACCTCCAAGTTGCAGGACTGCTTGCACGGAGCAACCCCACCCTCCCCTCCTTCCTGTTAACTATAACAGAGGTCTTTCCATTTACAGGCTCTTTCACAAGCTTACAGCCCCTCACTACCCCAACATAACATTAACGGTTCAACAAAAATGGCGAGCAACATTGGAGCTATCCAGCCGTACAGTTCTGACCCAGATTCCAGCTCAGACGAGAAAACAAAGACTTATATGGATCTATTCGTCTGCAAGTGGATGCATGAGAATTGGGAGGAGCAGAGAGCTTGTGGCCCGCCCAGTGCATGTTCTACCTCACAAATACAATTTTTTTCAAGCAGATTTTTTTCTACTCCTGATTCACAATGATCTGAATAAAGAAATACAATGTTAATGCTTTGCATATTTTTCATGGAATAAGTCGTGCTTTTTTTTTTTTTTTAACAGTTTGGCCGTGGATGCAACTTTTTTTGCTAGGAGGCACTGTGGTTGTGTGCAGGATTATTTACTTCTGAAACAACATAGAATAAGAGGCACCACTCAGTCATATACCAGGTTTAGCAGAAATGTTTCAAAAGGACTTCTACTGTACTCCAGTGCGATATGATTTTTTCTTTATCATTCTTTTTTGCTGGCTGCTGTGAAATAGTATTTTTCATAATATACAGTGAGGATCAAAAGTTTGGGCACCCCAGGTAAAACATTAAATTATTGTGCATAAAGAACCCAAAGAAAGATTGAAAAAGCTCCTGAAGGCATCAGTTTACAGATGAGACATTCTTTAATATGTAAAAAATATTTATTTCCATCATTTTGGGCACCCTGCAGAATTTATAGTATGCATCGCCCCTTTGGAAAAGCTGAGACCTGACAGTGTCATGGATTGTTCACAATCATCGTTTACAAAGACCAGTTTATTTCAATCTCAAAGATTGTAAATATTCTTAGTCATGTGATCTTGCCCCAACAATCAGCATCGTGGGTTCTTCCAAGCAGATGTACAGAACAATGAAACTCAAAATAGTTGATGCTCACAAAGCAGGAGAAGGCTAGAAGAAGATAGCAAAGCGTTTTTCAGATGCTAATATCCTCTGCTCAGAATGTCATTAAGAAAGAGAAGTCAACAGGAACAGTGGAAGTTAAAGGAAGATCTGGAAGACCAAGAAAAATCTCAGACAGAGCAGCTCACAGGATTGGGAGAAAAGCAAGTCCAAACATTTGAAGTTCACAAATGAACATTTAAACAAGTCTGATGCATTTTAGAAACAAGTTCTGTGGACCAACCAGGTTAAAATTGAACTTTTTGTCTGCAATGAGCAAAGGTACATTTGGAGAAGAAAGAGTCCAGAGTTCAATGAAAAGAACCTCTGTCCAACTGTTAAGCATGGGGGTGGATCAATCATGCTTTGGGCTTGTATTGCAACCAGCGGCACCGGAAACATTTCATGAGTTCTTTTCATCAAATTTTGGACACTAACTTGATGCCATCTGTGAAAAAGTTGAAGAGAGGATGGGTTCAACAAATTGATAATGATCCTAAACACACCTCAGAATCCACGCCGTCTTACATCAAGAGGCAGAAGCTGAAGGTTTTCCAGTGGCCTTCAATCACCTGACCTTAACATCATTGAAAATCTATGAATAGACCTGAAAAGAACAGTGTGGAACAGACATCCCAGAAATCTCAAAGAACTGGAAGACTCTTGAAAAGAAGAATGATGAAGGAACCTCAAATAAGAATTGAGAGACTCTTGGCTACAAAAATCATTTACAACGTGTGATACTGGACAAGGGGAGCAGTACAAGGTACTAACTCAGCATGTTAAAAACACCAATTTCATTGGAGTGGGTCTTCAATTGTTGGTGTTTTTCAGGTGTTCTGCACCTGCCTGCTGTCTTTGGCAGCACATTTTTCCTTCCACAGCGTCTGACCTTCTCGTCTGGAGTTTGTTGTTGTAGAGCATGAATGAGACCACCTTCCCCTTAAATCTTACTGTCTTTTCAGAGCGGCCCCGCTGTGGCCTCAGAGCGCCTCAGAAAGAGGAAGCTGTGGGGAGTGCAGAGGAAGCTGAATGCCCTTCTGCCACTAACCTTGTGACGCCACATATCTGTTCCACTTGAACCCGCCTCGCTCGTCTCCTCTTCTCCTTTGTGTTCCTCACAGGTCAGCAGGGAGCTGAGAACAGTCAAAAGGTCAAAGGTTAACCTGTTTGAGTCTTGATTAAGGGTCTAAAGGGGCCTACAGAATGATGGGCTGCAGTGGTTTCTGTGATAGGAGACGAGAAACAGCCTTTATGTGCTTGGAGGTGGACTGGATCTATGCAAAGCATGGCTGAGGAGATGACATTTTGCCCATGCGGCCCTCCCACAGCCAGAGAACTCTTCATTTGACTAACAAATATGGGAAAAGTCACAGGGAAGTTGTGCAACTCTGTAAAAAGGTAACTTCTCTTGCAGCGGCAGTGAGTGCCAATCAGACTTCCTCAGACCAGAAAGGAGGAAGATTTTACAGCTTTGCTGCTGCCTCTGCTCACTGAAGTGAGCATCAAACAGACTTATTGAACGAAATTCAATTATATCCACTTAAAAATGTAGCAATAAGAAGCAAAATGTTTGTTTTTCTTTATAATAAAGTACCTTTTTGTGTGGCTGAGCATCTCCTCTGGGTCAGTCGGTGTACTGTCAGGTAAAAGCATATCTACAGTAGTGATGGTCTGCTCCTGCTCAGATGATGAGCTCAGAGATTGTGCTGGACCACATGAGGGAGACTCTGCACTCCCACAAACCTCCTCATCTGCTGAAGAACACAGGGGTCCTTAAGAATCCATGCACCGAGAGGCTGCAGAGCTAACACCAATGTGAAGTAAAGAGAACAAATACTCGGCGTTTTTCGCAGCAGTTTGTGTGCAACAAGCAGCGTCAGGAAATGAGTCACTCAGGGTTCGGCCGTGGACGCGACAGCGCTTCAGTCTAACACAGAGAGAAGAAACTGAAACAAACAGATGGAGGGGGGGCTCTCACCGCTTTGCTTAGAGTGGGACAGATCAGGGAGCGCGTCCGCCTCGAGGTGTTTCACGCTCACAGCTTGTGAGTGGGAGTCGAGAGGTGCTGCTGCCACATTCTAACATGCAACGATAAATATTGGAGAAAAGAAGAAGCAAATAGGATCACAAACTCAAAACACTTACATTAGAACATTTTATGTAAAAAACAACAAAATCTGCAACATAAAAGACTAGCAAAGGCTGCAAAAATTTAAATTATTGTGCGTTTTTTCAGAGTTTTAAAGACCCACTGCTGTGGGAATTGTGTTTTTGCTGTTTAACATGTTCTTGTGGCATTTTTCTGATGACGAAGGACATGCAAGAACATTCAAATTAAAATAGCATTTCTGAGTATTTCTTTATTTAAATTGTTGTGAATCAGGAGCAGACAAAAAATGCTGTTTGACAAAGATTTGTGACGTAGAAAATATGAGGTATGGGTCACAAGTATGAGGGAGAGTGCATAGACAGAGTTTTCAAAATCAGCAAGGGGAAGGAAAGGTGGGGTCGCTCCACGGCAAAAGTCCCGCCTACTCCTCAGAAGTAAATTTCTTCTGCTGCTCTGCAGAAACTATGTCCTAGAATACGACACAGGTTTTTTGATTTTGGCTAAAAATGGCATAATCACAGTGCATTCCAAATGATTATGCAAACTGTATTTCAGTGTCAAAAAGATACAATTCTTTGTTTTATTGTGTCTCTGGGATCACTGAAATCAATCTCTCAAGTGTGGTGCAGATAAAGGCAGAATGAGGAAGGTTTCATGCCGTTTCATGCATCTCATGCTGCAAGGAATACCTCTGCATCATTGACTGCTGCGGGCATGAAAGGAAGCAAGAATTCAGAAGCTGCTACAAAATAAGGGTCTTATGTTCGAATGTAACTTGACCTATTGAGATGTTTTTGATTTCAGTAAACATGACCTTTAAATGCAGCAAATTCAACAACTGACAATTTTTAGTTTCGAGAATCTATCAAACGTTGTGGAACTCTATTCTGTGTAATAATGTGGAACAGTGCATTTGAATGTTTTTATTTTTAGAAAAAAAGACTTATCTTTAGGAGGTTTGTGCAATAACATTTAATATACACTCTAATGGTTAGTGACTTAGTTGGCCCTCTCTGGGTGGTGGAGTGCTCCTACCCCAGGTGGAGGAGTTTAAGCATCTTGGGGTCTTTTTCATGAGTGACGGAAGCCTCTGTTCTGGGCATGTCCCACTGGGTGGAGGCCCCGGGGAAGACTCAGGACATGCTGGAGAGACTATGTCCCTCAGCTGGCCTGGGAATGCATTTTAATTAATTACATTTAAATTGTCGGGTAGTTTATTACTATTGTGCGTTCAGCATGTTAATATTATTTGATAATATTAATATTATCAACAATAATAATATTGTTGATAGTTTTTTACATTTTTTTTACATAGTTGTGCAAACCTGTCAGACAATCAAACGCTGTGCACCTGTCCGCGGGAATCTAGTGTATTTTAGCGCTGCATTTGAACAGCTTACTGGTGTTACCGCCATTACAAGTCGCACTTTTGTTACAACTGAGATGGCACATACTGTCTGCATCTACTTGCATTTGCTGTTATATCAGTGGAGAAAAACGTGACTGACTGAGTTAGAGAGCCTGAGATGGCCAGAGGGCAGAGTGGGGCCGGTCAACGTTCTCTGGGTGTGCAGAAGGACGTGTCGCTGCTATTGCAGTGACTGAAGAGACCCGTGCTTTCACTGTCAAAGAGGGGCTGCCTGCCGCGAGGGAGCGATGCATTCTGGAAGACTTTTAAAAAGTGTTGAGTGTTTTAAAGAGGATATTGAGACTATTTTATATTGATTATTGGGGCAAATCTGTTTAGGAAAGGGGGAAAACTTTGTTTTTACCAAATATTATTCACAATCTTAAGTCCTGAACGACTGAAAAAGAAAACTGATGACCCAGTATTCTAGTAGCGTTTAAACACATCATTTACACTAATTTAATGGTACATTGCAAGTCAGTGCCATACAGCATGAAGGAGTTCAGGTTTTTTGCAAATATAAAAAATGAAAACCGCAACAAACTCCTGCCTGCAATTGATGAGTTACCACACAAGTGTGTGTCACCACACAAGTGACACAAAAAGTGTGAAAAGATCGGATAGACGACATTTAAACTGGCAGTTTTAACAGACTTATATAAATAATAACCTCTCCGTTTATCAGGTTCAAAGGTAAAAACGCTTTAGTCTGGAGTTTTACTTTGAAAAACTGTGCGACAGATGCAGGGTTATGTTGTGAAAATCAGCAGCAGGTTTGAAATATGAACCTTTATGTGAACTCTGTTTCACAGTTAGAAAAGCTGCCCAGACATCTAAAATTAGATGCAGAGGAGAGTTTGCTCAAAAGTACTAAAGCAACAGTCAGTCAAAGTCATGGAGCAGTGATGCGATTTCATAAATGAAGATTTTTGGGGGGAAGAACTCGCCTGTTTAATGAAAATGTAGAGGATCTATCAAATAAAATGTTGTGTTTAAGATTAAACTAGACCTAAAATTCAACTTATTTACATAATCTTCAACTTATTCTGATGATTTGATTTATTTGGACTTATTTTGTCCATTTAAGCTTAAAAACATGCAGGTCAGAGGAAAAAAATGAACCTTCTTCACACTGGGTTCACACCACACAAAGTGATCATTTCTGATGAAAACTATGTAAACACGTGTAAACACACATTTTGGGCTTTCGCGTTCGGAACGTTCATGCGTAAATACGCAAGTGTCTACGTCAGTTTTTGAGCACTACGTACAAAACCCCTGGCAATTGAACGCTCAGACTTTGACCAATCAGGGATTGGGATTTGATAGTGATGTAAGGATGGCGTCCCCATGCACTAGTATCAGGTAGCGACAGACCTGTTTGAACACTGTATGCTAAACACGCATCACGTGCCCAGTGTGTAGCATAAGAGGAAAAGGATAAAATGAAAAGCACCAGCGTCTTTTACCTGCAAAGGTTGATGGTTCTCCTTTGGCTCTGCGTCTGAAACAAAAATGATTGAAACAGTGAATATGAATGCAAAAGACTTTTGACCCCACATAAAACAACAACAAAACACAAGCAGGTCATTCAGCAGAAAAGATTTGATCTTAGAGTTGATGGTTCAAGCCTCATCATTGCCATATTAAGGAAATGTGGTTAAAAACCAGGGCGGGCGTTAATGAGCCTCTCACACGTTTGTTTTCGGTTTCTGTGCTTCCATCCATTGAAGCAGACAGGAATGGGGATTACAGAGCTCAGACTTCTACAGCTGTCCTTAAAAGGAACTTAAGGAGGATTTTTCCGACAGATTCTATGTTCCTCTACCTTTGCTTTGAGAGCTAAAACACAGAAGAACTGTAGAAGGCAACAGCACAACTGCCACTGTGCTGCTTTAAAAGGCGTCCTGATGGATGATGGGTTATCGACCTATTATCTTCTCTTTTAGGTAAACTGTGCTATTACATCAGTTGTCTGATGAAAAGCTAAACTAAAAAAAAAAAGAAAAAGAAAAAATGTGATGTGTTATTTAAAACTTGATCCAAATAAGTTGATTTTATCTTTTTGGCTACTATTAAGACAAAAGCAGATACTCTCTCAGTGTTGGATAGTCTAACAAAAAATCCACATTCATCCTCATGATCAATTTTTCTTTAAATTATTGAGTTTTTTTTTTAGCACAAAAACTGTTTTAGATAATTTTTACAGCAAGTTTCAAATTATTATGTAAATGCTATTTTTCTATGACTTTTTCAATGCTAAGTCTTAATGTATTTGCTTTGGGTCTTTCTAATATTGTTTTTTAGTAAATTTTAACTAAATTTCTGTGCACTCAGAATAATATTGTAAGTGCAGATACTTAAGCGCACGAATCCCGCAGAGAATTCGTAGGAAAACTTATTGTTTACCTTTTGCCATATGCCCTCAGGGGTCATCAAAGCAACAGGTGGTTTGGCAAACGTTTTCACCAGATGCCCTTCCTGACACAACCCTGTATTTTATCTGGGCCTGAACTGGCACAGGGAGACCTAGAATTAGTTCTTCATGTGACTAAATAGTTAAGCAGTACTGTTAACCAGAGGTGGGACCAAGTCATTGTTTTGCAAGTCACAAGTAAGTCTCAAGTCTTTGTCTTCAAGTCAGAGTCAAGTCCCAACTCAAAAGCAGTCAAGTCTCAAGTCGAGTCACAAGTCCTGCCATTGAATGTTCAAGTCATTTCATAGACAGAGTAATATTATTCACAGACCATGTGTGCCATTAGGAACTGTACTTATTTTTCAAAATTTTACAAGCACATTGGGCAATTGTCTTCTGCATTCCCACTTCAAAAATCCAAAATGATTTCTCGATAACAAAAACCCACTTTAACACGTTTGTAGTGATGGTACCCGGAGATAGAACAGAATCAAGGTAAAGTCTGGATATGAAATCCCCTCACCACAGGCCAGTTTGTGGCTGATGAGGCACTGACTCTTTCAGAGTCAGATTTACAAGAAAATGAACCGAGATATTTTTACTGACTGTGTTTCATATCTCATATCAGCATCTTTTTATAAGCATACATATTGGACTGAGGAAGAATGTTAAATGTATAGCAGTTCAGCATGGCTCTAAAAAAACAAACATAAATGAATATGAATAAATAGAACTTTTAGTTTAATGTTGAACATTTCTGTTGTGAATATGATTAGTTTCAGTTTTTAATACAATTTGTCTTTGTCCTGAATACAAAATTTCTCCCGTTAACTTACTTTAAAAAATACGTCACAGAGCCTGGATTTCACTGTGGATCTTACAGCAGCAACAGGAAGTTGAATAAAAGTGTTGTTTTGGTGACAGCGCTGTCTCATGCTATCTTGTTATGATGATCTGCTTAATGCACTGTTCCGTGTGTCTCCTATATGTCATCACAGACCGATTTAAAGTCGGAATATCTTTTTCTTTCATGTGGTGGATTTTAGGTGTGGCGGAAAAATACAAAAAATAAATTAATAGAATAAATGAATAAACACAATTCATAAAAACTGTTTTTTAGAAATATAATAGCATGCACAAATCCTCTTGGTATGAAATTTTATTCGTAATCTGTAACATTACAGAGCCCCCATCCTCACTCACCCCCCTCGCGAGATTGCTGCATCTTGACAAGAATCAATATAACATTTTAGGATGTTGTTGTTATACAGAAATTAATCACCTGGAAGCAGAATGAAGGAAAAAAAAAATAATTTTCTGTCAGTTGGCTCCTCTTTAGTAAATCTGTCCTTGTTTTCTCAGAATGTTTGATTTTGACTTTACAGTTAGATGACTCCAAAAACGTGTTCATGCCATTCATGAATTACTTTGATGGAATTCAGTAAAAAAAAAAAAAAAAAAAAGTCATTCCTTTCAGCTGTTTTTTTTCCAAAGAAAATGTTAAAATATTATGGTTTTTGTTAAATGTTGTCTGTCATTTGTAATTTTTGTTAAAAGAAAGTCAAAACAGGGAGAAAATCGGAGATTCGATTTTTTTGGCCATATCGTCCAGCCCTAGGATTGATGAGGCTCATTGATAGGGAAGAAATTCTTTATTTTTATCATTGTTTAAATGTGTTTTCAAATTTTAAGCCAAATTATATTTTATAGATGACCTTTTTCACCTCTCTGCAACAGTTGTTCTGTGTTTTAATGGCTGCTACCTTCCCCAAACCAAGATGAGGGGGTTTTACAACACTGTCCCTAGCAGATAAGGAAGGGTGCTGTTGGAACTGAAAACACTCCCCAAAAGGTTGATTATACGACACTCTTAAAGAACTTTTCAACTCTGTTTCTTTGTTTGAATGTTGTAACCTCCCACTTGAATTTCCAATAAAAGGGAGCAGGAGAGAACAGTCCCTTGAGAGAAAGGATGGTGGCATCTCTCCTCTATTAATGTCTCTCCCTTATATGTAAGAAAACTTGATTGTTTGTGTGGTCCTTTACTGAGTTTTTCTTTAGCGTTTAGGAGAATTTACCTGACACTTAAAGAGGAGAAGAAAGAGATGACTGACTGCAGAAATGGAAATAGTTTGGATCATTTTTGATGCCAACTCAGCAAAGACAGAGATCAAGTGAGCAGGGTTTTTTTAAACAAATATGCCACTTCAACACAATTGTGACTGAAAAGAGAGAAGCCCTGGATGAGACCAAAAACAGGGAAAGACAAACGTGGATGAGAGAAAAGATGAACACTGATGCAGCCCCAATGACCAGTTGAGAAGGAGATCAAAAGAGTCAGCATCAAATGTAGTTGTCTGAGGTGACAACAGAATTTAAATCTCTGGCAAAAATTTGAAACCAAATACATTGATACGGAGCGCCAGAGAAGCCGGATCGGACTGGATGCAGTGTGATATGTTTTCTACTTTTACTGACCTTGACTGACAGCGGGCAGAACAGTGAGAGCTGTCAGGGAGACTCCAGACAGAGGAGATGAAGTGTACCGCCCTTCTTCTTCCTCCTTCACTGTACTCTCCACCGTCCAGGTCTCCTCCTCGTCACACCTGTTAGGTAATTTTCCTGCAGCTTCCTCACGTTTGTTGGGCATTTCCCCCTCCAGGGATTCACAGTTCCTCTCTGCCAGCTCGTTCTTCAGGAAGTCTTGAAGAGCAAACTCCTCCTCCCAATCCAAGTCTTCTCCAGGCTATCAGGAACACAAATGGACAAGCGTCAAACTTTAGAACATCGTCTGGCGTGAGGCTACATCTGAGCACACCTGTATCCCTGTTTAGAAAGCTTCTCAACCTTTTTTACTGAATCATCCACAACGTAAGACACAATCTGATTGCGCCAATTCGGTGCAATCAAATTGGTGTTTCCCTATTTTTGGGGTTAACCCCAAAAATGGGAGGACTGAGCAATAGACAGAGGACCCTGAATAGACAGAGTAATTTTTCTGCAATATGTCCATTATAATGTGGGAACCAGGTGACCTCAGTAAGCAGCGATTGGTCTGCATCTGTCTGAGTCTACATTTCTATGGGAATCACTCTCTCCAATCAGGAGTGAGCTTGTTGGACAGCCACACTCTTTCCACCGAAAGCAGGCTTGGGAGAATGTGTCAAAAGCTTCAGGAGTTCGACACAAGCCACATGCTTTTACCGAGGCATCTGATTGGTCAGTATATGACTTATAACATCCCTTTGTCACCAGAAAGCACAACCAGAATTAATCCACAGGTAAGGCACTCTGGATTATAAGGCACACTGTCATTTGTTAAAAAGAATTAAGGCTTTTAAGTGCACCTTAAATTGGAGAAAATAGGGTAACCAAGGAAACCACCATCATAAATCTCAAATTTTTGATTAAAATGATAATTTATTGCTCCAAAAACTTCATTTTCTGAAAAAGCATGCAGCTTCAAGCAGATATTTTGTTAACATGTATGAAGGTTTGAGTGTCTCCAGAAGCCTCTTCAGTCGCCCTAACACCCACTTTAATTTCTCTGCAGCTTCTCCATCTGAGTCATGCATCACTACTGACAATCTGCAACCATCACCAAAACACCAAGTTCTTTAGTTCTGTCATTTATTTTCCACTAATTTTTTAAGTTAATGCTTGTTTTTTTTTTTTTTGCAGACATTTAATAATAAAAAAAAACATTTTCCTTCCAGTCAGACCTCTGGTTCTGGAGTCTGCCACGAAACCTCTCTGCCGTCCGGAGGGGCCTTCAGCAGCTCCAGCTCCTCACACAGCTGCCGCTTCTGGTTCTCCTGCTCCTGCACCCTGCAAAGGCAAAATGTAACTTTAAAAACAAAAACATGTAACAAAACAAAATAGGATTCAAACCAGAAAAGTCATGCAGTGAATCCAAAGGCCATTACAGGTGGGCTAACTGTACCCTGTCCGCAGGCCCACGCAGTGTCCCATTCTGTTTCCCAGGGTGACTTTTTGTTGGGTTTTGGAGCTTCAGCTCTGAGATCCTAGAATTATTGGCACTGATATACTCTTTTAAAGTTGAAATAAAGTCTCAAACTCCAGGAAAAGGAGACTCTGATCCAACTATGATCCAAAAAGCTGTTTTGAATCTGAAGGTCAGAAAACATGGAAGATAACGCTGATAAGTAAGCGAGAGGAAACTCCCAGCTCGTCTGGTCAGACGCTGCACCAGTTTGGTCCTTTTATAGGTGTGTGAACACACGCCTCAGACTAGAATCCAGAAAAGGCTCTGAGCTTAATGAAGCGAGTCTTTAGAGATGAGCAAGGTCTGAATCTGCAGAAAGGCTTTCTCTGTGCTTCTCTGGACCCATATTACTGTGTGTGTGGTGTCATTTAAGGATACTTGCTTTTGAAACACTAAAAGAAAATATTTAAAACGTAAGAGTGCAGATTATTTACAGGGAAACGTGTGCAAACCCTCCATTTCATATGATCTACTCACCTGACTGACAGGTGGAGAATCTCTGTGCGGGACCTCCTCATGTTGCTGGCCATTTTGATCAGCTCCTTCTCTAATGAGTCTGTGTACTGGGCCAGCTGGTCCAGGCTGGCAGCCCAGTCCACTCTGCGGGCATCCAGCTCGGCCTGCACTGTCTGTGGGTGGAAGAAGGCGGAGGGTCAGCCGGTCACCCGCTTGTGACTACAGTCCGCTCTGAAAACCCAGACAGAAAAACCCTTTCAGCGCCATCACGCCGAGCTCCCGCTGCGGCTACATTCCATCTCATTTGATGCGTTAAATCCTGTATGTTGGTGCTAATGAATGCAAAGCAGCTACCAGGGGTGGGGTGGTGGTGGAGGACTGTAGGAAGAGTGACGGAGGAGGGGAGTGGGGCGTGTTGATGTGCCGAGTAAACAGCACAGATCAGAGTTAGTTATATAAGTGCTTTCTCTGGAAGAGAAACAGTGGGTGGAAAAGAGAGGAAAAGCAGATAGAGTGAGGAAGAATGCAACATGTGGAGAGATGGGAGGGATGAGCTCACTTTATATAAATCTATGATTCACGTTAGAAAAAGCAAAACAAAACATCCAATTAACCTTCAGAGTCCAGAAAAACTGATAAAAAAGCTACAAAAACATGTATGACTTTGTTTTGGTGCCAGATTAAAGTTTTCCCTTAAAACAACAGGTTACTTACACCCACCAGCCACTTTACTAGGTACGCTTTGCTAGTACCGGGTTGGACCCCTTTTGCCTTCAGAACTGCATCCCAAAGGTGATCTATTGGGTTGAGATCCAGTGACCGTGGAGGCCATTTGAGTCCAGTGAATATAGTCATAGTCATTTTCAAGAAACCAATCTGAGAGGATTCCAGCTTTATGACACGGTGCCTTATCCTGCTGGAAGCAGCATCAGAAGATGATACACTGTGGTCATAGAGGGATGGACATGGTCAGCAACGATACTCAGGTTGGCTGTGGTGTAACAATGGGGTTTCCCGATCTGATCATGTTATCGGAAATCGGTCCCGATCACGTGGTTGATGTCACGATTGAAAATCGGATGTTGTCTCCCGATCAGTATCGGATATTTAATTTATGTTATTAATAATCTGCTCTTTATATTTCAAGCTTATTATTACAGATAAATACTCTACTACAAGCCTGAATATCATGAATGAATCACCACAATTTAATACGTTGCTAGTTTTAGCAGGAGGTGCACAAAAACAGTTCAGGTACGCTAAGCTAGGGAGATATTCACAGATTCAGACTTCTGGGATCAGTAACTCTTTTAAAAAGTGTTTTAAACTGACATCAAGTGACTCCGTGAAGTTGTCTTAACCCAAAGAACAACATACAAATGCATTTTAACAGAAAAAATATCCAGTTTGTGTTACTTTTTAATGAGAGCGGCACTCTCCTGATGCCGAGTGCTGACAGACAGCAGTGAGGTGCATGCAGCTGCAGGAGAGGGGATTTAACCCCCTAATACCCGATTTCTCTTTGACAGAGCCCCAGTGAGGCAGAATTACCTACAGTGGTAATAAAATCCAAAGTCTGTCCATGCATGTTGATGCCAGGTCTTAAGAGCTTAAAATAAAGAATCCTAAAATCTATAAAAATGCAACCAAAATGAATAGATGGTTCCATTGACATGAGCTAGTTATGAACATTCATCATCATCTTTATGCTACAACAGAACAAAAAGAAAAACTCATAATTTGTTTGTCTGAGATTTTAATGGAGATATGAATTACATCTGATCAAAATGTTCAATAGTTCTGAAGATCCTAAGCTACAGTAACCAAACTTTCTCACATGACTAATTATCATATATTTGTACTATTTTTACTTGATTGTTAAAGCTACTTGACAGAAGTGCTCTGTTTGAGTGTTAAATGGTAAAAGAAGATTAATAAAATAAAAATTGGAGGAAAAAAACAGATCTGTTCATGAAATTAGTTCTTTTTAAAAATGTGTTACTAAAGTATCAGATCGGGACTTGGTATTCAAAATCCAATGACTCGGAATTGGATCGGGCCCAAAAAACCTTGATCCGGACATCTCTATTTGTAACCATCCTAAATTGGCACTAAGAGGCCCAGAGTCTACCAAGAAAATATCCACACCACCACCATCACCACCACCAGCCTGAACCACTGATACAAGGCAGGATGAACCCATGCTTTTGTGTGTTTGATGCCAAATTCTGACCCTACCAGCCGAGTGTCACAGCAGAAACGGAGACTCGTCAGACCAGACAACATTTTTCCAATCTTCTACTGTCCAGTTTTGGTGATCCTGTGGCTATTGTAGTCTCAGTTTCCTGCTCTTAGCTGACACCTGGTGTGTTCTTCTGCTGCTGTAGCCCTCCTGCTTCAAAGTTGGACGTGTTGTGCGTTCAGAGATGTTCTTCTGCAGACCTCGGTTGTAACCAGTGGCTATTTGAGTTACTGTTGCCTTTCCGTCAGTTGGAACCAGTCTGGTGATTCTTCTCTGACCTCTGGTAAAAACCCCAGCCAGTCTTGTACCAACAACCATGCCACATTCAAAGTCACTTTAATCACATTTCTTCCCCATTTTGATACTCAGTTTGAACTGCAACAAATCGTCTTGACCACGTCTAAATGCCTAAATGCCTGGAGTTGCTGTCATGTTTTTGACTGATTAGGAAATGCATTAATAAATGAACAATCCAAAAAGTCGAGCCTGATGAAACCTTAAAGCATGGCTGACCTGAAGACGAGACTCCACGTCGCTGCCTGACTTTGTGTTCTCGCCCAAAAAGCCCTTAACAGTAGAAACAACAGAGCAGCTTTCTTCTTCCAAATCCTTTTTCTGCAAGAAAAAAATATCAATTACAAATAAATCCATCAATACAGCCAAAGTCACAAACCTTTCAAACTCAGACAAATCCCTCGTGTTTGTTTCTGTCTCTTTACCAGGTTTTCCAAACAAACTGCTAAATGATTAAAAAAACCTTTAATTCTTTAACTTCGTCCTCAAAATACAATTGATCCACCAAAACAAATAATTAAAAGCGAATACACACTTATAAAATAGAAAATTTCTCCTCATTGTGAACAGTTTTTTCATTGACATTTACTTTTACTTGGATTCGGCCAGAAAGGTTTTGCAAATTGACTTGTTGGAGCTTAGAAAATAATGTTCCCTCTGTTTTTTGCCTTTGCCCCACAAATAGCTGGGTTAGGTTCTGGTTGCCCTGTGACCCTAAAAGGCATACAACAGATTTAGAAAATGGATGGATGGCAAAAAAGAAAAAAATTCAATGCATTTTATTTTAATGACACCAATAAAAAAAAAGAAATTTGAAATTAAGGGGTACAAGCATGTGACCCCATTTACATTAAGCCGGATGGACTGGAAGTGCTGAACATATTCTACTCACCTTTCAGTTTAGTGTTTGGCAGAAATCATGGTAACACTTTATAATAACTATCCATTCTAGCTAGTTAACAAGTCATTATTAAACTGTTAGTGAGTTATGAATGACTTGCTAAATGACAGTTTACAGTTTGTTCAGGATTTATAAATGTACCTCTTAGATAGACAGTAGATAACTCACAAGCTTTTACCTTGTTAGTTATAAATGACGTGTGGACTGTATATTAATGATTTCTAACGACACCTTATTAATTAGTAATAAATCATGAAGAACCTGTTACTAAATTACTAATGACTTGTTAAGAATCAGTTAATATTTTATACAAGTTTCTGGGACGTTTTTTTTTAGCTGTAGCTATTCCTTATTACCTTACAGTTAGTAAATGAGGACCATTTCCAACAAACCCTGACCCTAATCCAAACTCTACCTTTATTACATTTTTAGTTATAACAAGTCATTCATAACCTCAATATCTAATAGTTTAATAATGATTGGTTCGGGTAGTTATTATGAAATGTTACCAAAAACATTGTTAGTGTCTGTGACTAATTTAGAGTGTCATTTAATTCACATATGTTGACCCTGATAACAGTTAGAAACCTGTGTAAATTAACAGAATAATTAAAATGATTTAAATAAAGCATTTTTTGAAATGGTAATCAGAGAGTGGAGAACATTTTCAAAGCTTTTTCTACCTTTCTAGGAACAAAAAAATGTGCCGATCTTCTTGAGGCGGAAAAGTTTGTTCTGGTCAGAACGTTTCATTAAAATCCTAACCAAAGAAGTCCTTTGACGTACTCATAAGCCCCTCCCACTGCAGCAAAACACTCATTTGAAGAAGAAGATATGATGTTACCACACAAGAAGATAAAAGGAAAGTTGCCATCGGACCTGCATACACCCGCACAGTTACATCACTCAGAGTTTAAGATCAACCTGTGTTCCAGTAAACAGAATGAAGTTCTGCTTCAATCAAAGGACAGAACAACAAGTCAGAACTTCAGAACCTGGTGAGCTCAGAAGCTGATACTTTGTTAGCAAACGTTTAATTGAAAAACATGATTTTCTTTGACTTTTTCCTAAAGGCACACCTTAAAAGTTCCTGACAACAGCCTCCTGAGTCAGTTTCCAGCTGACTGACAGTGAGACAACTGACCATCTGAACGAGATCTCATCCCCCATGAAGGAATTCATTCCTGCCTCCTGTACGCCTGATCTGGATCCCCTCATTCACAACCCAAAGCTGGTGCTGGTAGAACAATCATTGAGATGGATCAGATCTATCTCATCCTGTCCTCACTTCAAATTCCTCAAAATTGCAAACAAATAACCAAAATACTGAAAGAGCCACTCAAATGAAACTAACGAGTGTTTTTAACATGTTCTTGTAACATTTTTCTCATGGCGGACATACAGGATATCATATAATTTAAGATTAAAAAGACATTTCTGAGCATTTTTATATTCAAATCATGTTTAATTAGTGTGTGAATGTGTGTGTGTGAATGGGACTGTGAATGTAAAGCGCTTTGGGCCTTCAATGAAGGTAGAAAAGCGCTATATAAGTATAAGCCATTTACCATTAGAAGTGAACGAAAAGCTATGGTTTGAAAAAGCTCTGATCACAGGGCCTGAATTTCACTGCGGGATTTCGGGAATAACACATATTAAAATTAATTCCCGCAAACTGAGCTCTTATAATGTGGGAAATCCCTGCATAAAATGAATGTGTTTTAATCTGCAAATCTTCATCGCAACTACAAAATCAGAAACAAAGAGTAGAACTAAAACGATGAAGTTGTTCGGAGTACGGTTAGCCCACTCGTCTCTCGTACAGCGCAGATAAGCTTGCTCCGCGAGGCAGAGAGAGAGAGACACACGCACTCGCGTCAGTGTAGAATTGGGCTGATGACACAGTGGGAACATGGGGCGAATTAAAACAAAATCCTGGTAGAACTGGAGGATAAAGCTGCTGCACTTCCAGCAGAAACCAGAGGACTTACTTACACTGTCAACCTGCTGCTATGCAAGTGAGCTGGAGACACAGAGCACTTTAATGTCGGTACAATATGATCACCGACCAGACTTACAGATATGGTGGAGAAATACAACATAGACACACAAATACACATTACAGATCCGGCTGAACTTCCCTTTCATTCCTGCGAAAGTTCTGCATTTTTACTGTCAGTGACATCATGACTAGAATCCAAAACATACAAACACTTGATTTCATTAAAAAAAAATGTGTCTGCAGGCAGAATTAGGAAAATATGACACTAACACGTGTTCAGAACATTTATGAATCACTTATTCAACTTTATATCTTTAAATAAATGTGATAATGTTCATCTGGTTTAGACTCCAGGTGACCCACAGCTCTCCTCATGGGGCTGCAGGGAGCTTTTTCACTACAGCGTTGTGCTGCTGTTCTAAAGAAAACAACAACAACTTATCTGTGATCAAAAATAAAACACTTCATTAACTGTGTTAAAACACAAAAAGTAGAGAACAAAGATTCTGAACAGAAATCAATAAAGGAGTTACTTAGAAAAAAAAGTTTCTTACATTTTTTACATTTTATTTTATGTTTCATAACGCAGTACCTGTCATGTGCAGGCCAAAGTCTTCCTACACCTTGTTCACCTTTCTGCTTATCCCATCAGGAGTCACCAGAGCGAATCAGCTTTCACTGATTTGCATAGGTGATTTGCCAGAGAGTTTTACGCTGGGTGCCCTTCCTGACACATTTTCATGGCACAAAGAGGCCCAGTGAAGCAGCAGCGTGAAGGGTCTTGCCTAAGGACCCACACTGGAATAGGCTCATTGCACGCCCTGGTAAGCAAACTCACATTTCCTGCATGCCAGTCCTACACCCAGCCAACTGAGCTATCCGGCCCCTCTGCTCCAATTCTGATGCATCCACTTGCAGACAAACAGACCCACGTACATCTTTGTTTTCCTTGTTCGAGTTGGCATCTGGATCGCTCTGATATTGCTCGCCACTTTTTTTCAACGCTAATGTTAACTTGGGGTTATGAGGAGATCTAAGCAAACGGGAGAGTGTAAAAAAAGAAAGGCTGAGATTATAACCCCAGGGCTACTTCCACGCCAACAGTCCCGCCAACAACCTAGAGGCAAATTTCTGATGAACTCCTCCTGTTCTGCAGCAGAAACTATGTCTTAAGAAAATGACAGATTTTAAAATGTTGGCTAAAAACTGGATAATCATAATTAAAAGACCACCAGGAAGGATTTGACTATAGATAAAAAATATTATTGGAGTAGGACTTTAAAGACCCACTCCAATGAAATATCTATGCTAAGAGCATTCACAGTCAGCGTTCAGGGTGTTCTTGAACACACGACACATGCTCGGTGTGTACGTAGCTTGAAGACTTCAATGAAAAGTCCTGATCTGCTGTTCAGTTTTCACACTTCAATCCCTCCAATCAATTGCAAACATCAGTATTTTGAGCTCAAAGCTTCCAAGTTGAACTAATCTGTGAATGTTACCAGTTTGTTGAGGAGGTTTCTGAACTCTAGAGCCATGTGCTCGGGGTCGGGTCCCTGCAGCAGCAGCAGCACCTCCCTGTCCAGCGTCTCGTCCAGAGGAGAGGCCTGACTCATCACCGTCGACAGATGATCAACTCCATGAGGAGCCTGGAAGAGCAGAGCAGGAGTTTGGCATCAGAGAAGTACGATTCTTTCAAATAGCCTTTCATTAATGAATAACAGAGTCCCTTGTGATGTTTGAATGAGACAGGGGGAGGTTCAGTACTGATGGAAGCAGAGAAAAATAACAACTAAACAACAAAATCTGGGGAAGTTCTGTTTGTTGAAGATGTATTTAAAGTACAAAGAGGTGTGTTTGTGTCTTCAGGTTTATTCTGGTGGCTAATTAGATCACCCTTGGTGTTCACTGGTGACCTGCCTCTTGTTGTGATGTTTATATGTTTTAATAAACAAGGACCTTTGAAAAACTTCACACATTGTTAGTATCACATTCTTCCTCTGCAGATTTGGTGGGATTTATCTGGTTTGGAATCATCTGCTTGTTAAAAAAAAAAAAAAGTATATATATGATATTTTAAAGCTGGAAGGTTCCTAAAAGTTCAACCAAATGTTTCTCCTCCTTCACTCAGTCTGAATGTAGAATACTTGACTTTTTGGCACTGACTGCCGTTTGTTTGGCATCTTCCCAATCCTCATTCTCTCTTTTCCTCGTCTTAGAAGAGCAGGACCTAACTCAACCAGCTGCAGCTGCACCATCAAAGGTTTGTTTGGGATAAAAAACTCCAACAAGTCGGTATTGCAAGCAGCGTGTCAAAAACCAAAGACATGACTGAAACCCGATGGAGCAAGGAATGGGAAGAGATGCACTGTACAGTGGGGAAAGTTTGGGCATAATGAAGCCATGGAATGATGGAAAACTCTTCAAAAGATAACAGGTTACAGTAAATAAAAAATTGGCTTCATTTCCATAATTTACACTTTCAAAATAATAGAAAACAAGATAATGGCATGTGGAAAAGCTTGAGCACCCTTCAGAATTTCTAGTATGCACCCCCGCATTGGAAAAGCTGAGACCTGACAGTGTCATGGATTGTTCACAATCCTTGTTTGCAAAGACCAGGTGATTTCAATCTCAAAGATTTGAAATAGTCTGACTCATCTGATCTTGCCTCAACAATCAGCTTCACGGGTTCTTCCAAGCAGCTGTCCAGAACAATGAAGGAGAAGCAGGAGAAGGCTAAAAGAAGAAAGCAACGCCTTTTCAGGAGCTAATATCCTCTGTTCAGAATGTCATTAAGAAAGAGAAGTCAACAGGAACAGTGGAAGTTAAAGAAAGATCTGGAAGACCAAGAAAAATCTCAGACAGCTCACAGGATTGTGAGAAAAGCAAGTCCAAACCCATGTTTGACTGAACCATCCCTCCAGGAAGATCTGCAGACTCTGGAGTTGAGCTACACTGTTCTACTGTCAAGAGAAACAAATATGGTCTTTATGGAAGAGTCATCAGAAGAAAACCTCTTCAACGTCCTCACCACAAAATTCAACCTTTGAAGTTCACAAATGAACATAGAAACAAGCCTGATGCTTTTTGGAAACAAGTTCTGTGGACCAACCAGGTTAAAATTGAGTTTTTTGTCCACAATGAGCAAAAGTACGTTTGGAGAAGAAAGAGTCCAGAGTTTAATGAAAAGAACCTCTGTTCAACTGTTAAGCATGGGGGTGGATCAATCATTCTTTGGGCTTGTATTGCAGCCAGCGGCACCGGAAACATTTCACAAGTTTTTTTCATCACATTTTGGACACTAACTTTTGCAAATGCCATTATATTGTTTTCTGTTATTTTGAAAGGATAAGTGATGGAAATAAAGCCTATTTTTTACATAAAAAAGGACATCTCATCTGTAAACTGATACCTTTAGAAGATTTTTCAATCTTTCCTCGAGTTCTTTATGCACAATAATATAAAACTTTTACCTGAGGTGCCCAAACTTTCCATCCCCACTGTATTTGGAGCTGCTGGTGTCTCTGGAGTCTCACCAGCATCAAGGTGAAGGATCCTCCAGAGGCTGCTATTCTACATAAACCTTCTACTGGCGCCCCAAACAACACCCACAAGCAGAAAAGTCTGCAGTCAGCCCAGACATAAATGAAGACTCATTTTCAAACGGTCTCATTCACTGATGAGTGCCGTGCAGCCCTGGATGGTCCAGATGGATGAAGAAGTGGGTGGTTGGTGCATGGACACCACGTTTCAACAAATGCTGTAATGCCAGCAAGGAGGTGGTGAAGTCGAGTCATTTGGGCCAGAATCATGGGGAGAGAGCTGTTCAGCCCCTTTAGGGTCCCTGTAGGTGATTACAGTAATGAAGTTCACCTGTTCACTGGTGGAATCAACGCCAGTTGGAGCGAGTGAGCCTGGGATGTACACCTTTTGGTGACTGCCAAAGCGGTAACGGTTCAGACGTCTTTGACTGCTATGATGCTTTATAGTACGCTTTAATGAATGTTTTGGAGATCATTGTTGCTTAGTTCACCTTGTTGTACAAAATGTTAACATCCCTTTAAGCAATGCTTTAGCCTCTCAGGTTAACGTAAAAACAAATAAATGAGGACATACCCTTAAATAAATCATCTTTAGGCATACAGACATTTGTGCGCGCCATCAATGGCAATTACCCCCGTTTACTCACAGCAGAGCATTTTCTTTGGAACAGACCGCTACATGTACCATGGTCAAACTGAGAAAGAGAAGAGACTGAGCTGGAGAATGTAAAGGAACTGAGAACTCCTGGGAGAAGATGGTGAGGCACAATGACTAAGCAGTAAGGTGCTGACCTCCAGTGGTGACTGTGCCAATGCCAGCTCTGTCTGCAGGGATCCTGAACTGCTCTGATTCAGCCTGTAAGCTGCACACAGAGACAGGCTGGAGCTGAGAGCAAAAGGGATTAAAAAGGGACAAAAACAAAGAACGTCAATAGAAATACTTACTTGCAAAAATAGCAAAGTTGTCATTCGAAACAAGTAATTGCTTCTTAAAATAATAAAAACTTAAAAATGTCCTTCTAGAATTTTTTTTTTTTTTTTTAAGTCTCTGCTTAATGTTTATCTCAGACCTTACCCTGCCAGATCTGGAAGAATCATCTGCATCTGGTTCTCCAGTTTGCTCTTTTCCATCCTCAGCAGCTGGAAGCAACAATACACAACCCAAACAGCAGTCACTCAAACATGCAGGAGATCTACAGACAAACTTCTTCCTATTAGGACTTTGGCAATAAGGCAGCAAGTGATTTGTCTCTGTGTTAAACCTCACTCTGCTGCTGACCTAAACTGTTTAAATGTTTTTTTTTCTAAGAACAAGGAGCACAAACAGACAAAAAAAAAAAAACAGATTTAAAAGAAAAGTTTGATGTCATGATTTTTATGGTAAAACTCTTTGTTACTGTTGGATTATAAACAGCACATTTCCTCCCTTTTTTGACATCATTCATGTCAAGTCCTTATCTGCTTAGTCAACAGATCTACATTTTTCTCCCACATATTTATGGCCTTCATGGTGCGTTGGTGGATCTGCTTTCTACCAATGTTGTTGCAAATACTTTACCGCAGGACTACAGCAGGACTCAGATAAAGTCCAATTTTAGGACGATCCCAGGACACATGAGAGGGATCTGCATGCATATATATATATATATATATATATATATATATATATATATATATATATATATATATATATATATCTTTACCTAAACGTATTAAAACAGAATATAATCTTCATTTTTTGTAATAATAAAAAGCCAAGTCACATCAGTAACATAAAAAACATAGTGGAACTTCTTGCTCAATTTTTCTGAAATTTTTATTAAAAAAGTGAGCTGCAGTGTTTTACCATTAGTGAGGAGTAAAACTAAAACGCAGTGTTGTCATTGGCTTAAAGAAAAAAAAAGATAATGTAATGAGAGAGCAGTGGGATGCTGACACACACACACACTGACCTCTGTGATGGCTGAGTACTCCTCTATTGCCGCCTTCAACTCCTCCACCTGTCTGTCCCTCTGTAGGAGGAAACACAGATTTATGTTTCAATTAAAAAACAGTAATCAGTTGGAAAAATTGCAGCAGGTTCCCCAAAGGAGGTAAAACCACTTTAAAAGCATCAAACTTCATTTATTATTTAATATGTAAATGATTCATTTTTAAGAACAATTTGATTCATGGCCAAACCTCTGGTGGCCAATCCAATTCATGATCTATATTGGTTCATTTTGAATGATCCAAGTGAATCTGATTCACTGACCTAAAACCAACCCAGAACATCTTTAGCCAACCAGCAGACCTCGACTGCAGCGGCAAAGGAAAGTGATATATATGTTGATCGTCAGATTCAATGAAGCATCAGATCAGAAAGAAAGGTCATGAAAATGCAAACTTCCTCAGGTATTATCCCATAATCCCATGGTCACTTTATTTAATTTTTGACTTTTTAAAAAATATTTAATTATTATTTAATGACTTTTTTTAAAATTATTGAATTGATTTTTAATACTTTATTCCTGTTATTAAGATCGCTTTTTCATAAAAAGCGGACAGTTTTATACATGAGCTGGCAGACCTCGACTGCAGCGTCAAAGGTAAGCGATATATATTAGGAGTGTGTATTGGCAAGAGTCTGGGGATACGATACGTATCCAGATAGGCGTCTCACGTTATGATGCATGATATATCCCAAGACTGTACCAGAACAATTTTTCACTTTGTTTTTTTCAGAGTATGACTTAGAAAAAAAACTCTACCTGAATATTAATCCATCTTTCATTATAATAAAATGGTAAAACTCATTTTATTTAATGATCACAATGCCAAGAACTGCAACTGTATCTCATATAAAAGCTGCTTTTACCCAATCAAATTTATGGTGGTTTTTTTTTTTTGTTAATTAAGAAATATTTGTTTTTAAAGGGAACAGTCTATATTGTCTGATTTACCATAAGGAAATAATTTTCAATAAAAGAAAAAAAATAGAATGAATGTGCCTTAACCAATAAGGTTTAAAAAGTATGATTGAGGACATAAAGTGTTGTATATTTCCAACATTCCTAAATGTAGCATGTAAAAGCTTCGGAAGCCTGAACGGGGCTTGAACGGGTGCATTAACAATAGAAGGAAAAAAAGTCAATTCTTTCCTGAAACATTTCAGTGTGATGAAGCAGTGTGACAGGATGAAGGAGCGAGCTTGAATGAGACTAAGATGTATTTTTTCCATGACAGTCACAGCGCTGCAGGTCCATTTTCTCACACAGAAGTGAACACGGATTTCATCTCTAATCGCCACAATGACTTGTCTTTTTTCAGAGCGTTGCACACGTTACTCTGATCCATTGGGTTGCTGAACTAGAATCTATATGTCTGTAAAAAATCTGTAAAATTCAACAGAACTTTGACCCGCTTTGCCGACAGCATTTTGACTGAGGCTATGACGACCTGCAACCAGCCTTTTTATATAATACTGGCAGCAAAGTGGCATAGAGTTTAGGTTCAGTAACCATCCCTCGTCAAGTTTAAGTAGAACATGTCTCATAACAACCAAAACCGTGAGACTGACTGAACATTTAACACAAGCTGATTCTCGCCAGATCTTGTTTTTGTCGCGGTGTAGAGTTGCTCAAAAGGCTCAGTGTGCAGTGCTGTCACCTAGCAGTCGGTGGTTTAGGTGGAAAACAAAAGGAAGACGCTGAAGGATGCTCAGAAATGATGAAATAAATATCGTCTTGTCAGCATTTTAAATGAATCCAAATATTGGCAAACGAAATATTGCGTTGAATCGCCAAATCGATTTTTCCCTACACTCCTAATATATATACTGATTGTCATGGTAGGTTCAGTGTGTGAATGGGACCATGACTTTAAAACTCTTTGGGCCTTTTAGGAAGGTAGAAAAGCGCTTTTTAAATGTACGCCATTTACCATATACTTGTGTTTGTCCAGAAGATCAAGCAAAATTTGTTTAAAAGAAACTGGCGCAAACAGAACAGAACATTTGGGCTTTATGACTGGAACTTCTTTTTTAGGTGTGCATCCACACCCAGCAGCCAATCAGAATAGAGTATTCACCTGGACCATTTAAAGTGCAGAAACACAATGTTTGTTTCTCATGGCTGTATATCAGCATCTTTGTTTTCTCGGGGTGCTACTGCAGACATAAAAGTCTTTAAAGTTCTTTAGAGTTCTGCTTATCTTACTGTTGATGTGTTTTGTAGACACCAATTACATTTCTGGGATAACTGAGTTAACACTTCGAAAATAAAACCATTTTAGACAAAAAAATGATGTAAAAATGTTCTCTCTGGCTTTTTTCTTGTTCAAAAGCTGCATATTGTTGTATAAAATTTACCTAGTTAAACAACCCAAAAGTGTGATTAATATGATTCGTTTTTTTTAATCAATTGACAGCACTAGTAAAAACTAAAAGGGTGGAATTATGAAAGTTTGCTGCTTCCCACTCCCTTTCAAGCAATAACCTTAAGTTTTGGACTTTAAGTCACACCCGTGTAGAAATCGCACCCCCCACCAAGCCATGCAAATGAAAAAAAAAACAACACCACTTATATGCTGAAAAGTGTAGTAATCAAGAACATCTGATTGTCTTCTTTTGTTTTTTTGTTTTGGTTACTTGAAATAAACAATTCAAATTTTTCAATCACAGAGATCCAAGTTGAACACAACAAATGGTTTTAATGGCGCTTAGAGGAACACTTGTTCTGATATTCTGAACCAGAAAACTAAGGGCTTTGTTCTCTAGGAAGAGTTGAAATAACCAATTCTACATACATACAACTAGCTTGTGATTATGGACTGTAAACAAGAAAGACACTCACTTCTAGAATGACAGATTCTTTTTCATTAAGAATAGCATCAATGGCTTGAATCTGTATCTGAAAGGAATAAAAAAAACAAACATTGAAAAACAATGTTGTGACTATAAACTTCACAAATGTGTAATAGGAAAAATACAGGGAAGGTGTAAACTGTGGAGTAAAGTCAAAAAACAAAAAACAAACAATAAAAATACCTGAAGGTCGGCATTAATATCACACAGCTCTTTTATCCTTTTCTGAAGCTCGTCCGTTTCCATGGTGATCTTGAAGTTCTAAGGGGAAGTCAGAGGGGAGTTGGAGGAGAGAAATAAAAACCTACACTAAATATTTGCTCTGGCAGAAATCATCGACTGGACTGTTGTAGGAAGTCATTTCATGGCTTTAACAGCTCCAGTAAAAGTCAGGGAAATACCTCATCCTCAAGAGACAAAATCTTTGCAATCAGACTCTGGTTTTCTTGTTCCTGAAAGGAAACAATAGCAGAGAATTTATGTTTTCTGCAATTTAACATTCAAATAAAGAATATATCTTTAATATTTTTAAATAAATGTGTAATTGTATTTTTGTTTGGTTTAACTATTCTTGTATTTTTTGTGTCTTGAGAGAACCCTGGTGCTTCAAAAATAAACAGAACCCACAAACATGTCCGGTGGTGTACCCCAGGGTTAAATTCTTGGACCACTTTTAACATCACTTGCACAGATGACAGCTTTACACAAGTAAGTGACTCATTGACCACAAGTTGTTTTCTTCACTTTGCCATTGTTAAGAGCATAGACCAGGGGTGCCAAATAAGTCGTAGTAGGAAGTAGGGCAGGGCAATAAAATGATAGATCGATATAGCAAAAGTACTTTTTCTCGATGGCAAAATGAGCCCATCGCGATGGACTTTTATTTAGAAGGGTCTGATATTAACACTTGCCAGTCGCAAGCGTTTTCTCCTATTTGGCGAGTAAAAGTTAGATGGGTTAATCACTACATGCTGGTTCACTTAAAGCAGCAACAGAAAGATTATTAAAATGTGTTGTTTTGGTGACAGCGCTGTTAGACGCTAATGCTGTGGTGCTAACTAGCTGTTCTGTGTGTCCTGTGTGATCACAGATCCATTTAAAGTTGGTCGGTATTTTCTCGGACCGGTCTTTAAGACGAAGCGGATAAATACAACAAGATTAATTCATAGGACATTCATAAACACTGTATTTTCTAAATATTAACAGAATTGAATCCACTGTTTTAGCAGCGTCTGTGTAGCATAACAGAGTCTGTGTTACACTGAAAACTGTGACCTGTCAGATGTTGTGCTCAATCCTCCTAAAGCTGCAGCTTTTATGTCAATAATAATATATACTGACAATAACCCAAAACATTTTACTGTTTTCATGCGTTTTTGTTATTTGTGATAAAATGTGATCATCTGGAGGCAGAATTAGGAAAGCTCTAATAAATCTGTCCTTGTTTTCTCAGCATGTTTGAATTTGAGTTTACAGTTAGATGATAGTAAAGACGTCTTCATACCATTTAGAAATTACTTTTATGCGATTTCATTTTCCTAAAAAAAAAAAAAAAAAAAATCAGAACATTTTCAAAAAAGTTAAATGTCTTTTCAGAAAGGTATTTCTGTGTAAAATAGTGTTAGAATTTGGCCGATAAAATATGTTTGGCCAGTAGATTTCTTTTATCAACCGGCCAACTTGGCCCATGTTTCAAAAATTAAATTTCTGCACCTGTGTGGAAGTATTTAAAGTAAGACAAAAAACATCACTGAATTATAATAATGGACAATAATTCTCTAGCAAAAACAACAAATTTAAGACCTTTGCAGTACCAGCAGTCTAAACTACGAGAAGAAATTCAGAGAGTTTGCATTTAGTTCCTAGCTTAGTCACAGGATGTTGACAAAAATGTTTGCCAATGTTTGTCTCTTTTGAAACTTGAAAGCTTTTGCTTTAATTTTCAATTTAGTTTGTAATATTTGCTTTTTTTAGTTTGCATTACAGTTGCATCATGTTCCTTTAGTGCATCTGTTATGTTCAAAGTATGATATATCTAAATCTAAACAACCTGCTGATGAATACACATTTCTTTAATTTAAATTTGACAAATATAGTTATTTGGTTTATATCGTGATATACATCATTTTGCCTGATATGAAAAAAGACAATATCGTGATATAAAAAATTCACTATCGCCCAGCCCTAGTAGGGCAGTATAGGTAGATTGCAGACCATCAAAAATAAGTATAAAAAATGTATAAAAACACATTTAAAAAAAATATTGTCAGCCAATCATCATCCTCGTCATCAAGTGTGTCGCTAGACATGCAGAATGGCCAATCATACATCCTCTGTTACATACTATACGTCACTACACGTGCTTGGCACATAAACTGAGCGCTCTGCTCCGCTAGCAGATAAGAAGTTTTTCTTCCTTCCTTCTAAACCAGGGGTGTCAAACTCAAGTCCTCAAGGGCCAGTTTGCTGGTTTTCCAGAAATCCTGCTGAATTTGCTGCTGATTACCTGGATCAGGTGGGTTTAGCCAATAAGGAGCTTTAATGGCAGGTTGGTTGGAAAACATGTTGGACACTGGCCCAGGAGGCGTGGAGTTTGACACCCCTGTCTAAACCTTAGAAAGGTGTGAGCGTTCAGTGTCAGACTCTTAACCGTGTATGTTGCTGCTACATACACTGTGCCTTTTCCTCAACTGGCCTGAGGTCATCCATTCAAAACGCACACTGAACATTTCTGCTGTCTGCAAAACCTTCTGCATCATTAACATGACAACTACGAACACATGGGTCCAATTCAACAAGCTGTTGGAGGAAAAAAAGGACTTTTAATCATGTTGTTATCTATATTGATCAATTTAATTCAAAATAATTGTCTGATTCACTTGTGCTTCTCATAATAAGTCAGTGTTTTCAAGAACAAAAATATGAACATTTTTAATTTTGATTTTATAATATTGGCCTTTGATCCGGCAGGTACATCCTGTTCGGAACCTGGGTGGGAGTGGTCACTCAGTCCAGATCTCAAATACGATATATTGAATGGTCTGAATTGAACAAAGTGAAACTGCCTTCAGGCGTTATGCTACACAACGATGGAATCAGCTTTCAAAATTAGCTCCCATTTAAAACATTGACGTGCTTTATCTTGAAAACTCAAAAACTCCACTGTTTTCAGCTTCAGGCTTCATGGTCCATCCAGGTTGTTTTATTCACGTTTTTTTTTATACAGTTGCAGAATCTGCATAGAAAAGTAATGAAAAAACACTGGTGAGTGTGGATGGAGTGAAAGTTTGTGCCTTATTAGAAGAGGGTGTTGCAGCCTTGCTTTTAGCCCACTTAAAAGTACAAAGTGTGCAACTCCATGAAGATAAAGAGTATGAGGTTTACCAGTCTTGTGGACAATCTAAAGTCATAGTATTCTGCATTTTTAATTGTTCTCATACATGTAAAACATTATTTAAAAAAATAAGAAAGCTTACATTAAAGTCGTTGAAAATACATTTGTCTTGTTTAAAAATCATAAACCAGTGAAAGTGAACTAAATACTGTTGTGAGTTTAAGGTTACAAGTCAAGGGATGACTGACCACATGTTTGTTGAGGGCAGAGGCCCGAGCTCTGCCTTCTTCTGTGCAGCTCAGAGTGGCCTTCATCTCCTCCACCTCCTCCTTCAGCAGCTTCTCTTTCTGAGCCATCTGCTGGTTTCTGCACCACAGAAGAAACTGCATCAGTGAGTGGAAGCATTGCTTTAAGAGATGTGGTAAGCTCAAAGCTTCTTACATCTTAGCCTGAGTGCGCAGCTCCTCATTTTCCTCGGCGAGCTTCTGGTTGCTCTCCTCCATTCCCTCCACCACCTGCTTCAGCTTCCGGACCTCCTCTTGGAGCTTCTGGTTGCTCATTTGGAGATCAGCAACACAATACACTAATTCTGATGTTTCACTGAAGGAAGAAATTCAAGCTTTTATGCAAAACACTCAGCAATTTACAACCAAGCTCATGTTCAAGCCATTTACAAAAAATATCAAAAGCAAGCCTAATGTTTGTAAAGGAATTCGTACAAGCATGAGAAACCTACAATTCTGCTTTGGACACCTCCCCTCCAAAGGCCTCCAAGCTTCCCGAGGTCATGTTTAGCAGCATGGACTTCCTGTCTGAAAAACAGATGAAAAAAAAATGTTATTTTTATGAATCATTCTTTTACTATATAATGGTATATTCAGACTCGACGCATTTGAATTAATAAAAGTGAACCAGAGTTCGTTTCCCTCAAAATTTCGGAAAACATTTTTAGTCTGAATACACCCAAGCAGAACCTAGTCCGGGACCAGGAACTTCTATCTGATCCATCTCCTTAGGTGGCTTCAATTTGTTTTGAATTGGAATGAGCTTCAGTTTGCTAAGTTTCCTCAGTTTGAATAGGCTCTGTGCTTGGTGGCCCTAACGACCACAGTTAGCTGGGCATTACAGGATGTAAACAGAGTAGCAGAGCAACGATGAGACACAGAAACTCATTGTAATGTGGTTGGATAAATGCAGGGTCATTAAAACTATTTTTAACGTGATACACATTGCATCTCACATGATTTGTGTGTGCAAGTGCAAGTGTTGTACTTGACCTTGATACACACAATCAAAATTGATCAGAGAAATTTAAAGTCTGAATAAGTGAACTATAAGCTTAGCACTTCTTTCGCTCGTTGCTTTGCCCCGCCCTTGTAATCCCTGAGAAATGACAAAGGAGATCTTTAGTTGTGGTTTTGTCCATAGGCTTTGGTTCGAAACAGAAATGTCTGGTATACGGCAATCTGAATCAAGGCCAAATGCAATGTTCAGGACTCAATCCAGACTAAATTACGTGGACTCAGTCCAGACCAACCGATTTTTCCAGTCTGGATACACCCCACATTTTAGATTGGATATGACAGAAAAAATGAGGAACATTCAGGGGAAGGAGTAAAGAAAAGTCAGGTAAGAGAATGAGGAGGGAGTCAAGAGGGGAGAGAGTGGATTACAGAAAAACAAAACGGAGATGATAAAAAAGAGATGACAATTAACGAGGTTAACATGACAGTTACACAGGCATCATATTTTCAGTATATTTTATGAGAATTTTCTATTTGAACATAAGCTGCTTTTAGATGGACAAGTAATCAGAATAAAAGCCTGATCCGAATCAAAATGCGTTAAACATGGCATTCAGAATACCCTGGCCTGATCAGACTCATTCGGATCAAAAAATTCTCTCCGATCAAGATAGGTGGGTTGTGCTGATTGTTGATCCGATCAGGGTTTATGTAATCAATTTATTCCAATTGTGTGTCATTGCTGCACTGACTTTTACGTTGTGCTTAGATGGTGTGGCCGTCCAGAGGAGGCTTTGAGCGCGAACAGGACTGACCAACTGCTTCCCACGAGTGAACCTGACTCGTAGCTTCATGTCTGCAAGCAGGGGAGGGTGCTTTGTTGCAGCAGGTTTCGGACCGCAGTCCATCCAGCTGCGCTCCTCTGCATGAGCAAACTGCCGGACTCTGGAGAACCCGGGAGAACTGTATCTCTGACTGGTTTCAGAACGGTGTGTGAGCTGGCGGAGGCGGCTTTGAATGCAGAAATGCCCCTCTGCACTGTCCAGAAAAACTGTGCAAACAATCATGTGAATTTGTGTTTCCAAAATAAAAAAGGATGTTATTGCCACATATTTACATATGGCTGAGATGCATTTTGCAGCATTGCCCGCACAGATTTTAAGTGCATCCAAGGATAAATGCTGTTGTCGGTAAGTATTAATCAAAGCCTAACCCTTTCTCTGTGCGGCCAAGAATAAACCACTGGTCGCACAGATTTAGAAAATTATGTGCTTGAAAATAATAACAAAAACAATAAAAACAGGCATAGAAGATCATCTCGCTTTATGCCGCAGCTTTGTTTGTTAACAATGCAACTTACTATTTCTTCCTCTGTGGCTGTTTCCAGTATTTTGGATAGTTCTGCGCAAGTCAAAATGAATCAGATCAAAAGTGTGGCTCATGTAAACGTTTCTTATAATCGTGTAGCCTAGAGAAGTGACGTTGCCTCACAGGACACAATAACAGGGGTTTTATTCAGCAATTTGATAGATTTTGAAACAAACCAAAAATGGCCACAGACTTGCTTTCAGAAGGTCAAACAAAACTAAACCCATAGGTTGTCCTTTGACGACTGGTTGATGTAATTTTGAAAAAGATTTGACCATAAATAAATATTGAATATAGCAAAATAAAATGCGACAGTAGACTCTGACCACAGAGAAATGAACATAAAAATCAAATGTTAAGTAACCATTGGAAAAGCTACAAATAAATAATCAAATAAAACTCACAGTTTTAGTTGTATTAGACACTCAGGAACACTGGAAATGGCGCCTTTTTCTTATGCGTTACACAACTGTCGTGGCTTCCTTGCTAACACGACTCACATTCTCGTCCTCTGTGCAATCCATGTAAATACACATCATCATTCTTAAGGGCAAACAATCAACTCCAACAAAGTGATAGCAAAATACATGTGTAAATTACCTTGCAACTTCACGAAAAATATTTCTTTCACGCCAATGAATGCGCAATGGAGTCAAAAAAGTTTGACAGGAAGATGACTGCCTCATGTTTTTTCAAAGTCAATGTCCAGCGATGACTTACGCAACACTGCTCTCTACTGGCTAAACACAACCACATCTAAAGCAACAGCACATTCACAGTTACATTGATTACTAAAACATTCAGTAGTTATAAGAGGAAAACCATTCATATATTATAGAACTGTAACAAATAGACTTCTAACCTAATAGTGTTTCAGAACCAAACAGAGGGAATTGGCTGGCCATTTATCTCTCTACTACAAGCGTATACAGTTTTTCAGGGCCCATGCAAACAGTTCTATTCTAATCCAATCTTTGATCCGATCAAAGTCATTTGGCACATGTAAATGCAGCTACTGTGAGCAGAAGCCTGAGAAGATAAAAATGTCAAGAATGAAAAAAAAGACAGAAGGAGAGGAAAGGCAAAGGAAGGGGAAGAAAATGCTAACTTTAAAATGTTTCTTTTTTTAATGATACCACTCCAAATGGGTAGACTACTGCTTTATTCCTTCATTCGGGTATTTCTTTGTTTTGCCTTCTTTAGTAAAACCTGAAAAATTAAAGAAAAGACATTTGTTCCTACTAGAAAGCAAGTGATCAATAAATGAGCGTATTTAATAAATTTTATGTTTTTCCTAAGTAAAAATAATGGATATAAAATGCATGTTTAACATTTAAATGTGATTTCAGTGTTTAAATGCTTATCAAAACATTTACATTTTTGACATTGATGCTGTATAAAACTGGACCAGTAAAGAAGTTATTCGATGTTTTAAACTACCCACCACTGATTCTCAGTGAGCATACTCAGATTTAGTTGTAATCTGGATTAACACCAAATCACATAATTAATTCCTATAGCTGGAATAAACTCATTTTAAAGGGGATGTCTGCCTTTTTTTTAAATTCATTTCCACAAATTGGTAACCAGGGGCAGGAGGACACATCCTTTTTTCCCCAGGTTTCAGTGTCTTCTCAGGTAAAGGATGAATGATCAGGGTGTTATCAAGCAGTGGAGAGTCCAAATATTAAAATAAAATAAGAACAGAGAAGGCCAGAAGAAGAAACTCTAAAAGGAGAAATCTAAGAAGAAATGTATCTTGGCTGAAATCCAATTAACAGAAAATTGATGAGCCACTTGGATGAGCGGTGAAACATTTAAAAGGAGGAAGTCCAGTTGCTTTGACTCAACTTCAAGACAACATTGCAGCAGGTTAAGTCAGGGAGTATTTATTTTCCTTCTGGCCTTTAAATAGATCTAAGCATTGATATGAGAAATTACCTGGCACATCTCTGACTTTCACTGAGTCTTCTTGGGTAATATCCTCAGATTCCTCCTCACTGAAATAAAAAAGAACATAATTTTAAAGACTATTTTGGTCTTTTTAATAGCATTTGGGATAATCTAATACTTTGAGATTCTGTCAAAAGAGTTAGAGTTGCTAGATTGTTAACAAGAAGCCTGGATTAGTCCAATCCAGTTATCTGTCCTCTGCATGGTAATTGACCAAAGGCAGACCAGTGAAAATGGGAAAACTGTGTCAGTGCTTAGTTAGCCCTGCAGGTGAAATATTAACATGTAGCCACAAAAGCCTCTTTCACAACAAAAGTGTCTTCACACTTTTTTGAGATCTTTGTCAGATTTGCAGAGCTGCAGAGACTTAACTGCAGGGTTCAACTAATTAATATATATTGAAACTTCATTTTTTATTTAGGAAAAGAGCAGAATTTTCTTGCAAATTGAAAATAGTGTGAACAAGTTGACTTTAAGAGCACGGAAGGGCCCATATCATGCAAATTCTACTTTTTGAGCTTTAAGTGTTTTATATTGTTCATTCCCAATTTGGTATTGTGATCCGTTCAAACATCTCTGAGCATTCTTCTAAAGCCCACTGTGACTCCCACAGATGACTAAAGGCAACAAAACAATCTGTAAATGACTCAGAAGAAAGGCATTTTTTTTTTAAATAGTAAAAATAATAAGACCAGAAAAGCACTTTGGCTCCGGAGGCTCAAAAATATTGATCAAAAGTCTTCTTTTTTTTAAAAAAAGAGAAGTTCAAAGTCATCTTCCTTCATCAGAATGAATCATATTTGGCTGAATGAGTTGGTGAACTGATCATGTTACACTAATTTTTAATCAGAAAATGAAACCATATCTAGGAGTAAGTCAACAGAAAAACACCAGCGTGAATGAATAGCCTAAATACCCATTATTGCGGCAGTCATCGATCCATTCCCTCATGACAGCGTGGTATGTGTCCAGATCAATAGAGACATCTTTGTGTTCTGGGTCCAGCATGTTACAAAGTTCCTCTAGCCCGCTGTCCTCTGAGCTGCGGCTGGTCGTGTGCCGTAAATAATCCACAATATGAGACACACAGACTTTACCTGAGATGGGAAATCACTCAATTACAAACTGTTGATGTTTAATGCTTGAACTCTTAGTAAATCTTCAGATATAAGACTAGAGGTAAACACTAATCTACCAGCTAAGACTGTTTATGAATAGAATTTGTCTGAGTAGTAGGACTTGTTCTACAGTTACATTTAGAATAACACCTCCACAGTTTACAGCTGCATCTTTGACAACACTCATTTTTGTTCCCAACTTCAGAAAAAAATTAACTTCCTACCAACAAAACATTAGCTGAACTAAAGTCTGCGCTGAATCACGCAGACAGAGAAGATGTACGATACAAGAAGATCAGAAGGATTCTAAACCTTTGGAAGTGCAGCTGAGTGTGTACCTCTGCGTTGGGTGTCGCAAGCGTGAAAAATGGTGTCAAGCAGATTCTCCTCACAGATGAGACTGATTTCTGCCATGGCGGTTCCATTTTCAGAGGCGACGGAAGTTCCTGAAGGTGCGAGAACGCAGCACAAACACAAAGTACAGCATTGTGCAGCAGAGTGGGCACATGACTCAGCTTCCTTTAAGGACAGCAGTAATAAACAGTGTGATGACCGAATCCTCAAGACGTGAAATCCAAATCAGTGCCATTGAAACAGCTAATCACTCATTCCTTTACCGTCAGCTAACCGATTGCTAACAATTCATGAAAAATTAACAGAAAAAAATTGAAGTTGGAGGGAATTCACCTTTAGTTTAATAGGAGAAACAAAATGTATACAATTTTAGTCAAACATTTGAGCACAAAACTGAATCAATTTAGAAATGAAAAAGCATTAAACAGATTTTAAACATGACCACATATAAAAATATTAATGCTGTTTTGAACAACTGCAGTTTTTTTCCATTCATTCATTTTCCAAACCGCTTTTTCCCTTTCGGGGTCACGGGGTTGCCGGAGCCTAACCCGGTTTCTCATGGGCGAAGGCAGGGTACACCCCTGGACTGGTCGCCAGTCTGTCGCAGGGGCCACAATCACACACCCATGCACACTCACATTCACACTTAGGGACAATTTAGAGTGACCAATTAAGCTGTGAAGCATGTTTTTGGACGGTGGGAGGAAGCCGGAGTCCCCAGAGTCCCCACGCATGCACGGGGAGAACATGCAAACTCCACACAGAAAGGTCCCCCAGCCAGGACTTGAACCGGGAACCTTCTTGCTGTGAGGCAGGAGCGCTAACCACTGCGCCACCGTGCAGCCCTTTTTTTTATTTAATTTTACTCTTGTAAATCAATTAGATCAGTTTTAATTTGTCCAGTTATTAGATGATTGCATGGATCAAGGGATAGATGAAGGAACAGATAGATTGATGCAGGAATAGATGGATGAAGGGTAGTATGGTTGGATGGCTGGATGGATGAAGGGATAGATGTTGGATGAATCAATGCAAACTATATCTTTAACAGAGATGCTCAGTTCTTCATGTTTTCTTCTTCTGAAGTTCCATAAATGACAAGAAGCGGATACTGTGATCCTTACATGTTTATATATCCATATATAGAATAAAGGTCATTTTATTAAGCCAAGAAAATACTAGTTATGTTTAGTTAAGCAGCCGATTTGCAAAAAGGTTTTAGGAAAGAAAGGTATCAAAAACAGTCTGCTTTCATGCCAATCATTTTCCTGGAGACACGCGCACCTTTCCGTCTTTGCTCGATAATCCACATTCAAACTAGTTTTTCTAATTTGTTTTTCTCTTGCTTTCTCTGCACCTCCACCAGGAAATCATTTCCTTTTTTTTTTTTTTTTTTTTTAAAGCAGTCTTCTCCACATCACCATCTGGTTGCACCATTGTCTGATACGTTTAGGAACTACGGCAAAATGTGGTGCAGATTCCTCACCAGAATGTTCTTTGGCGTATGCAAAGTTAAAATGCCAAATTGGATGAGTGTTTCTTGGCCATCCTTACACTGGCTCCCAACAGAAATACCACAGACACCAGATGTCTGCACAATTGCGCATGACTTCATGACCTGGAGGAAGATGGGCAGATCTTAAAGGAGCCCGGCCACTATTGGAGACTGGTGTCTAAGGTAACAAACACCTGTTAGACCCGATGTTTATTGGCTACAGCAGTCTATTAGAGATCGGCCACTATTGGAAGATGTATGGTATGCAAAAACCTGAGCATTTTTTTGCACGAGTCCTACCTCCATCTCCCATGGAAAGCCTCTTCACCACCAGAGCAGGGTAGGGCAGCTCACTCTCAGCTGCATCTGCCCCACCTGCACAGCAGAAGTTGAGGTTGTAGGAGAAATTGCTGCGACTTGGTGTGAAAGTACGAGACAAATGTGGGCTTGATGTTGGTCCGTTGTTCTCAAACTGTCCCGACTGGGGTCCTCTAGTGAAGGTGAAGTAAGGTGAATCCTTAGGCTGGGTGGACGGTGTAGAGTGGTACCTCTGCCAAGTCCTTGTTTGCCTTAAATCACTCCCTTCCCCCCGTTGTCTCTCCCCCAGAGTGCTGGTGATGGTGTACGTGACATTAGCAGAAGCGGAGGGGTTGCACGTGGGGGTGTGGCGACCAGTGGCGCTCCTCTGGGAGGCCATGGAGCTGGGCGTCCCCATCCTTTTCCCGTTCCCGTGCTCCCCGTCGTCGATGTGGAAGGCCCCTTTCTTCAGGATGGCCTCCAGGTTGCTCCTCAGGCTACACTGTGGGCTGTCGTAGCTGCTGGAGGACAGCTTGGGAATCTGGAAGGGCGAGTTGGGTTCTCTGTCACCGCGCCACTGAATGGTCTGCAGTTTTCGGCAGATGCTGTCCACAGGGTTGTGACGGCGCAATGACTGAGGTGTGCAACAGTCCATGGTGCTGGGGATCGACCCGTGATGGAGCAGAGGCTGCAGTCTAAGAGAGGAGCAGAAAACATCGATGGATCATCCATCCTCATGACTTCAGCTGAAAAAGTTTGCTAAGATCTACAATATTTAAAAATACAGTGAGGATCAAAAGTTTGAGCACCCCAGGTAATTATTATTGAAAGATTGAAAAATCTTCTTAAACCATCAGCTTACAGATAAGACATTCTTTTAATTTGACAAAACAAGCTGACTTTTTTCCCAACATTTACCTTTTTAAAATAACAGAAAACAAAGCAATGGTGTGTGCAAAAGTCCCCCCTTTTCAATTATTACAGCTTATAAACGCTTTTTGTAGCCAAGAGTCTCTCATTTCTTGTTTGAGGTTTCTTCATCCATTCTTCTTTAGAAAAGTCTTCCAATTCTTTGAGATTTCTGGGAGGCACATTTTGGTCTAAAAATACTCTTGTTTTCGATCAGAAAAGGCTAATATAAGCGGGGATCCTAGCATTTTTTTTTTTTTGCGTTTTAAGCTTTGAACCTTAAACACCTGAGAAACTCTCTGTCAAAACATACAACTCTCTTTGACATACCGTAACTCCTTACGCGATCAACAGGAAAGAGCTATCTGCAGAGAAAGTGGCTTTGCGCTGCTAAAGCAAGACTTTAAAATGTTTTTTTACCGAAATGAAACATTTTACAAATATAAAGTGTTACGAGGCGCAAAGTCGCGTTTTTCTGCGACAGAATGAGTTGATTCAGGTTGATCGCGTAGTAGAGAGTTGAAGTTAACTGCGGTCAAACATTAACACTGATCTGGAGTTTGGCAATTTCCGCTTATGACTAACAATTTTCAACCACCATCAGGTCCTCTTGAAATTTAGTGGAATCCATTCTTCCTTCTACTCATGAAATATTTCCTGTGCCGCTGGCTGCAATACAAGCCCAAAGCATGATTGATCCACCCCCATGCTTAACAATTGGACAGAAGTTCTTCTCATTAAACTCTGTTCCCTTTATTTCTCCAAACGTACCTTTGCTCATTGCGGCCAAAAAGTTCCATTTTAACCTCGTTGGTTCACAGAATTTGTTTCCAAAATGCATCAGGCTTGTTTCTGTGTTCATAGGTGAACTTTCTCTCTGAAGGGATGCTTTGGATCACCTAACATGACTTTTAGCTAACATGTCCTCCATAAAATTTCACATTTTAATGGTTCCTACAAGAAATCTAGTGAACAAAAACTTTGAACCAGCTGCAGATATTTTACAGAGGATAAAGATCAACTTTATCCTTAAAAGTTAAGGGAAACTGGAATCTAAAAATATAACCAAAATTTAAAAAGTCAGGACACTCGCTTAAGCCTCTATCAGGCCAGTCCGTGAAAACATTATGTGAATTAAACTGGTCTGTGTCCTGAAAGGGGTTTGGGACCACTGATCTGTGGTTATCTAAAACGACCTTTCTGTATTAGCAAAACAAAACAGTTATACATAGATGCCATGCTCATTTAGGATTCCATCTTCTGTATTAAATGATCAATTCTGTTAACTAAATGAACTGTCTTAAATATTTTAATGCTGAATCAAAATGGGTTAACAGCATGAATTTTTAAAGGTTGAATTACTGTTAAAACGGAGCCTGTGTGTGCCTTTTAACCCTGATACTTTCATCTGCTTGGCTTTATAAAATTACCCGCCCCCTTATAAAATGGTCAGAATTAAATTACCCAATAAAGAATAACTTAGTGTGTACATGTTGCATGTGAAGTAGCTGCTTTAGAAGAACCTAACAGCAGAAGCATCTGTTTTTTTTTTTTAAAAACAGCTATTTTTTAATGTGTGAATTGCAGCTGTAATCTGGTCCCATGGGTTTTTTAACCTGTTCAACTCACCAACTGAGCTATAAGCTGATAAGTACAACCACTTTAGAAAAATCATCTGATATAAAGAACATTTTGTAATTTTCCACATTAACATAACAGGGTTATGAGGCTTTTTTCTCATTAACTTATGAATGGTTTATTTTTTCATGCCATTTTACAAAGAAACATATAGTAGCCCTTCTTTAAGCTTGAACAAGTGGAACAGAATGAATATAATCTTGTATTCCTATTTATCTGTTCCTTTTACATAAGCACAAAGGCAACATTAACAACAACAGATCTTTCAAAACTTTACATGCCTACATTTCTATCACCTATCTAACCCATCTCCAGCTTACATCTGTGTATGTTCTAGGTTATTTCTATTCTTGCATTTATCTAATATTCCATCGTTAAACTTTTTTTTTTTTTTTTTTAATGGAACTATGTTATTAGTGTTTTTCAGTGTAGTGTACAGTGAGTTCCATAGATTGGCTCCATAAACTGATTTTTGTCCGTCTCAAAGTTGTGTGCGCAAATTAGACTTTGAAATAATATCTCCTCCTGTTGCTTTGGTCTTCTGAAACAATAGGAAAAAACTGACTGAATAATGTTTGGAAGAGTTTTTAATTTGGCTTTTAACATAAATATTGAAGTTTTTAAATTAACTTAATCAGAAAACTTCAGCAGTTAGGATTCAGGAAAGAGATTCTCTGTGTTCTCTGCTGCCTTTTTTTTTTAAATTAATTATTCGGTTTGTTTGGCTTTGTATGGACAGAATATGCTTTTCCCCAAACTTCAAGGCAGTGATTAAAATATGGTAAAATATAACATACCTAAGGATTGACTGTTAAATAAATAATTTCATTCTATAAAGGATTTGTACTAATCTTCTTTAAATATGTGTGGGATTTTCATTATTACCCAAAAAAGTGGTTATTTCTCTCACTTTGCAAATGTTACCTTAATCAATATTTGATAATATTAGATGTTAAATTTTAATCTGTTTGTTGATTACTAAAAATCCTACGCTTTGTTTTTTCACAATTCAGAAATCATTTATTTTCATAAAACAAATGTTTCCCCTTAGATACTTCTTTTAATGTCGTCATCATTATTTCAGGTAGATTTTTTCTAGAGTAGAAAAATGATGCATTGTCTGCAAACAATAGAAACTGAATTATTTTAGAAACTTTGCCGATATAATTTATGAACAGAATAAAAAGTAAGAAAGCAAATACAGATCCTTTTGGAACTTCAGTGTAGGTTATCATATGTGCTCATCCAGTCAGGTTGGTACATGGGCTTGCAGCTGGTGATGACGTTGCAATATTTGACTGGCTGTACAATGACCTGATGACTAGTAAGATTGCGATTGGACAAATTACTGTACGGTCAGCTCAAGCAGATCGACACTAAGGCTATGTTAGAATTTCCTCCCTACTCCTTGACTACTAAAAACTATAATAGTGCAGGACTATCTAGTGCCCTGGATTTTAAAAGCAATTCAGAACCATGCTCACTACTTTTACAACAGCGAATATGACGTTAGCAAATTCACGAAGTGAAAACTTAATCAATACAAGCATTTCACGAGGACTATTTCGTTCAAACGCAATGCATTGAGGTTCATACTTCCCAACCTAGTGAGCATCGATACACACTGGTTTTTTGGCAGAGTATTCTGGGAAGAAGAACGCACTATATATTGAGTAGTGAAGGAATTCCGACATGGCCTTAGTGACGAGATCTGCTTGAGCTGACCGTACAGCAAATTGTCCAAACATAGTTTGTCCAAGTGGTGTTACCAGAAATTCTGATATAGTTAGTCTAATGCTGCATTCACACTGAACGTGATTCGAGCGGTCAATTCGCATGTCCTGTCCCTCTTTCCTGGTGAATTTGCTGCTCGCTGCGTGGCCAAAAATGTGTTCCCTAAGCTCACCGCCCTGGCCACGCGTGGGAGGAGCTGCCAGCGAACATTTTTAACCAGATCACTAAATGAAGCGATGTCTGTGTTTATCTTATATGCATGGAAGACACGGATGATGTTTAGAGATCAGTTTTTTTCAAAGAGCTCTTCTTAAACATTTATGATGAAGTGCCCATCACAGGCCATCAAAAATAAATCAACGAGTACATAAACCATTTACCCACAAAAAATAAAAGAGAAAAATTCAGTCATCAAACAACAAATACTCAGTCACCTGCTCCTGTGGCGATAGTGGTTTGTCATCAGCTTGTAATACATCGGTTGAGTATTTTAGCAAAAAAAAGGAAAAAAGATTCAACAAACTACCAAAGCCCGGTGTGGGATTCGAACCCGGGGTTCATCTCCTTATGAAAAATATGACACATGAAGACTACAATAGAAGCTGACCTAACATAGTGTATCTCAATCAATGAAGACAGCTACCCACAAGCTGCTGAGTGAAGGGCTCGATCAGGTTGTCATGAAAAGATTTGTTCATTCATGGACTTTTCATAGTTTTTAAACAGGAATCATGTTTCTGTTATAACAGCCTGTTGATTGTGTGTTTGAGCACTCAAAAATAAAAACTTCACATTATTTGATGTGTTTTAAGTAGCTCACATGCCAAGAAGTGTGAGATTCTCTCGGTATAGTGAGCTTCAGTCCCGCTGTGTCTGGATGACGGCCTCTTCCGCTGTTTCCGTCTCTCTCTGACAGTGTTTGAAGCTTGCTGTCGCGCATTAACCCGAGAGAGCAAAAATAAAAACAAGAATAAAATTCAGGAGGCCGAGCAGGCTGTCTCTCCATCCCGCAGTGGATCTCTGTCTGGCCGCCAGCTCGTCTCCCGGTAGCCGGCATGGCAAGCGTGACTGCTCCAGCTCCATGGGCCCTGTGACAGTGGGCCCAACAGTAGCCGGGACGGGTTCAGGAAACCCCGCTGCCTCGAAAGGGATACAGCAGGTTAAGCAAATGAATGGAAGTTCAGGAAATTCGATCTACCATATCAGATGTGTCTTCTACCTGCTGTCACTGAATGCCCAAAGTTGAGTCCTTGATTGTTAACACGATGTGGCGACCTCCTCAGAGTTTTGATTTTTTTCACTGTAGCGTAGGGGTCCCCAGACTACGGCCCGCGGGCCAGATCCAGCCCACCTCCACGTTTTGCCCAGCCCCCTGACCAATATAAGAGGCACGTTGTTTTTTTTTCCTTTATCTGGTCGCAAGATCAAGGATCACACTCTTCCACAGTCTTTGCCTCCATCTGAACATTTGTCAGAATACAGTGTTCTCTTTCCATACAGCAGTTCACCTTTCTCTGTCTGAGCGATTATGCTGCTGCTTTTCTTTTTTCTTTAAACAGTGTTCTGATTGATTGATTGACAAGGTCTCCAGCCAATCTCCTCCGTGCCGTGTCTCTTGTGCAGGAACGCGCAGCTCTCAAGATCTCCATAAATCTTTGACTGTGATCAGATCTTTGTCTTCATTCTGTAATCCTGGACAAAGGTTTGAACTTTGAGAGTTTAAACAAGAGAGAAAAGTGTGAAAATGTTCAAGTCTGTCTGAGAAAAGTGTAAAGTGTGCAGTGAGGAGTTAACCTTCACGAGTTATTTTTAGAACGTAACTCCCACAATAAACAAGGGAACACTGTACTGGTTAAAAGTAGTGGATATATGTCCATCAGCTGCAGAAGACAAAAGAATTTTACTTTTTCCCACATTAGTTGAGGACACAGCACAGCAGCTCATTTTCATTTATTAATGATTGGCGCAAATCCTCTCTTGCCATTTTCTGTCTTCAAGCCGCACGTGACTGATCAATACCTGTCTGTGCCGAGCTGTCATACAGTCAAAGTGCTGAGCACACGTAGGGAGGGTTACCGTTCGGCACGCACACGAGGGAGAGACAGAGGTGCAAAAACGGCAAAAGACATCAACACATAACGTGAGGGTATGAGTGAGACTGAAAAAAGAAGAAAAATAAAATCAGAAACCTTTTCAGTGTTAATGATAATATGAAGGCAGAATTTAGAGTCTGCAAGACAAGAGTTTCAAACAGAACCGAATCCAACCAACTTGTACCTGAGAACAACTTTCTCTAGAACAGGACAGATCATTACTGACAGAAGAAACCAGATCAGCTTCACAAAGCTGAGACATTTGCCATTTCTAAATACAAATCCTTTACCATCATTACAAACCTAACCTTTTTTCTTTTTCTGATTTTTCCACTGTTTCTGTTAGCCGACAAACTGACCCCGGCCTCTCATCCGAGAAGAAAACCGTCATGTGACCCTCACCAGAAAAAGTTTAGGGAACCCTGCCGTAGTGTGACATTATCACAAGCCACAAGCCCCATACAGATCTGACAGGTCGAACACATATTGTACCTACATCGGTAGTTACATTGTAGTGGTTTTAATTTTTTCCATTTACATAACTTTAAAGCCACTGGAATGAGCGGCCCCTAATCCCATAAATAACTTAGACAACAGTAGATCTATGAACACTCCAACTGTATGTTGTTTAGTATCTATTGCAGCTGTAATCTTTTCAGTTAACTCAAATAGAGCTAGCACTGCAGATATGTGTATATAAATAATATATAAATCTATCTATCTCTCGACAGACAGACAGACAGACAGATTTTTTGTTTAAAAGCAAACCATTTTTCAAGAATTTTAGTAAATTGAGAAAGTAAAGATATTGGTCTTTATTAATTAAATTGATGTTTAAAGATTGGGATCATTCTTGCTTCTTTCATTTTCTCTCAAAAAACACCTGATTGTAACAATGAATTGAAAAATTAATGCATTTGAAGAAAAAGAGAGAAAAAAAATTACAAAACGTTCTTGAATCTGTTACTTTGAGATGATGATTTGGTACAGCAACTCTGATTTTTTTCTCAGAATTCTGACTTGAAAGTTAGAATGACATTGAATAAAACTCATTTAACTATTTTGTTTATTTTCTTTTGTGCAGATTGACAGTGATGACTTTGGAGGAAGATGCAGCACTGACACTTCATCCATTTTTGTGAAGCCTGCAACATTTCTCTGCAGGAAGGAGCGCTTTCACAGCTCTTTCTTACCGTCAGATCCTGAACTCTACAATGCCTCATAGACAGTATTATTAATACAGTATCTAACAAAAAAAAGTAAGTTCACCCTCCACATTTCTGTAGATATGTATTTATTTATATCTTTTCATGGGATAACACTCAGCAAATGACTCTTTGACACAATAAAAACTAGTAAGTGTATATCTTAAAAAAGGTAAAAAAGCTGCATCATTTAGTGATTTGTTTATGCTGTCACAATCTAAGTGTATGTCAGAGCTGCATCCTCCTCCAATGCGATGGCATCACCGTCAATCCGCACAAAAGAAAAATTAAAATGACTTTTATTCAACATCATTGTAAAAATACATATACAAAACAGTGATAACTGGAGCTTTTTTGTCGCTGTGTGAAAACATTTGACAAAAATGTTGTCCGTTAACATGCCCACTAAAACTGGATTAACTGTGCTTAATCAGGTGAATCCAAACAGGCTATGAAAACGCAACTGATAGTAAATCCTGATCTACAAAGAGTCAATCATCTGATGTATTCTGGAGAGCTATGAACGTAATGACGTAACTTTCAAGCTCTCTGTTACGTCATGTTGTCTAAACTTTGATACGGCGCTGATAGACGTGATGTTAGTTTTGATAATGTGGGCGCTAATATGTTTTCAAAATAATCAACACATTGCTGCTGTTCTCTGTTCCACTTTGGATAAATGCTACTCCAACGTGTCACATGACTTCTACTTTCTGAGCTTTATTTAAACTTGCGCAGATACAAAATAACAAAGTCTGCTGGTATTTAATTAACAAATATGAGAGCAGATGATTCGGTAACGGGGCACGGTCGTATGAAGAGTGTTTGTTGGCAATAAGATAATAAAAAAAAGACAAAATGTGTCACCTGACGAGAATACTTATAATAACTGAATGTTACCGTCTTAGACAGAGTCTAAATAAGACCGCAGGATATCATGCATAGTTATAAAACATGACAAATCTGTCTGATAAAAAGTGGACACATGCCGCAAAGTATTAACTGAAGGATGATAAGAACAGAGATGATAAGCTTTGTTTCTCTAAAAAACAGGCACAACGAGCATGTTGAACGATACAAACCAAAACACAGTCTTCAATTGTGACAGCAAAACCTGCATAACGTACATTAATAAAGTACGACAATTTGAAAGTCAGTAAAACTGGTTTGTCAAGCACAAATATCTACTCTGATAACTCAACGGCATCCTTCCCATTTCAAAAAAGGACTTCACATTCGTTTAATTGCCATATACAAGTAACAATATGTTAGCATAGCCAGCAGCCCTTTATATTTACAAACTCAGAATATAAAAAACAAATCTATTGTTTTACTCACCTGCTGTTCTTTTATAAGCAAAATTACTTCCTCTGGTAACCTCAAGCAGCAAAAAGACACTTAGAAATGACAGTTTCATTAGGTTCACTCCGGACTCCGAGTTTAAAGACAGAATTCTGATATTAAAA